>JAJNNY010000066.1:0-199453 GCA_022453515.1 Astrocystis sublimbata | reverse complement strand
CAACAGGCCGCCTGGTGATGTCTGCTGCCGCCACCCGACGGAACAGAGCTCGAGATGGTGTGTGCATTTATCGGAAGCAGTTGAATTTGCCAAAAGAGAATCGCCAGGGTCCGCGGTGGACGCCGTGACGACTGACATTGACGCTTGTGCCAGCGCTGTTTGAGAAAATAAGTTAGAATCGGCCGTCTTCGGAAAGTTTTAACTCGTAAATCAGGTGTCTCAAGCGCATGCAAACTAAGCAGTACTTATGACCAGAAGTTTTGCCGAATGGGGGATTAAAATACTGAAATTTACTAACTGTCGGCCACCGACGCCCTTGGAGTAGAAGAAAGGCATGATGAAGGTGATGGGAGTTGATAGGTCACAGTGAGTAAATGATTTGATTCCTGTTGATAGAGAACAGCTTAGCCTGGTTTTGACGTGCAAATATTCGAGGACTTATCGGTGCTTACCTTGGTTTCTGTGGTTATCAACAATGATAGACAGTTGGATTTGAATTAGAAGATGGAGATAGAACGCTGTGCTTTAGGGTCGGATAGCAGTAGGTTTATATCACCGCCTTGTTCTAGGACATCTGCTAGATTTTTTGTGCTTGGTATTGAATCACATTGCTCTACTAGTACACGCTTGGCGATGTCATTCGTAGATTACGTCATGTCTAACAAACACAAACAAGCTTTACCTCATGTGCATGAGGACATAAGCTCGCGGGGGCGATCCTTCCTAGGTACCTACCTAGGTACACATCCTTTCTCCCAGCCTAGAGGCACAGCACTCGCATCTGATTGGCCTCCGGCATTGGACCTTGCGCCACATCCTACCTATCTACCTGCAGGTGGGGGCTTGGGTAGGCCCCCGATCCCCTAGGCCGCTAGGTGGGCCACAGTTCATGTTTAGATGTCTCGACATGATCATGGGATTCATGGATGTTGATGTTGCTTGTGCTTGTTACATCCTTAGGCGGTCTCGATGCAGCAGTCAGTTTCAAGGTTCAAGGTTATCAAGTCATTGCACGCATAAAGACAATCAGGTAGGCGAGTAGGTACCTTAGTTGCATCATGGCCCCAACTACAATTTTTGTTGTTGTGACTGAAAGCTGTCTGGTAGCACATATGATATCATGTACCGGCCTGAATTTGATAACGTGTTACTCTAACGAAGACATTCGCAACGCTCAAGTGGAACAAGACAATCCCCCAATCTCTCCCCAGCCCGCAGTGCGAAAATGAAATGAAACTGCCCTCTTCCCCATCACTGAGTTCCTAGGATGACTATTTATATTCATGCCCTACAAGATCACCTATGTAGTGCATGATGGTATACCTTTTATAATACGATTATGGAGCCCATTAAGGGCAGTATGAAGGTTGTCCATTAGTTCTAAGTTGTTACGGGATTAAATGAAAGCTGTACACAAGCCTCTTTAGCAATGTTTTGTTCATGTCTCACACTGCATGCCGAGGACTCCAGACGTCAATGGGGTTGATGTACATAGGATAGCTCAAGGGCATCTTGCTTTGTGTCAACAGTATCACCGATCCATCACAGCGTCTTCTGTGCTGCCAACACAGCATACTCAAAGGCCTCAACGAACGACACACAATCGCTGTAGTTGTTGTAGAGCGGCGTGGGTGCAACTCGAATGACATTGGGCTTTCGCTCGTCCAGGATCACGCCGTGTTCCTCCAGGCCATGCATTGTACCATCCAAGAGACCATCCGCAAGCAGGAGACTCAGTTGAGCGCCTCGCTGGTCCGGATCAGGCGGTGTGATAGCCCGGAAAAGCTTCTTCGCATCATCCGACATGGTCGAGAGACACTTCTCGAGGAATGCCGTCAGCTTCTTTGACCGCTCCCGCAGGGCAGACATACCGCCGGCCAGCTCGAAGATTTCTAGTGACGCGCAGACGCTCGTCATGTCGATGACACTAGGGTTGCTTAGCTGAAACCCAGCGGCTCCTTTGACGGGGTGAAATTTGTTGTCCATTTGGAACCGCGTCGCTTTGTCGTTCCCCCACCAACCTGATAAGCGGTTGCCGTAGCCCCGCTCAGGTTCAGTATCTGTGACCAGACTTGTTACCAGGCTGTTCCTTTCATGTACGAATGCACCTCCTATCGAACCAGGCCCACCATTCAGGTACTTGTAAGTGCACCACGCCGCTGCATCGACATCCCAGTCGTGAAGCGAGAGAGGGACATTGCCTGCTGCATGCGCAAGATCCCAGATAATGAAAATGCCGTGCTTGCGGGCGTATGCTGTTATCGTGGGGATGTCTAGTAGCTGCCCGGTGTAGTATTGGATCCCAGGGAGTAGTATGAGCGCCGTGTCCGCTGCGTGTTTGGATATGACGGCCTGGATATCATAGGTGCTGAGCACCGAGTCTGATGCGAAGGGTGACTCAATAGTGACCATAGAGGTCTCAGGGAAGAGCCCGTGGTGTCTGATCTGACTCAGGACTGCAAACTGTTCATGCTACATTAGCTCACCTCTCTCACCAATCATGACGAAGTAGTGCCTACGTGGTCGCTGGGGAAGGCTTTGCTCTCCAAGATGATCTTATGCCGACCATTGGGATCGGGGCGGTAAAATGCAGACATCAGCAAATGGAGGTTGGCTGTTAAGGTCTGCATGATGGCCACTTCCGTCTCTGCCGCGCCCACTATGGGAGCCATCATTTTGGCGGCCCGGAGATCTGCATCAAGCCATGTGGGCAGAGGAGAATCCTCGAGCGGTTTGAAGTGACCCTGGACACCCTGTGTTGCCCAAGTCGCAAGATACTGTTGAATGCGGGTGGCCGTCCTCTTCGGCTGCACCCCGAGGGAGTTTCCGCATAAGTACGTGCATGGCGTCGTTTCATCGACATGTGCCTCTGCGCTACGATCTACAGATGTTCAGCTCCTCTGGTGGCAACGCAATGTAGATGATAAGCTCACCACCTGCCGACAGCGTCTTTCTCTTCACGTCGGCTACAGTTGGTATGTGGAACTCATCTCTGAGGTGGCGAAGGGGATCCTCTTTGTCGAGGGCTCCGGCCTCGGTGCGGAGGCCCGAGAATCGGGCAACATCAACCGGAGCAGTCATGGACGCTTGAGTTTCAGTCGATTGCCTTGTATCACGGCACCTGGGGAAGGGCGAGAAAGAAAAAGCCGGAGAATGCAATGGCCGAATTGTGACTAGTCCCCAGCTATGAACGGGAACTACTGAGAATGAGGTTGGGCTGTAGGTAGTATGTTTGGGCTCGACAGCGAGGATGGAACTGTGCAGGAGGACCTACCGACCTGGATATTCCGATATGCCCCACTCCACCTTGCGGGGTGAGTCGCTTGAAGGAAGGTTGGATTGGAGCTATATGTAGGTATGAATATACAATAGCCTTATGACGTCTAATCAGTCCTGCCCAATGTGCTTTTTTGTTTGTTTTTGTTGCTTTTTCTTGGAGAAGCAGTAGGTAGATGCTATGACAGTTGCAAGTCGGCAGTTAGTTAGGTGAGCACGGATCCTGCACAGACACGATGTAAGTTATTGCAAGTTCGCCGGGACCTCAGCAAACTCGCCAATGTGTCGCAGTGATATGCATATATACCTAGGTATGTATGGAGCCTTCGTATCGGTTCAAGTCAAGCTTTTAAACAAGCTTTTTAGTGCGACCTGCGATGTGCGATGCCGCCCATTGCATAGCCGGTGTTTTGCAATATGCCTTGCGTCTGTGAGCACTCCAACCAGAATTTAACGCACTATGAATGTGGCAATTCGTGAGATGAGTCTCGTGGATCCTTGCAGATGCGTTAGCCAACGCTCGGGGCTGCACCTTTGCAAGCAAAGAAGACATTGGCCATAAAAGATGCCGTCGAGTCTGTCCGTCAAGGTTGTTCCTATGGTCATGCTCGATCTGCTCGACACTGCCCGCTTGTCAACAACAAGACCGATGCTGACTTCCTAGGCCTGGGTAATGTCCCATCTGCTCGATTGCAAGAAGTTTGTGAAGCCATATATTCCACAGAGTACATACTGTGCCTACATTCGCTAAAGAATCATTCGCCACACAAGTGTAACATGATGTGTTGGGTCCAACGCTACGCAATGTGCCCCCAAGTGTGTAGCTCCAGCTCTACTGACGGGCCTTGACTAGAGCAAGATCGATATGTACAAGAACGAACTACTGTTGGGCTATCAAAAAAAGTCGCGAGACGAGGCCAGTGCATATACTTGCTCAAGGAGTTGGGGAGGGGGGCGGAAGTTCATGGCAATAGACCAACAATGTTGCCGAAGCACCCGCCGGGTTCGTAGTCTTTAGCTAATGATTAATCACAATCCTGTGCGAACGGGAATTCCTGTAGAGTGTCCGCCATGTCGCAAGGTGTTGTATGACTGGCGGAAGCCATAAGCGTTAGTTGCATCGGCGGCATCACCTAGATATGAGTATTAGCTCAGATATCGTGATTTTGCGATAGTAATGGGTATAATTTTCCATTCGCAGATCCGTTTTCGAGCGGGTCTCAATGCAACCGTTTCACGCCCGAGTTCGAACGAATTGAGCAGGTTGTGCAGCAAATAGCGTTGGCGCTGTAGTACAACATCAAGCCCAACAATGGAAACGGACCACCGAGTTCCCGTGATATTTCAATTTGGAGTAGGAGATGGCGACAGTTGGGGAAGCCGAAGAAGGCTCTGGCCACTCTCCAATATGGCGGGGATGGGACAGGGTGGGTAACTGGGGGCAGGTACGTAGCCTACTCGTAAGGCACAGCGGGAATTCAATTTGGGGAACAGAATCTGGGGTTCGTTGGAAGTTGGAACTAGCCAGCCGAGCCAGCCAAGCACGTAGAAAGGCCCAAGTTGCCGAGTTGCTTTTCCACGGTATCCCCAGCTAAGTAAGCCCCAGCGTAAGTAGAGCCCCGAGCCCAGAGCTCTGCCTGAGATACCAGAGCAGGAACCAGGGGGCCAGACACCCTCGGCACCCAGGGGGTTGAAAACGATGACTATCACGAGATCCGCTTGATTTGAATTTTGTTGAGGGTTCCATCGGCTGATGAAGCACGGCGGGCGGTGCGAAGCTGGGCAACGCTTCAATCAGGTAAAATGGGGGTAATGGAATGCGAAGCAAAGGGCGGTGGTACGATTTGTAGGGGTAATAGAATGGACTTTGGAGGTAATGGAAATGCAAAGGAGCGACCTGAGCGAAGGACGCGTGATTGCGTTAGTCAAGGTGCCAAAAGATGACGGGCCCGGGAGACGGTCACAGTGTCCAGCACGGCCCGGGTGCTCCTGCGGATGACTCGACGGCATTTGGCATGTCTGGCATGTCTGGCTTGTCTGGCTGGAGGTTCTTTCTCTTTGCCTGGGCGGGCTGGGCGAGCTGGGGAACGCGGAGCAGAGGTGGAGTGAAGCAATCCAAACCTAACAAGTCACCCGCTCTCGCTGATGCGCGCCGGGCTGCGCCCTGACTAACATGACCATGCCCAAGGGGGACAAGGCGGCTTCCACGATCGTCACACGATCTGAGATTTTGCGGCTTCCAGAACCACCGGGCCACCGTGTCGCAAAATGTCCTGACGCCACTGGCTGAATTGCCAGCTCCGACCCCTGGGGCTAGGGAGCATTGCGAAGCTATGCATACTCCGTACATGTCTTCGTATTCTTGCGTTGGCAGTCGGGATAATTTTAGAAAGGTTGCGTCAAATGAAGCGGTAATAAAGGTTGCGGTTGTGGATTGGTGCCGATCATCTGGTATAGTACATCTATCGGCGAGAGCCAGCGCTGGAGAGGCGGTTTCCCGGATAAGTATCCGATGCTAAAACCTCCGTCAAGAGCGACGTGGACCTACCTAGGTACATGTAGATAGCTGAGTTGTGGTAAACAGGTAGAATGTATTCTACCTACCTAATACCTACTACTAGTAGTATTGGATGTTGAAGCTATAAGCACCATTTTGAATGGTTCTTTCCTGGGTAGCATGAGTACAATCGCGGCGCCTGTTAGGTATTTCCGACAAATGTATTATACATAGCCCGGCCCCCTGGAGGAAGAGTCTCGCCCACCTTTCTTCATGGATACTAAAGGTGATAGGGGTATAGGTATATGCCATCTATCGTATACTGTTTGGAACTTTGGTTTTACGTTTTGCAACGGATAGCAACCATACAAACTGCAAGGTGCCTTCAATAGCCGCCAACAATTTACCACATCATTTGTGGAGAGTTAGTAGCGTTGATTTATCACCGGTAGACTTGCCACTACGTAATTCTACTAATAATGTACGTGCTGCAAATTGCCACTAGTCACATGGTGTTCTATACATGACGAGGTTTTCCGCGTGGCATAAGCTCACGGTTTTAAGTACAATGCCAACTCCCCAGCCCCTTGGGTGGGCTCAGTACATGTATGTACCTAAGGTAGGCTCGGGAGGTAAGGTCGCTCGCCATGGAAAAGGGTGTACCTACCGTAAGCTGCCTAGCGACACCTATACATACTGTAGCCCTGGAGTAGGGGGCTCAAGGTACCTGCTGGGTGGGATTGTCCACGTTCTCCATGAACTCGCAGGTGGAGATATTCAGGTACCGAGCGAGCGGGCCAATTGGATCACAGCCTGCATCCCCTTCCGGCTAGCGCTGGCTTCGCCGTGCCCCTCAGCCCCTCATTGTTCGTCACCTCAGCGAAGAGTTTTCTGTTCATCGACTCGCTGGTGCCGGTAAGCCTCCGTTAGCCGTACGTAACGCGGTGTACTTGGGTTAGGTACTGCATCGTCTAAACCGTATGCCCAGGACGGCGCCAACAGGGTTGCCGAGGAGTCGGCGTCGACAAAAGGAACAAACTGCTTCCCGTGGATGGGGAGCGGTCTCATGCGCCGAGTAGCCCTCGCGGACAGGTCGCTGCAATGGACAAGTATATAAAGACCCTCGGGAGCCCCGGCCATGGTGTGAATAAGGGACTGATTGACTGCATTCAATCCGATCAGTGAGGGTGCTACAGTCTTACTACCTAGGTGCCCGGTCCATTCAATCATGGACGAGCCCCCAGCCAGCTACAACCAACCCGAACCTTCAATTCTTGCTTAGCCCAACCCAGCCCTACGGTCTCAGGGCTGTCTCGTCCGTACCTGACATTGAATCCACTTTCTTGTTGTTCTCGCCTGCAACACCGAAG
Organism: Astrocystis sublimbata; assembly: GCA_022453515.1. Taxonomy (NCBI): domain Eukaryota; kingdom Fungi; phylum Ascomycota; class Sordariomycetes; order Xylariales; family Xylariaceae; genus Astrocystis; species Astrocystis sublimbata. The sequence continues at coordinate 192,310 of JAJNNY010000066.1, read as the reverse complement.
CATACGCCGGAGCAGGCCATCATCAAGCAATATAGCTCTACCCTCCATTGGCACTCCAACCATCCATCTGTCTGTATTGAATAGCGCAGAGAAAACTGGGTCGACCGACTCACAGTCCGGCCTTACTTACATAAACAAAGATCTTATCGGGCCAGCGTCATCGTCATTATAGCTTCAGCACCCATCCTCCTCCACCTTGCTCCGAGCAGGCTTCTTATCTTTGCGAGACAGTCTGGTAACTCGTGCTACCCTGACACGCAATTCCAACCCCGATCGATCCTCTTGCCATCACACGACCTCTCCTTGTCTCTAGACTCATCCTCGGGGTCCTGGGAAATATAATCGCTAGTTTCCTCGTCCGACGTTGCCGTTAGTTAAATCGACGATCATTGCCATCCAGCCCCTCCAATATCCCGTCAACATCTGCATATGTTCTCCATCTTCAGGCCGAAGGACCCCGAAATCGACTGCTCCGCCTCCTCCAGCCTGGCCCGTTCCGCTCTCTCACTGTGCACCGTTGCTACTACCGTCCTACCATCCGGTACAGCAAACCCGGAAAATCTATCCCCTTTCTCGATAGAGTAGTATCCTGTCGGTATGTTCCATTGTTGTTCAGCCTGTTTTCTTGCTCACTTCGCATCATCAAATCGCACAAATCTCCATACACCCCTGGCTTCCTCGGGGGAATCCATCGGCGAGGCGAGATTTTCCCGTTCTGTGTTTCACGCCAGATGTTTGTATCATGAGAATTCATGTCTCTCATACTGTCTGCCCCCTTTGTTCTGCACGCAATGACTGTTTGTCGATGGCTGCATATGCGACTACGCGGCCTGCATGATCCACTACAAGCACACCCACCCCGGGGGTGTGGCTACCCACAGTCACTGCCGGCTATGTTGTATCATATCACCACATAACTTGCTCAGTTGGTCAACAGTCTTGTAACAATGTCTGTTGTACATTGCGAATATGTATTTTCTCTCCGTCGTCCTTCCTGCAGTTCGGTCTTTCCCATGCCCTTCTGCGTTATTTCTATATAAACTCGCAATCCCCATTCCATACGTTATTTGATAAACTCTAGCTTCACTCTATCATATTGTCTCCCTTCACATTTGGCATTCAACTCACCTAGACGTTGATTATGGCTGTCGAAATGTTAGCTTCGCAAACAACTAATTGGCCTCAGGAACATTTCCCCACCCCCACAGGCCACTTAGGATCACCTCAGACGTTCCATTATAGCGAAGAAAACATGGCTTCTCAAGATGTAGCCTCAGCAGAGGCTTCGGTCCCTGCTAACAAGCTGCTGAGTAAGATCAAGGATGAGCAGGTGTCTCGCCATCCTTCACCGCAGCCAACCCATTTCAGCGTGCCGCTTGATGCTGGTGAGATCAGCCGTCAAAATGGCCACAACGGACACAAGGTGTTACGATCTGCTACTGTTGGATACATCGCGCCAGAATTCGCGGGAAAGGACGAGCAGATGAAGACAGGCAAGCCCAGTCGTCGCCAATATTCGTCCAGATTTTGCTAACAACCCCTAGTTCGTGCGATCATCGAGAAGGAAGATTGGATTCCAGCTTCACATCTAGATGAGCAGATAACCTGGTTCTATACTGCATTGGGCATCGACGATGTCTATTTTCAGATGGAGAAGGCAGAAGTCATTGCGACCATCATTACGTCGATGTATGCCGCGAAAGTAGCAGCCCACTCACGCATAGACAAGCGTGAGGAAATCCAGTTGGATATGGAGGCTGTGGACCACGCCATCTACATTGATACCAGCGTTCCTGGTCTTTCTAACATCAAAGGTCCGCGTTACGAGAATCGACTCGAGGCAAAGTATCTTGATCACACGGATCCTGATAAGAAGTTCCGCGTTGAGACGTTTCGCTCGCCCGTGTCGTTGTCCAACGACGAATCATCTACCACGTCTCTACGTTGCTATTTCGTCTATCAGTGCCAATTCGTCGACTCCAGGCCTGACCCGGACGAGACCCGCCTTGAAGTTATCAGTGACAGAATGTTTCTGACCAAGGCGACCAAGAACACCAAGCTGATCTACCACGACATCATAAAGCTCTCCGTCAAGCGTACGGGCCCAGTCATTGAGGTATTTGACATCGAGGGGACAGAGGAGAAGCGCCTTGTCGTCGCGTTCCGGTCTCGTACAGCCCGCGGCATATTCAGTGCCTTGAGTGACTTGTACCACTACTATGGTGTCACTAGCTCGAGGAAATATGTCGAACAGTTCTCCAACGGCATTACTGTCATGAGTATTTACTTGAAACCGGCGACAGATATCGAGTCGAAGCCGATGCCGATGGAGCAATCAATCCATCAAATTACGAAAGAGATATCTCTCTTGTACTGCATCCCTCAGAATAAGCTCCAGACGTTGTTTGCATCTGGCGAGCTAAGTCTCCAGGAAACTATTTACGGGCATTGTGTATGGGTGTTCGTGCAGCATTTCCTGAACCGTCTAGGCTCAGAGTACACCTCCATAAAGCAAGCACTGAGCGCTACCAATGCGGCACACGCGGAGATGCTCTCCAAACTGAAGCGCCGTTTACGTACGGAGACATTCACACCCGACTACATCCTAGAAATCATCACGTCTTACCCTCAGTTGGTCAGATCGTTGTATGCGGCATTCGCCAACGTTCATCTAGCTGTCGATTCCGGATTCGAACGGCATCTCATTGACCCAACTGTTTCGGTTGAAATTCTATCAGATGCTAATCTCAAGGAAAAGATCAGCCGAGAAGTCTCTAACGAACACGAAGAGATGGTCATGACTGCATTCCGCATCTTCAATAATGCCGTTCTGAAAACGAATTACTTCACGCCTACCAAGGTGGCCCTGAGCTTCCGCCTTGATCCAGACTTTCTTCCCGAATCAGAATACCCTCGTCGCTTATATGGCATGTTCTTTGTGATCAGTGCTGAGGCGCGCGGTTTCCATCTTCGATTCAAGGACGTTGCTCGCGGAGGTATTCGGATTGTCAAATCCCGTAGCAAGGAGGCGTTCAGCATCAACGCCAGAAATCTATTTGACGAGAACTACGGCCTTGCAAGCACACAGCAACGCAAGAACAAGGACATCCCAGAAGGCGGTTCCAAGGGTGTTATACTTCTTGATGCTAAACAGCAGGATCGAGCACGTGAGGCGTTTGAAAAATACATCGACAGTATTTTAGATCTGCTGCTCCCTGCTAAGACGCCTGGCATCAAGAACCCCATCGTTGATCTGCATCGCCGAGAAGAAATCATCTTTATGGGCCCCGACGAGAACACGGCTGACCTTGTGGACTGGGCCACAGAGCATGCTCGTTTCCGAGGCGCTCCTTGGTGGAAGTCGTTCTTCACCGGAAAATCTCCTAGGTTAGGCGGCATCCCACACGATGCATATGGAATGACCACATTATCAGTCCGGGAATATGTTAAGGGCATATACGCCAAGCTGAAACTGGATCCTTCCACAGTCAAGAAGATGCAGACTGGTGGTCCCGACGGCGACTTGGGTAGCAACGAGATTCTTCTTAGCAATGAGAAGTACACCTCTATCGTGGATGGTTCCGGTGTTCTTGTCGATCCTAATGGCATCGATAAGGAGGAACTGCGTCGCTTGGCGAAGAATCGTGTCATGATCTCCCAGTTTGACATCTCCAAGTTATCGCAAGACGGGTACAGAGTTCTATGCGACGATTCAAATATTACGCTGCCCTCCGGCGAGTATGTGGGCAGCGGAACAATCTTCCGCAATGTCTTTCATTTGAGAGATTCGGGCTTGACCGACATGTTCGTACCTTGCGGTGGACGCCCCGAATCAATCGACCTCTCGACCACGAATAGGCTCATCAAAGAAGGCAGAACCAGAATACCATACATTGTCGAAGGCGCCAACTTGTTCATCACGCAAGAAGCTAAATTGCGACTTGAGGAAGCCGGGTGTGTCTTGTTTAAAGATGCATCAGCAAACAAAGGTGGTGTCACGTCTTCCTCGCTCGAGGTTCTTGCCTCTCTCAGCTTCAACGACCAAGAGTTTGTCGAGAACATGTGCTGCGACAAGGACGGACAAGCACCAGAATTCTATAAGGCGTACGTGCGGCAAGTACAAGAGACTATTTGCGGAAACGCTCGCTTGGAATTCGAAGCCATCTGGAGAGAACATGACCAGACCGGTGTATCTCGCTCGGTGCTCTCAGACAAACTATCTGTCGCCATCACAGATCTCGATGAAGAGCTACAGAGCTCCGATCTTTGGAAGGACAATAAGATTCAAAGGTCCGTCTTAGCAGACGCCTTGCCTAAGTTACTCCTTGAGAAGCTCGGTCTTGATACCATCATGACGCGCGTCCCAGAAGCATACCTCCGAGCCATTTTCGGAAGCTACTTGGCATCACGCTTCGTGTACGAATTCGGCAGCCAGCCTAGCCAGTTTGCCTTCTACGACTTGTGAGTTCCCCTGTTTAGCCTCCTGCAACCGTGTAGCTTAACGTATGCTGACATTTCCCCCCCTAGTATGTCGAAGAGAATGGCAAGTGTGGCGTAACGATCTTCTCCATGTTCTAGGGATGACGAACAAAATGTTTCCGGGTATATGATGGCAGCATTCATCGTATATAAGAATGCTGTACCATCCTAGCGGTCTGTTTACCTTATGGCGTTGGTACCGAAAGGGATATAGAGATGGATATCAAGTCCTATCATAGCATCATAAAATTTGAACCTAGTTGTTCGAATAAAATATTTTGAGCATAGTATACTTCGTTGATTTCTTTCTTCTCTGCCTGATATCTTCTTTCTGCTGGTGATACAGCATCAATTCGAGCCTTTGTTGGTGAGTCCAATGAAAAAAACGGTATGCCGTTTCCTCATAAGGCTGTTATTACATGTTTGTACACGGGGTGGGTATATTTATGTGAAGACGCAACCTCTATGGCCACATTTCCCAACCACTTAATTCGTACACTGTGTCACTATCGTAGGGTATATGTGTAGGAGACTGCTGACCCCTTCAACTATGATGTGATCGTGGGACCTGACGTTTACCGTTTGCCGAGCCCCCATCTAAATATTCTATCTTGGATCTCCTCCCAGGTCATCGGCTTGGCGGCGAAGTGAGGCGCATCTGCTTCTTGCAGCACGACGGTGGGCGCACCACTTCCCTGCTCCGTATTCTGAACGAGGCCGCCGACAACTTGTTTTGCGACCCGTCGGAGGTCATTTACAGTGAGCTTCTCGATATTACGGCACATTTCCTGAACGGGCACTTTTCTGCCGTGGACTTGGACTTGTCGGCCAAGATCCTCCAACTCGACCATGCGACTCTCGAGGTTCATGAGCAAACTCGACCGAAGTTGGTTTTTGGCACGCTGCACCTCGACCACACCAAGTGCGGAGAAGCCGGTGCCCAAGGTAAGGGCCCGGAGCTCCTGACACATCACGTCCAGCATTTGCTGTGTACGGCCCGGCAAACAGAGTGCAGATATGCCAAACAGGCCGGAATCTGTGTAAGAGTGGTTGAAAGCCATGCAATTCTCCACCCATGCGTGTTGATTCAGAACATTCGTGTACAGTCGAGAGTACATGCCCTTGCCTGGCCCGCCGGCGGAGAACGAACCGCCTCCGCCTAGCAGGGTGTTCAGTGTCGCGAGGGCATATATATCCTCGGATGCTATAGGTAGCCCTTCGAATGCCAAATGAATGTGACTGAAGGTAGGCTGCATAGGGTTTGGCGAAGGCGGCTGAGTGGGGAGTGAGATGAAACCACCCGTATACCGGGCGGGAGCAGAAATGTCTGCTAATGTTGGAAACGAAGCTACTGAATCAGCAAGAGCGGCGTTCTTGCTGGCGGAAGTGGAGAGGTTCTTGAAGAGGGGTAGTTTAGAGAAGAGGCCGGGTGAATGATGGGCCGAACTGGTGGCTGAAGAGAGCGATGACGAGGCGGAGGTCTCGCTCTCGGCTGATGATGATGACGAGGACGAGTCGATCGATGTCTCAGAGCCGGATCTTGATAGCAATGGGGGTCCGGTGGCCTTCATGCTACCAAAGTGCTCGGTGGCCAGTCGCACAGCCTCGGCATGGGGCACGCCAGCGAAGGCCACAACCGTTCGCTCCGGGCGATAGAAGGTATCTCGGTACGTCTGGATGGCGGACCTGTCGATCTGCGAGATGCGCTGCTGGGGACACAGCAAGGGGTTGCCGAGAGTGTTGTCCTTGAAGGCTGCCATGTGTACCAACTCGGGTATTATCAGCTCGGGCTTTTTCCATATCTCTGTGATCTCGTACTCGGCGGTGGCCAGCTCAGCTGCGACCTCGTCTCGGGCGATGCAGGGGTTCCGGACCGTGTCGGCGAGCAGCTCGGTTGCAACAGGGACGGTGGAGTTGAAGGTAGCGGCCTGGTACATGATGGACTCCCTGGAGGAGACACATTGTATGTTGCCACCGAGAGACTCGACTATCTCCTGGATCTCGTCGCCGGTCTTGCTAGTAGTCGACTTGAAGGCCAGGCGATCGATGATATGGCTCAGGCCGCTCAGCTGGGGGGTTTCGAAGCGCGAGCCAGCCTCGACGTAGACGCCGACGCCGGAGAAGGACCCGGGCAGGGCCTCGGAGGCAACGCGCACGCCATTCGGGAGGGTGGTGATGCGGTCAAGCTCGGTGGGCTCCTGGCAACTGTTAGGGGCGGGCGAGAGGATACGAGATACGGGATACGAGAGGGGTCGGGGACTCTAGCTACCTACCTGGCCCTTTGGGACGGTGACGGGCTGGCGCTTGGGGGTTTGGGCGGCGCGGGCTGCCAGCGTCGTCTTGGGCACTTTGACGGTGGCAAGGGTGCGGCGGCAGGGCAGGCGGGAGATGATGCGGGTGGGATGCCTTCCGAGCGCAGGCGAGGCGATGCCTCTGGCCAGGGGCTTGGAGGAGTATGCGCGAAACATAACGAGGTGAAGTCGCACGCGAACGTGGTTCCCTGTATCTCGGATCTCAACCGCAGAGGGAGGGAGCTTAACAATCTGGTGACGACGATGCAGAGACAACGACCAAAGAAACGCCCTTATCGTAACGAGATAGCCACTGATCCCAGCCTTATCGTTGCCGTATGTACAAAGCTAAAAACCCACACCTTACATAAGGTGGCTTATCTTAGTACCACTCCGGTAGGAATCTTCCTACCTAGGTACCTAGGTATGTACTGTAACTGTAAGTAGCGAACTTGAGGGTCATGTAGTAGTGCACAGCAGTTTTCCCTACTCGTAAATTTCATAATGCATACTGTACTGTACTTACTTAGCTAGGTACTTACTACGTACCATATTAAGCCATACTCACTCGGAGATCAACATGTTCAACAAAATCCATCCGCCCTTTACTGATTATTCCACAACCCAACTACCTTAGGTACATACCTATAGATGGGTAGGTAGGTAGGTAGGTAGGTAGGTACTTAAGCCTGTTTACCTAGGTAGAACCAGCTACCTAACTTCCACCTCTTCCCTGATAGAAGCTTGCATTCCGGCAAGAGAGCCTAACCTTATGTATTTAGAGGTACTGAATCACATTCTAGCATCTATATAGGTAGGCGAGGTAAGTAAGCTGGAGGTGTCAAAGACCGCTGCCGGACAGGACCAACTTGTGATGCCAATAACAGACAACTTAAGAACCAAGGTTCCCATTCACCGCTTCACCTCATCACACATGAATTCTGAGTCCACCCCCCAAATACTACCTAGAATAGAAAGAGTGCCTTTTGCGCCTGCACTTCACCATTCAAGCTCAATGTGCCGTGCATTCTCCACACCTTACCGGCATGTAAATGTAAGTAAGAAAGGCATTTCACACCGCCCACTGCCTCCATCTCAGAGATTGAGCACCACAACAAGCATGTTCACCACCTTGACTACCTACAGGTAGGTATACTGGTAGCAAGTTTGATGTGTACTATTTTGGGACCATGGGGTGCAGTGCTTCCAGTTGAGCCTTGCAATGCTAGTGCACATATCAGGTTACGAGTAGTTGGCGAGGTTGGGTGCCGAGGGTGCTTGTTTCTCGAATTCCCATGCAATATCTGCCTATGCTAAGGATGGCTTTCTTGGCTTGGGATCATTCTCAAGGTTGATTCACTATGCGTGACCTAAGAGGTAAGTACCTAAGTACCTACCTAGGGACTATGTAACCGGCAGCGATCCAAATTGCCGGCGGACTGCCCATACTTACGAGCAGATGCAACGCAACGGATGTCATGCATAGAGATAGTGCTACCAAGTAAAGCCTAGCTTCCCCTGGCTAACCTGTCCAGTGTCCAGGCTGCTTCGAGTTGGACAGTCCCGAGGTGTGGTTTTTGATTTCGGTTACACCGACAGTAAGAAAACCCGGGGGTGGGCACCGTTGAATTGGCCTTGCGGAGCAGCATCTCTGCTGATTGGCTGATCTGGCCTCACTCAGGAAATCTGAAACAGTGGGAACCTCACAAGTGTGCCGCGCGTGCCCAGGTTCTACCCTGGAAATGCCCAGGCTGTTCTAAAAATTGCCTGCTTTGGTGGAATGATGCGAAGGTAGCCGTAGCCGCAGCAGTGCCGCGCTAGTCCCACCCAGTCACCCAGTCGCCAGTCACCCAGCTCGCCAGTTCGTTGATAGAGCATGCATTCCTCTTCCTCTGCCTTCCTGCCCTCATGCCTGTCTTTGCTAATAGGCACCTTGGCGTCATTTTCGCAAGTTCGTTGTACGAGTAGGGTGTTTTCATGCGGACAGGGGGCTGCTCTTGTTCGCTTATCGAATGCCAATGCGGTTGTTGTAAGAAGATCCCATCTCTACACTCCCCGCTCCGAGACTTGAGTGCACTCGGCCATTTGGAGCCATGACAACCGTCCGAGCTGGTGATCGACACGGCACCCTCCCAATTAAAACAGGGCGCCAGGTCAGAAACGGACAAACAACATGCTATGTGACATATGTAGTTGCAGTGAGCAGCGTCTTAGTAATTATTCTCACTTCTACAATTTTACTATGGCCGCCAACCCCGATCACGTTCCACCCTCCTCCACTGCAATGCAAACCAATCCTTACCTGCTCGGCTGCCAGCCTAACAGGCTCGACAGGCTGCTTATGACAGGGAAATATCATGCCGGTAGGTGTCGAGGTGTTGGCCTAGGTTACTACAGAATACCTAATGGATTACTGGCACGCAAGCATCAGGGATGGCTGGGACGACATCTAGAAGCTTCCCTATTTCAGTTTAAACACGGCCAGAGGGCATAGCCGTCGGATCTCAGCACAATCTCAGCACGTCTCGGCACGTCTAGGTGCAGGCTGACTACTTTGCGCTCAATACTATAAGGTTCGGTCATGTTTCACATAGAACGAACCATCACCGTGGCAAAAATCGTGGCTACAATCATCGAGGTCGAAACCGATGTCCACTGAAACCAACGCCGTTAGCTTGTCACTTGGGGCGGGACTCGTGTGTTCGAGCTTGGGTGCAATGACCTAAACTTACTAGGAAATCTAAGTTTAAAATTATGCGTCGATCCACCGGTGGGTACTACCAAGTCACCGTAGTCAGAAGCCATTTCAACCTTTGTTCAATACATCATCACTCGCGAGTTGTAGCAGACCGGCCAGAAAGCCACCAGACACACACGAAGCACAACTGATGCATAGGTAGATGATGAGTTTGGACAGCACAGTTTCAACTTTGTGTACTAAAAGCAAGAAGCTGGTCGACAGGGCTCGACCCTCCAGGACGAGGGATCACGGAAATGTTGTGGTTTTACTATGTACCACTTCTAATGCCGGCGGCAGCGCGTAGGACGTCTCAATAAGAGTCCGACTATCTACCTAAGTACTTGCACCAGCAGCAGGTTGGGAGATATCCTTTGGAATTATACAATGAATGCTACTGAGGCAAAGGACATTGGCGAGCTGGCAACGCGGTTGGAATGGAATCTTGGGGCCGGAGATGACCATTTCAGGACCATTTGAAGCAGCACAATCGTACTCGTATATACAGACCTACCTACCTGCTCGCCTGCCGACCTACATAAAAGTGGCAACCAGGCAAGCTACCTAGACCGCTAAAATGGTGGTTGCCGCTACTTGCCCATCTCGCCCGTGTCCAATGAGGAACGAGGCGACTGTGTTGACTGTCCGGCCTGCTAAGGGATCTACTGCGCGATCTAGATGGGCATATAGGGTGATAGGGTCGTCCCTTGTTGACGCGATGGACAGCATCAAGGTTGCTTGAAAAGGCGGCATCCCCAGCCCTGGTCCAACCATCCTGATGGGGAGGATCATCATGGGCTTACACCCTCTCGCCTCTGAGCCACGGTGGATTTGGCACCCCTTGTTCTGCCCTTGCTCGTTATTATTTAGTCCAAGTTGTAGTAGTGTACGGCAGATGACAGATCCATCCTGGCAACCCGGTATCTAATTAAGTAGTAGAGAACTATATTATCATGCCATGCCAGTCGAGCCAGTCTGTTTCTTCGCTGACGTTTTTTGAGGAACTGGTGGTTCTCGTTCTTCCTGGCAACCGTCTTTCTTTTTCCCACTTCGTTTTGCAACAAACAAAACGGCTCGTGCTCGTGTATGTATGTACGTGTGTATACGCTCGACTCCAGCTAGCCCTAGATCTACTTACTGCATTCCCGTCTCGAGCTCGCCGATTGCCGCCTCGTAACATTTCATACCGCCAGCCGGCCATCCAGACCACTTCTGCAGTCCCGTCTCATGACTCGTCTGTGAGCCAACCGAACGAACTATCAAGATTGCGGTAATAGCATATCTCGGCAGGTCTCGACGGGCGATGCGTGGTTCCATATAGTGGTGCTTTGGCTAGCCTTCTGGCATATTCGGTTCGACCGTGCTGTCTAGCCTGGAAAGAGAGGGAGGGACGAAAGAAAGAAAAAGTGCGTTGATACGGAAGCACACGCTTTGGTTCTTATACGGATCTTGATACGATCGGTCTGTCTACCTTGGGGGTAGATTTGCAAGTTCCGAGTTCAACATTTGATCAACCGATACCTTTTTCCTGGCTTGGTTCAGGTCGCATCCGCTGGCGATACATCCCGTCTCGCATCTCGGGATCGCCCTCACCTCCCTCACCTCCCTTACCTAGGCCCCTAGGTACTTGGACTTGGCTGCCCATCGGGTGCCAATTACCCGTATACGTGATCCCGGGTCGTGGTCGGACAACCTTGGGCCTGCAGCCACAGACATCCCTTCGAAGGGTACCTAGGTAGGTACCTAGATCTGGAGGTGATAGTTGGGTCGGCCACCCCTACGTCGACCACTGCAGCCCGTGCTGGCCACCGTAGGTAGCAGCACCCCGCCATCGCAGACACCCCTCCACTCCTCCCCGGGGCCCTAAGTAAGTGCCTAGGGCCGCTAGAGCGCACGCGACCAACGCCCACCAACGCCTGGCCTCTCGCCCCCGGAGAGCGAGATAGGCCTATCACGCAGGCCTTAAAATGCTGTCCCAACCCGCAGCAGCGGGCGTTCAGTCGCCAACAGCCCTCTTCGACCCCCTCGCATCCCCTAACGCGGCCTCACCACCCACCTCGACTGCGCGACGACGTCTGAGTGGCCTCATCAACCTCCGCAGCTACGCCGCCAACTCATTCCTCTCCAGCCGCGAGTCCGCCAGCTCTCGCAACCCCAACCGCCACAGCATCCACGGCGCCATCTTTCGCTCGTCCTCCATCCGCGGCAGCAGCAGCGCCAACAACACCACCGCCCGCACACGCTCCCCCACCAATCCTTCCACGAGCCCCGACGAGTCGACCTTCGCTGCCGCCATTTCGCATGCCCTCAATATAAATAGCGCCAGCTACCTGGCCGAGCCGCATTCCATCACTCTGGAGTCTGCCGTCGTAGAGCCCGTCCCCGCCAGCACCCGCGGCGATACCAACCGGAGCTCGAGCCCCCCGGATAACCGTCGCTTCAGCACTCGCTTCAGCGAGGCGGCCGCAGCGGCCTTGTTGCAGGAGAGGTCCCCCTCGAACTCTAGCCCCGAGCCCGAGTCGCCTGTGGACGACGTGGTTATGACAAGGTCGCGTTCCGCCACCCTGGGAACCTTGAGTGAAATGCCAACCGAATCCTTGCCCTCCATACGCTTGTCGGCTTTCTACGACCCGCGAGCGAGCCGGCCCTCGCTATCTTTCACGCCCGTCGCCCGCACCCTACCGACCGGCAAGGAAACCATCCGGGTCGGTCGGTACTCGGAGCGTGAGAACCATGCGCCCGTCCCCATGAACGCCCCCTCGGCGGCCCCCGTCGGCTTCAAGAGCAAAGTCGTCAGTCGCCGCCATTGCGAATTCTGGTTCGAGAAAGGGAAGTGGTTCATCAAGGATGTCAAGAGCTCTTCCGGCACGTTTTTGAACCACATACGCCTGAGCGCCCCAGCGACCGAGTCGAAGCCGTATCCCATTAACGATGGCGATATCGTGCAGTTGGGCATCGATTTCAAAGGCGGCGAAGAAATGATCTACCGCTGTGTGAAGATGCGCATCGAACTAAACAGGGGTTGGCAGGCCAAGCCCAACACGTTCAAGTATGTCTTCGACAGCACATGCCCGTCCAGGCCCAGTCTTGGTCGGACAAAACCGATTGAGACCTCGCTAACGGCTTCATAGTATGGCAACTCACAAACGCTTGAGAGACTTGACAGCGCCGGTGGCAACCACGTCCGCAACGCCGGAGTCGTCGCATACCCAGGACTGTTCGATTTGCCTAAATGCGATAGCGGTATGTCCATAAATACCTGAAGAGGTCTACAATCCCCCCTCGCAGTATGCTGACCCAATCCAATTGCAGCCATGTCAATCACTCTTTGTTGCCCCGTGTTCTCACACTTGGCATTACAAATGTATCAAGGAAATGTTGATGGGGCCCTCTTATCCCATATTCCAGTGTCCCAACTGCCGGGCTACCGCCGATCTCGACGCTGAGGTGGATGAGCCGCCAGTCGACTGGCAACAAATTCCAGAAGCAGTTCCAGAAGAGGGAGAGGGGGCTGGGGATGAGGCAGCCCAGGACAGCAACGCAGCGATACCCTCAGGATCACAGTCACGTGGTGGGACAAGCAGCAGTCAAAGGGATGCTACTGAAACCTCGGTCATGCAGTTCGAAAGTACCACGTCGCCCCAGGTTCCTGTCAGTCCCGTAAGGCCGAGCGCTTCAAGGCACACAGTATCTGAACCTGTCACAATTCCCAATGCTGCCCGCAGGAGAACGCCGTCGCCTACTCGAAACGCTTTGGCTAATGCCCAAGAGGGCCCGATAACGCCCAGAAACGATGTTGGCCCCTGGGTGTTCGATGGCAATCCAGCCCGCGTCTCTCAAGAAACGCACAGGATGAACGCTTTGGCGAGTTTGAACGCGGCAGCACAGACGGGACCGAACCAAATATAGCAGATTGGTTGATCCCTGTCAAATTTGAATACGTACGGATATGTACGACATTAGCGACGCTTGCTGTCGAGCAGATCTGTCGAGTCATGTCCTCAAGGCACCCAGGAATTGCACAAATGATCACCGATGCCCCAAAGCCAACCGTGCTGCGAGGCGTTTTCCGAAAAGCAAACCGTGTGGACTATAAATTGTTACGAGACAATGATGAGCATTACAACTCGATCGCATTCAATTGCATTGGTGGTATGGATTCTGGGGAGGGAGTTCTGTTTAAAGGGGGTCGGGTTCAGCATGGAGCGGGCACCTATGAATTTTGGGCGGCGGGTCTGGAGTTTTACCCAGCCAACACATATTATATATATACCTACCTGTGGACCACTGACTGGCGAAGCACTACTTGCTTTAACTATTTTCTTTTTCAGTTCGGGCATCGCATCTATACCCATTCACGCGTGGGGCTCGGTCACCTGCGCGTACAATCGAAAATCTTCAAGGAGGAATTGTGTGTCAAAATCGGATTAAACCAGCTCGACCAAGATGGTTCAGTGGTGCGTGACTTGAGGCATCTCACTTGGAAATCAATCTTGGATGTGTGGGAGCAACAGTGACATGGCATGTGACGGATTCGGTGACATGACAGGCGCCGGGCATTCAGACAGGCTACTAGAGTTCATGTTTGTAACGCTTCTATTTCAAGGTAATCTTTCCAAGATGATCTGCCTACAAATAAGAGAAAGAAGACGGAGACGACGCAAATAATAATGAAAAGAATCAGAGAGAGAGAGAGAGAGAGTAGAAATTAAAAAAAAGAAGACGAACCAAAGCAACTGGAGTAGAAGAGCATCGACGTCCTCAATGTTCCGATATAGGCGGGCTTAGCTGGATTGCACGCCATACAGTACCGGTAGACTCAAATAGGTACCTACCAGTAGAATCTCGAAGGATGAATCGTGCGGCGTACTCAGTAGTACAAAAGCTAAGCAACCTTTACCTAGGTACCTAGGCACTGTAAGCTATGTATCTAGGGAATGCATGTAGCGCGATCTTGACTGGTTGCTTTTTGCACGTATGTGTACAAGTATTGTTTATAATATGCTTAGGTACTTCCTACCGACCCTTCCACTGTTGCTCGTTCTCAGCGTCAGCTCACAGTGGACGTCACTACCTACCCGTACCTAGGTACCTCCCTTCAGCAAGCCTCGGCCCAAAGCACCGCCAGTCCCGATCCCGGTCCGCGTGGGTCGACTGGCTCCTCCGAACCTGACCGCTTCTGGCCGCTCCGATTGCTCGCTCAACTTCCTTGATCAAGCTCGCATCTGCACCACTGCTGTAGCCCCCCTCGGCACACGAACAACTGCACTGCCCACAGGTGCGCGATCGCCCGACCGACCGACCGATCGACCGAAGACACGCGCGTGCGTGCGTGCGTCATGGCGACCACTGCTGGGTAAGTTGCGACATGCGCCGGTCGTCGCGCGGCTGCGATGCGATGCGGTGCGATGCGATGCGGTGCATGCGTCTCCGACTCCGACTCCATGACACTCACCACCCAACCGCATCCTCGCCAGCCGACTGACACGGAATCTACAGAGCCTTCATAGCCGGCGGCATTGCCGCCTGTGGTGCTGTCACGGCTACGCACCCCTTCGAAACGGTCAAGATCCGGTATGCTACCCGTCTTTTCTCCCCTCCCCCTGGGCGATCCATGATGGCGTTGGCGTTGGCGGTGGCGTTGGCGGTGATGCTGTCGCCGTGCCAAGAGCGCATACACTCCAGAATGAACACCGCGCGACGAGCTTCAGAGCTAGCTAGTTGGGCCCGTGCTGACGCGCTTGGTTTCGTCATCGCCGAACAGAATGCAGTTGCAGGGCGAGCTCCAGTCGAAGGGCCACCAGCCGCACCACTACCGCGGTCCCATTCATGGCGTCAGCGTCATCGTCCGCAACGAGGGTGTGCGCGGCATCTACCGCGGGCTGGGTTGCGCCTACGTCTACCAGCTCCTGCTGAACGGCTGTCGCCTCGGTTTCTACGAGCCCATGCGCCACGGGCTCGCCTCCCTGCTTCTGAACGACGGCAGCAAGCAGAACCTCCCCATCAACATGTTCTGCGGCGCCTCCTCCGGTATCATCGGCGCCATCGCCGGCTCCCCCTTCTTCCTCGTCAAGACTCGCCTCCAGAGCTTTTCACCTTTTCTGCCTGTCGGCACCCAGCACAACTACCGCAATGCTCTCGATGGTCTGAGCCAGATATACAAGGGCGAGGGAGTAAGGGGCTTGTACAGAGGCGTCGGTGCCGCTATGATCCGAACCGGCTTCGGCAGCTCTGTGCAGCTGCCCACGTACTTCTTCGCGAAGAGGATGCTGACCAAGCACGCGGCTATGGATGAGGGTGCACCGCTACATTTGGCCAGCAGTACAGTATCTGGCTTCGTGGTTTGCTGCTTCATGCACCCGCCAGGTGAGCTTCGTTTTCCCACTCTCCGCCTCCGACAACATTCCCCCCCTGACAGCCCCCCAACCTGGATGCGGCCACCCTTCGCTAGGGTAGGCCTATGCGGTCCGGCATGCTAATAAGTAATACCGACAGATACCATCATGTCTCGTCTCTACAATCAACACGGTGACCTTTACAAGGGTGTTTTCGATTGCCTAGGAAAGACGATCCGCACCGAGGGCCTCTTCGCAATCTACAAGGGATTCTTGCCTCATTTAGCTCGAATCTTGCCCCATACTATCCTGACACTCAGTCTCGCAGAACAGACCAACAAGCTCGTTCGCAAGATCGAATCGAGGATATTACCTGCCACCGAGTTTGGCAAGGACCCATAGATCCAGTTCGATCCGGCGCACGGAAGAACTGCCAAGATCATGACGGCATTGTATGTATATGAGGGTCATTTTCGAGATGAATATCGACAGGACCTGGACATGGGAACCCAAAAGGCGAAAATATTGTACCAAACAGACGTCATAGCGGCATATGGCTTGTAACGGCTTAGATGTTTGGGACTTTACGGCGCTATATCCATTTCGGCATTTGCTGGGTAGGCACGAAGCCACTCGTGGATAGATGGGAATCTGGAATATCTCGCATCATAATGACAGGCGTAACGTTACCAAAAATATAGCTCTGGGTCCGAAGCATTGTTAAATAGACAAAAAGCTGTCTCTACGCGAGCCCAAGGTGGCATAGAGGGGGTGCATGCAGCTATAATAGACGAATGAAAAGAACTTGAAGCAAGGCAGATGGATGCACACCCGCACATATGATCGCCTGGGGCAGCGCACGCATAACACCCTCACTTCATCCATTCCGTACCTGAACCCCTAAACCCTTACAGACCTCTCACAGCCATAGCATAATCTCTTGTTCCCACCCGCCTTTATCTTGACACTTGCATCCACAACATCTGGAATGTCCGCGTCTGCCTCCCCGATCTCCCCTTTCCATCGTTCGTCGCCAAGGGGATCCAGTCGGCCGCTGCAGAGTCCACACTGCTTTCGCTCGACGTCTGTCTCTATGTCTGTGTCTATATGCTTGGCCATCTGCTTTGACGGTATGCTCCGGTTGAGCTTCCCCGTCGTCCGCACCACATTGGCCACAACGCTAGGGTACGACGCCTCCACATCGACAAAGTATCGCGCCACGACGTCGTCGAGGCTCAAGTCGCGGTGTGAGACAATGGCTGCTGCTGATGATATTGGTGAAGTAGATGAAGAAGACGGGAACAGCACTTTCGTCAACGACACGTCGCCGCTTGCCGCTACGGATGGAGTGACGGATAGGTACGTGAGGATCTCCTTGCGGAAGATCTCGCGGAGGGGACTGTAGATCTGCACCATGCTAGCAGCAGCAGCAGCAGCAACAGCGCCACCACCACCGCCACCGTGCCCATTCATAGTATTAGTAGTAGCTTGTGATGGGGAGACAACATCACGCGTCGAATCCCCTTTCTCGTCCGATACCCTACTACAAGGATCCACGACCCGCCTCGGCAGGGGAAACGCGCCGTCGTTGACGAGCCATGGGATCCCGAACCCGCGCCCCTTGGCCGCCTCGGTGAGCGTCAGCTCCGCCAGCGCCGTCGTGTTGTAGCCCAGCAGCACGACGCCGCAGTCGTGGGTCGCGGCCGCCGCTAGCAGCGCGTGGCGCGTCAACAGGCGCGCAACGTCGGCGCGCGCCGTGGGAGAGGACAGGCGCGCGAATAGATCGGCGAGGCGCTGGGAAGGCGGCAGGGAGCCATCTGGGGCTGGCAACACGGTCCAGTCTATCTCGGGAGATGCTAGGATGCTGGATAGGGGTACTCTGTGGATGGTGACGTGTGGGAACTGGGCGGCGAAGGCGTCTGGTGGGGGGTCCGGCTCTGTTGAAGAAGGGTGTGTACTTGTACTTGTGGAAGAGGAGGGAGGATTTGATGATGAAGAGGGTGGCGCCGTGTGATTCGATAGCGACGTAGTCGGCGCTGAATCTGAATTTGTCACCGTCGTCGCCCTCCTGAGATCTGCCTCTCCGGCGCCACCTCCAACACTATCGCCGCTCGCATCCACGTCTACGAACACGGGCACCAGCTCGAACTTGACGCGCTGGTTCCGCTCGCGCTGCCTGCGCACGTTCTCGCTCAGGATATGCAGCAGCGCCGTCGACGAGGGTCCGCACGACAGGGCGAGCAGATAGCGCTGGGGGCGCGACGGCAGCCTGGGCCCGCGCGTCTCACGCTGCAGAACCTCGAGGCGCTTGATGGCCTTGCTGGCAACGAAAGTCGCGAAGCATGTCCTGGCGATGCAGTCAGTAAACAGTACAGGCAGCCAGTGCAGTTAAGGAGGTGCAGGGGAATCGAGAAAAACGTACTCGCATACCGTGTCGGCGCGTAGGTCTAATACTCCGTCTCGTTCTTTGCACCGTACGCAGGGTTGCGGCGACGGCGCCGGTCCTGTTTCCGTGGGCATTTGGCGCTCGGGTGGTTGAAAATAAACACCTCGAGTACTTTTTCTTGTGTTCCTACCTATACAAAATATATTCGTCTTGCTTCGTAAAAATGCAGGGCATGTCGTTTGGACTGCGTAGGACGTCGAACCAAATCAATTCAATTTAGACATACCTAAACTTTGACTCACTTTTTTTGGAGGGGGGGGGGGGGGGGGGGGGGCAAAGTGTGGGGTAAATTTTACTCAAGTGCAAATGCACGCCTGGATGCGGTCGGAATAGACTTATATTAGTCAGGTATATCTTTTGCCACTGAGTTAGAATTTCAATCTTATGGATTTATTTGCCCTTCAAAGCTGTCAATCTGAACCTAGTTGTCTGCTTGGTTGTGTGTGTTGCCGTCAGTGTGTGTCCTCTTCTCCAATTATCCCGCAGTTCTTGTCTTTATTCTCAACCAATCGATGACAACGGAAACAAACATGCTAAATCCCCCCTTAGGAACCATTCAAGGTCTTTCCGCCACGCGTGGACAATGATGTCTCTCCCTGTGCGGGCGACCATTTCTACTTGTTCAGGTGTGCCCCAGCCTTGGACCGACGTGCCAAAGCTTATCAAATGCGCTCCGGTCTGGATAAGGGTGCGGAATGCGAAGTCATTGCTTACGGCACCGTAACCTTCAATAAATCCCTGCGCCGTCCACAAGCTGGCGGTGATGTTCTTATACAGTTTTAGTTCGTACAGTTCCGCAATCATCTGGCCCAGGTCTAAGTTCGGGAGCCCTAGTTGCGACATTTCCCAGTCGATGACGAACAACGTCAAGTCGTCGCCGCTTCCTCGAATGGGGCTATCCGGTAGTAGGACACTCGAGAGGTGTCAGAGCGCAGATTCATTGTCTACGGCATGACCTAACGGGTGGGCGGAAGACACTTACTTGCCGGTCCAGAAATCACCGTGGATCACTTGCAATGCGCTCTCGTCGCCGAGTTCCGAAGCAGCCATGTCTTTGACTTTCTCGAATACCTCCTTGGCCTCGCTCAAGATTTTTGGGAACTGTTCGACGCGGTCGAGTAGCCACGAGTAGTTGATGAAATGCTTCAGCTGCTGCAGGTCCGTGTTTCCGGCTACTACCTCGCGCAGCTTTATCTGCGTCGCAGACCACGTGTGGAAATCCCGCAGCCATCTTCCGAGGGCGCGGCCCAGCTGGTGACATTGCGGGCGCGCGATATTGGTCGTTTCCGTCGAGTTCGCGCTGAGAAAATACGTCTTGAGGTCCTTGCCGTTACGTAGCACCTCCTGGATCTGTGTGCTGTTCTGCTCGTCGAAATGATAGAGCTTGGGCGTTCCCACCGTAAAGTTAGGGTTCTCCCGAGGCCCTACCTTTCCTTGGATTGTAAATCGAGACAGGGCCTTCAGACACTCTGCTTCGATCCGCTTGTTGTTCAGTCAGCCTCGCGAGTTTCTAGCGATACAGGCCTTAGATGCCTTTGCCTTACGCAACGAAACAATGTCAGACTGAAGCTTGGTGAGTTGGCAATGTAGTCCTCGCTGTGCTTGATGAGCACCTGGCTTGTGTCATCGGCAAGAGGCTTCCGCAGATGCGCGAGGTAGATGAAGTTGGCTGTACCCCCTGAAAGCATCTGTAGCGATGTGGCTGCATACGGGGTCGGTTATAAGTCTCTCAAGACCTTCGCCGTGATCTCTTGTCGTGCGGCTGCGTCCATATTGGTTCACGGACGGGAATATGAGGCAGATTTAAGTCGTGAGGTGCGGGCGCTGAAGGTTTGAAAAATATCACGGATCGTTGAGGAGGATAACTGAATCATTCTGAATCATGGTGTTGAGTGACAGGGCTAGTGCTCAGTTGAGTCTAAACCCTGCTCGCCCTGTCCCATCATCGACCAATTGCCCGTCGACTTGTCACCGATCTGCCGAGAGCTTCGGGCATTGAGGAAGATAACATGTATCAAACACGAACAGTTTGTGGCTACCTAGATGTTGGTTTCACTCTGATTGTCATCCGAAAACCTCATCCTACGATACGAGTGTGTTGGACGCTGGGTAGCGTACTTAAGTGGAAGCTCCACGGCACGCACGGTAAGGTTCCTTTTACTGTTTACCTGCCTAGGTGGGTACCTACATAGGGCAGCGAGGTCTCCAGTAGGTAGGTAGCTCCTAGGTAGTAAGTAGTGTGCACTTTAGCAACCTACTTAGTAGCGAGCCTAGGTACTTACCTACAGCTTCAGCTCCTCAACCAAGCCCGCAGGCGTGGTCTAGACTGCGGATTCAGCCCCTCCGAGCTCTGGGCCCGGCCCCCTCCGTCCTGCCCGCCTGCCCCCCCACACTCTCACAGTCGGCTGGGCCTCATCAATGGCATCTAGATCGTCGCCCCTCACCGCGTCTCACACACGTCATTGTGCCTGCATATACGCACAATCGCATCGCAACAACAATCGCAACACAACCGCAACACACAACAGGCGATGAGAGAGGTCTTGGTCCCTTTTTCTGCCGAGCATATCATCATCGACGACTCGTTTCCCGACCGGCTGCGGTCAGCGTTGGCTTCTCTCCCGGAACATGCCTGAGCTATCCGAGTCCATCACGGCCATCCGCGAAGGCGCCAAGGAGGACCCATTCACATATTTGACCATCCTCCAGTATCATGTCAACACGCCCGGTATCCTGCCCACACTGAACGAAGTCTTGCAGAATGCAGATCTCACCCGCGAGATCGGCTGGGACCTCGTCCAGACCCTAGTTGCCGTCGGCGGCTCTGAGGAGTGTCTAGAGACCGTTGCTCGGCTGGGCAACCCGCGCGAGGTCATCATCAAAGTCATGGAATCACTCGCTAGCCTTTCAAAACGCTTGGAGGCAGCCGAGTCCGGATCTGCCGTCGATGACGCTTCTGAAACCTTGCCCAAGCTGGCCGACATACCTGAGCGCCTGATCACATTGATTTCCATGCTCGCCATTCTTCAGCGCAGAATCAAAACCAAACACCCTTCGCGCTTTCTGGGCTCGTCACTGGTTTCAGTTCTCGAAGCCTACCAGCCAACACCCGAAATGACCACCGCCGTCATCAACCTCGTACGGTCTCTTTCAGGTCGTAAGAGACCACCTCTGCCCACTCGCAAGTCCAGCATTGATGTAGCCAACCCTGACGAGCACGGGGATGTCTCTAAGAACGCACCCGACCCAGAGGCTGAGCAGGAGGAACCAGAAGAGCAGAGCTTGAACGAGCGGCTTCTGCAATCTTTCACCACCTGTATACTACAGCGCTATGTAAACGTACACGAAATGCGTTGGTCACCACGCTTACTTGAAGTGCACCACTCGGAAAGGGTCATTCCAGGAAAACTGACAGCGATGAGAGCGTACCGTGAGGACGACATGTTGTCGAAGCGGGACGCTGTAGTTGGGCAGCTCGCGGTTCGTATCCACCCTGGTCCTGTCCTCAAACCCCTTTCTAATGCTTTCCCCCCCCACCCTAGGCTTTGCTACGTGACCTCGGCATGGTAGATTTCTCTGCAGGTTTTGTTCGACAGGTCCTCTGTCAGTCAAGTGACACCGATCCTGTAACAACTCTGGAGTCTTTTGACTCAGTTGATGACATCCATCTCTCCCAAGGCGGCGCCGCCTGTTTGATTGCCTACTGGATGTTCTCGACCGACGCTTTCGGCGCTGACAATCCCGATCCTGGTTTGCATCTCTTCCCAGTACACCTAGAGATCTTGCAATTATACCTGGGCCAGGAGCCGCAGGCGGAGATAAATGCGAACCCCGGGATAGCAGATGCCATATTAGCTATTGGGCTCGGCTTGTACCATAGAGGCCTGATATCGATAACGGACGACAGGAATTACATGGTCTACCACCACTGTTTGACACTGATAGCAGTATTTCATCCCGATGTTGAAGTCAGGAACGCCGCAACAATGTTTGCCGGTGTCCTACTTCACTCTGACCCTGATGACGAAAGCCGCCGGGAAATTCTAGAGGATCTACTGCAGAACTGCCAGTTCCCTGCCCTGAACGCCTGTGCCGTTCGATGGCTCCAGGAAGAGATCATTGCAGCGCGCAAGGAGAACGTCACCAATGTATTTTCAACCTCCGATATCATTGAGCGTTTGCAATACGATCTCTTTCCCGACTTGCGAGAGATTGCTAAGATGGACAACGATGGATTCCTCAAGTACTGGGCTGAAAATCAGACTTTCCTCCTTCAAGTAGCAAATTTTGCCTATTTTCTTTTTAATGGTCGTAAAGACCTCGTACCCGCGGGCGTTAAGACATCGGTTGAGCGGCGGCTTGCCGAGCCTTTGACGTCCGCTGCAACGAAACTAGCCAAATCCGAAGAATTGGATGGCCATGAGCAGATGTTGCTTGATGTTCTGGTAGATCGACTAGAGAGTCTCGACATACGCTAAGGGGTGCTTCTGAGGCTTGGAATTAGCATTGTATCGATCCCATGGTGCAAGAAAAAGCTCGTGTGCGATGCGTCCTCGATTCGACATCTGACCTCATTCTTTCCCCAGGTTACCTTATTTCTGCCTGTTAGGAAATTGCTTGGGGCGTCAGTGGTACGCACATAATTATCCCTGGGGGTAATGACTACGAACTAAATATCTATCCTTTCTATACAGTAACCGTCCAAAGTGAAAAGGTTCCGATGCGAATGTCATAATAGCATTTATAGTGTTTTAACCCTTATCAAGACGTCTGGCGCGCGCGCGCGCGATGCTTGCCCTTTCCTTGCACACAGTTGTTTGTATACAATAGAATCGGCGATGTATTACGCAGTTGTTATTCTCACCACATGAGTGAAAGACACCATAATAGCATTTGCTTTCATCATTATATCCGTGCCTGAATGTGTACATAAACCATCAATGATCTAACTAAGCCTTTAATTCCCTTAACAAGGGCGCCTGTAAACCTGAATTGTATCAGTCTTGCGTTCATTTCGCAGACGCAATGTGCGCCAAACACGCGACTGTTATTTATACAGCTCATTCCTAGTCTGTCGACCTTAAGGCACCTTGATATGTGTACCGCTTATTGAGCTTTAGTCTGTTGATATGTACACGCTTCCAGGTAATGTAACTCTGGGCTTACAACCCTCATCGGCGAGGGAGGTAACATCCCGTGCTGTGCCCCTTGCCAGCACCAACACATTCCAGACCGATACCACCCCAAGTCCACATGCATCTCATCAGCCCACTAAAATTCCAACCGTAGCAGCATGCCATATGTTCGCCACAACGGCAACAGCCAAAATACAGGCGTGAGAATACCCAAGCACGGTGGTGCGGCCGATGCAAACATGCCCGGCAGCAGATCTTCGAACAAGACCGTCTCGGCCAGACGTAATCGCGGATGCGCCTTTGCGACTTCTTCGCCGTCATCTACGCCCCATCTCATCCGCACGCTGGTGCCCCGAAAGAGCGGCATCAATGATGTGTACCGCATCAGTATCGTGCCGACCGTGTCCATGACGATCTGTCCCGACCTATACCGCTGGAGTCAATAATTAATTGCCGGTTGAAGCAATTGCTCGTGAAACGGGGGGTTTGCAGGTGTCTCGGGAGTACAGATACCATTTGGGTTATTCATACTCCCGAGACCTGCCAGAAACGGGAATAAATGACTCCAGCGAGCTACATACGACGCATGCTTCACCAGTCTCCGCAGCAGCCCCATGGCGTCTTCCGGCTCGAGGTACGGGAAGAGCCCCTCCGCTATGATGAGCAGCGGGCGGTCCTGGGGAATCTCGTCCATCCAACTCCCGTCATCGCTCACCGAGGCGCCGATAAGTCGGTAATCCCATGCTCGGCTTTTGCTTCGTGTTGCTCCAATCGGGTCCGGTATGAGACGTCGGCGCAGGTTCACGACCTCGGGTTTGTCGAGATCTGTCCATTGTACCTTGTCGCCAAAGGACGCCGTCTGGACCCGCGTGGCCCGGAGGTCGAGACCACATGCTAGGTGAAGAACGGCGACGGGCTCGTCTTCATGTTCTTCTAGGAAGGCCTTGCACCACTGGTCGAGATGCTTGGCGCGCACCGTGATGTAGTCATCGTACCTGTGGTCGCGGGGCAACAGCGTCGGGCTGACACTGCTGGCATCGACCCGATCTAGGATCTTCTGCGCATGGACGTCGCCGAGAATCGGGTTCGGTGAGGCGGCATCACGAGCACGGGACCGCAACGTTAATACCACTTTAACCACTGGAGTCAGTGCTTTCCACTTGAGGAGAGGATTGCTCTCAACATTCGCAGGCAAGATTCTAAGGCTTGCAGGTAACCCATGAGCAGGATACGCCCGTGAGGGTGTTTTCCGCCTCTAGAATTGCAAGAAGGGGAGTCCAGTGGTCACATACTGGTCTCTTCCACCGGACTCAGCTTCACCTTGATAGGATCAGAAGCCAGACTCCTGTCCTCATCGCCCAACGTCATTGCTAGAGCTTGCTGTAGTCGTATGCTGAAGAATAAGGAATACGGCAACATATAACGTCTCTGAGGTTTTACATTTGATATTACGCCCCTCGCGCCCAAGCCCTATGCGGAATCTCGACAGGGTACCTATTGGAACTCCCGGTGACGATCTTGCCAGGGTAGATAAAGGCCAGGTGTGTCTATGTCAATGAGTTGTCAACCGTACCGTACCCTTGCATTTGAGTTGCAGAAACGACCATGCAGGAAGATGGAAGCAGAGGTGGGTTGCATCGAGGCGAGTATCGTGTCGAACATCGACTTACAAATCAACGGGGCTCAGGAACGACCCTTGAAAGAAGGAAAGCCCGAAAACCAGCATCGGGATGTCAGTAAGTGAGTAAGATAGACAGACCATCTTGCCGGCCCACCAGCAACCCATGCAAGCTCCTTCATCATCCTGCTCGAAGAGTTGCCCAATCACGTCGACAGCCAGAGGTATCACGAGGGCGCCAGTTAGCGTAGGGCTGAAAGTATCCGGCCACAAACGCCACGTCTAATCGTATATTCTTCCAAGGCGTTTTCTAGTCCTCGGGTGATACACCAGGACCTCCCGACCGTTACTCAGATAGGATTCTGCCCCGATAGCCCAGCACGTACTCGTAGACAGCTCGTCACAGAAACGTGATGAGAGATATTATATGGTGGCTAACGCGGGTGGAACGGGCCACACATTTTAACACCTTGGCTGCTTACATAAAGAATATCCCGTTGAATCCATTCGAGCCATTCGAGCCATTCACCGAGTTGACCGACACTTGTTGATGATGATCCCTGTTCGCGCTAAACGACGATCAACTGTTCAGTACTTCATTAGGTAGGGGGCGGGGGGGCCGGGGGGTAAGGGGTAAGCGTGCATATGTAGGTTCTTTATTCTCTGATTCGAAATCAATGAATGTGTCAATAGGGGCTTTCACGGACAGGTAGGCTGAATCTACCTAGGTAAGTACTTAGAGACGGCCAGGTCTGAGATAGCCCACGAGTTAGAAACCAGTCAATTTTCTACGAGTACAACAAACTTAAAGCCAAGTCCAGACAGCAGCCTAGCTAGGTGAACCACGTGGGACCTCCTTCATCGCTGTTTTCGCCAAGTCCCCGAGTTTTCTGGTACCGAGGAGTGTGGG
Organism: Astrocystis sublimbata; assembly: GCA_022453515.1. Classification (NCBI taxonomy): domain Eukaryota; kingdom Fungi; phylum Ascomycota; class Sordariomycetes; order Xylariales; family Xylariaceae; genus Astrocystis; species Astrocystis sublimbata. The sequence continues at coordinate 166,359 of JAJNNY010000066.1, read as the reverse complement.
TGCAGGTGGTTGGAGGCGCAATAGGTATGCGATCACAGCTGATTGGGCCTCCGGCTGTTCCTGCACGGAACCGTACGTCGTCGCATTCTTCAACCAGCAATAGTCGAGGTCGGGTACCCTGTGGGAACCATATTACATCTTTGCTACTCTCCTCCATGGTCTCAGTCTTGTCATTCGCAATGAATGCCTTTGCCCTCGTGCGCCGCGGCACACTCCTCCCTGAGCCGGTGACCCTGGCCCCCTGGCGGGGATCTGTATATGCTGCTATTCTCATCGCTTAGACAGATACTCACTTACTCCGGTGACAAGAGCCGGATATCAAGTGCTCGAGGCCTCTGTCGGCCGCGGACGGCGAGGTGGAGGAGGCGGTGGGGCGGACTGAAGACTCGCCTTGGTCTCGACCTGCGAGGAACTCTTATCGGCATCTCCAGGTGGATTTACGACCGTCATGTGCTGTGATCGAATCGTATCAGATCGCCTCGTGCCGGTGGACGCAGCAGTTCGAATAGAAGTGGCGAGGGTGGTGGTGGGCGAGGTGGGCTCGGGGCTACTGATTTTCCCCGACGCCCTCGTGGCAGTAATCCTCGTGGTGACCCCCACGCTGCCCATCCGCCGAGATGAGAAATGTGTCTCGGTCTTGGACTGGGTCGTGACGCTCCCCATGTTGAGACACGGAGTCTTGGTGGCGCTGCTGGGAGGGCTGCTACTTTGTGCTTCTTGTCTGTCGCCATCTGCCGACGTTGATTCTGAACTGCGAGACCGAAAAGGTGGTGAGTATCACATGTTATGCTACTGCGTATTAATGTGCCTTACCGGACCCTGTTTATACCGACGGCAATGCCGGTGATGGTGCTGACGAGGAATATAACGGTTGCGACGACGATAAAGACCTTTTTTTGCCTCGTCGTAAATCTTCCCCTCTTTCGCCTCCCTCTTTGCTCGTTCCTGGCCAACGCCGGTGTCGGTCTAAACGCATTCCCGGCCACTATTCTATTCACATGAGCGGACTCTGCCCAACTTATGTGCTGATCTGCCATGACGATATCTTCGGGGCTGGCCACCTGTGGTCCAGTAGCAATGAGACACGGTTGAGACCGATGTCTGTGAGGGAAGGAGGCTGCCCGGTCCTTTCTCAGCCTATGGCAAGGTGAATCACTACCGTGCCTCTGGTCCGGATCGCTATCGTGTTCCTTCCTCTACCCAGTCTCAAAAAGAATCCCAATATGCAAGCTATGCCAATTCCCAAATGCATCCACCTTGATTTCTGGCCTGCAGAGGAGATGAGGCTCTTCACGTCGTCTTGCGAGCGTGCTATCTATCTAAAGAGTTGAAGGAAACGGAAAGCAACACCCGCCAGGACATAAATGGCAAGTGAAAGGAGAAAATAATGACTGAGGCTTCGGTTTTCGATGTCAATTTCCTCCAAACACACATATCTCTATAGAAAAAAACTCTGAAATTTATTTTAAGCAAAAATGGAGGCTTTCGTCGAATCGAAGATGGAATGCAGAAAATAATCGAGTCTATCTTGTGTACGAAATAACTGCGTGCCAGAGTAGTCTTGTTCTCCTGGGACGGTGTAGAGCAGAAAAGGGATACGACAAAGGTAGTCCTTCCTTTGGATAACTACCAAGTTCGTAATCTAACGTCAGAAAGGTCTCTTTCTCCCTAAACCTCATTATCTCAAAGGAATATCTATTCAAGGATCAAATCAACGAGAACAATGAACGCACACAGTTGCGCTCAGATGTGGCTTCGAAAGCCGATGGGAGATCCAGTGCTGAATATACGGTTATTGTTATAAGTATCACCAGGTTGTTTGTTCAAGATAGCATCTTTCATGTCTTTATATAGCTATTGGTAGGTTGGTCACTGTGCCTGTTGTCATGTATGAGCAGCAACTTTCGCATCTCATGCCTCCAATACCAATAACATTAAATTTCTTATCGGTGTCACAATCTTCAAAAAGATTATCGACAGTCATCTGGATATGTATTTTCTTATACTGGTTAATATACTTCTGAGACACTATGCTATAACAGACGCTCCTCAATCATGGGAGAAGCTTGTTAAACATAACAACCAGTCTTCGGTCTCACACATAAAACTAGCATTAGCTCACATTCATTCAGTACTAACGGAATAGGTTACATAAAAGCATAGACAGAAACTGTTCATATTTTGAGTTGGTTGGATTATAATACTGAGATATATTGTTACAGTATCTCCTATAGAAAGAGCTTACTACAACACAGAACCACAGAACTACAACTACAGCACTACTAAATCATAGTGAACTATAAAGTCAGAAACTTGGCTGATCATAATTGATTATATACATATCTGTGATCAGTCTGTACCGACTTATTAGAGTATTTTAGTAGCAAGGTTCCCCCCCCATCTTCCATTTGACACAGGTACAAGCCTGGTAAATACTGTTCTGAATGTGATATTACATGCGTACAATTTAGAAAACAAACTTCGGCATGGCCATAATTGAGGGACGGACAACTCTGTCTAAGGAGCAGACACGCGCAATATTGCAACTATGTAAGCCCAGTTGCAAAGTCATAGGTGTTTTCACCCCCTGCTTTCAATCTGAGATGCCTTCCAACGGTCAGCAGGCATTATCATTGTCTGGTAGCATATAACCTGTTGCATGATTGCCAAATATCATGCTCTCTTGTACCCCTGTGGTGATTGAGCATAAACATCCCAGTGCATTGCATCAGAGTCTGCATCAACAGTCACATTTGCATAGTAGGGTAACATTCCCAGAACCACACAGACAGATCACACCGCCTCCACAGCCTCATAATAGTTTCCCAACACATTCATTTTGTTTCCAATATCGGTAAGTTGTTCGCGGCCGTGACATGTTTCATTACCTGTAAGGCCATGTTGGTTCCCAATTGTTGTAAGTAAACCTTGCCTGGGGGTACAGAAATGGTCAATCACATACATCCCTATCGCACCAGACCACAACCCAAAAAATACATGCATGTAGCAACCAAGCTTCCTTGACCGCCATAGTTACCCCATCAGCATAAATTTCGGCGAACAGATCCATATTCTCGAGTATCCGTGTCATGCTACCAAGGCCATATCATTTCTGTTCCTATCACCATCAGGATGAATGAAAGGGACTCGACTAGCTTTCATGCTCAACCAGGGCATTAAAATCCCAATGTCTACGAGTCACTGAATGACATGGTTCACAAAAGTAGAACAAGCTTTGAAATGAGTGGGTAACTTCTGGTATTGTTTGAGTGACAAGAGAGTGTCTTATACCTAGAGAGCGAGTTAAAGCTAGATCTGTCCACCGGGTCTATGTTTTGAGTGTCTGCTTATGATTGCCAAACTTTCCGATCTCATCCAAAAAAGAAAGGGGAGACAATACACGCCGAGGGGTCCTTTCCCCTTAACATCCCAATGCACTTCCACGAAAGAGAATAACCCGCTATCAACAAGAAAGGTAGAATAAAATAAAAGACGAAAGATGTTGGCAGACACTCAAAACAAAGGAAAAACCCAGGTGGTGTAGAGGATCAGCTCAACCACAAGAGGCAATATTGGTAGAGTCCTCAATGGACTGCTTGCCAATGGCCAACCCACTCAACGTCGCCGAAGCCATGGCGTTTTTCACGCCAAAAATCCCGGCCTTTGTTCCACGGGCAATCACGGGGAACTGAACGATCTCGATTCCACTTATGTCCAGTTTGATTGTCGAATATGTTGGTCCCCGTTCCGTAGTGATTAAAATTAAAGCCATACTGCCGACGAGACTTGGGGCTCAAATCCGTTGATCTAGACTCTGGCGATGGCGATAGTGCCAGACCGCGACGTTTGTCTCCCAGGGCAGCCCATTTATCAATGTCGACAACATTGCGCTTCGAGGGTGGCGAGTAGCGATGAGGAGACTGTGCAGGTTGTTTCACAGTGATGTGACGTTCGAAGAAGAACCCATCGGCGACAAGGTCATCGTCAATGTCGTTGTAGACTGTTTCGCTGGTAGGCGAGACCTTGGCTTGTTCGCCCGATAGGGCTTGGTTAACGATAATGGTATCACCATCAGTCATACTGTCGCGGCTCCAGGTTCGGCTGTTCAGCTCCTTGAGATCTTCCAACTGACGGGCACGTTCCTCTTCCTCTTCTTCGATGTCCTCTTCCCACATATCACTCCAACTCTTCGAAACAGCGTCAGCCTTGCGGCCAAACACCATAGACATAGCGCTCGAGATGGGCTTAGGTCGAGACATGGTGATGGGCAATGAACCAGCCACCTGGCCTCTTGGGGCGCGTGCGCGATCGGGGACATCCAAGGCGTTGGAGATACCGAGTGAGTTGACAGATGCAGCAAGATTGGAAGTGCGAACGGATGACATCGATGGAGCCACGACTGAGCTGGCACACCAGTCTACAGTACCTTCCGACTTTGGAAAAAGATCCTCTGTATAGCTTTCACTATCGGGAATGACGCTCAGTTGTCGAATTGGCAGAGCAGGAGTTCCGTGGAGAGCTTTAGCCCAGGGGAATGCGCCTTGATCCATCTGAGGACTCTGGATCGATGGGGTCCGCAATGGTTCACGGTTGGCAGTCGCAAGGGTGGTGCAGTCCGCATTGCAAAAGTCATCAATACCCTCATCCAGAGTCGTGAAGCTGACAGCGCGCTGGAGTGCGGCCCTGGCACCATCGAGTGATCGCTTTCGAGGGTCAAGGTTCATGCACTCGACAATCACCTCGTAGGTGTCTTGAGACATTGACGGAAAGACATCAAAAAGAGATTGTTTGTCGTGAGAGAAGTCAAGGAAGAGTAGATCCGCCTCGGTCGGGGTGGTGAAAGGATTTCGCGAGAACAGAATATTGAGTAAACAGATTCCAATGGCCCAGATGTCGGCCTGGGCAGGGGAGTACCCAGCTCCAGCCGAGTCGTACTGCTCAGGTGACATGTAACGGTCACTGCCGACGGTTGTCTCGTACGTCCATCTGGAGGTCGTTGCCAAACCAAAATCGCCCAACTTCATAGCACCCGATTCGGTAAGGAAGATATTCTCCGGTTTAATGTCCCGGTGGTAAATGCCTTTAGAATGCATATACTTGACGGCGTCGACAAGTTGTACCATGAATTCGCGGACGTGTTCCGTTTCCAATGGGCCGTATCCGGTCCTAATAGCCTCGTATAGATCCCCACGAGCACAATATTCGAGGACCAAGTAGGAATGAGAGTCGGTCTCGAAAGAGTGGATCAAGTTGACAATGTTGGGGTGGATCCCAAGGCGGCGGTGAGCAGTGAGTTCCTCCGAGCGTTCGTCCACAGCAAACTCCAGACCAGCGTCGTTTGCAGCTGCTCGCTTCGTCATGCACTTGATGGCGACAAGGTCATTGGTCTGTAGGTCTTTGGCCAAGAATACCATCCCGAAGGAACCATGGTTGAGTGGGGAGATGGTTTGGAACCTCCCATCGAGAATAACGCCATTGTGAAAGTTGTTGCGCAAGCATTCCATGACGTTGTCTCGGCAGGAGACCAAAAATGAGTGAGGCAGGGTATCGCGGGATCTCGAAAGACACCACTTGTAGCAAAAAGTACCACCCCTTTATCCTTGACCGTCTATTTTGTTCAAAGTATCGAACGTCCGATGGAAGTGAAAATGATTACTTTTTCTGTCTTTGCGTGTACAAATGCTGCAGGAAGTTGAAAATGTCGGGAGTGGACCGACTAGGGACAGAAGTGGTCAAGCCAAAAAGAGAGAGAAAAGATGCTCGTGTCACGTAGTGACTAAATAGATGCAATATACAGGTTGTCAAGAGTGGGAAAGAAAAACATAACACTCCAGGTCGTTATTGGGTCAATGGCTCATCGAGGGTATTTGGTATGTGGACAGTGGACAAATGGAAAATAAATAATCGTGAATAGTGTGTGGGACTAATTGTCCTGAGAATTGAAAAGGAGAGTCGTTATGAGGACATGAGTAGATCTGTGATCGTCGAGTGAGGGTCGACAGGCGTAAAGGAGCTGGCTGTGGTTTGCGTTGGCCACCTGCTCGGTCGTGATAAAGGCAGGCCTGTGTTCTCAGGGTATAAGTAAACACAGCTTCGAGGCACCGAGGCCCGATGGCGGAGCTCCTGCTATATCAACGCACCGAAACGTCGTTGGATTAAAGGATCATTCGACGAGACGGTTACACGCAGTCGACAGTGTCGGGTCGGTCTGTTGAATGGTGGCCAAGAATTGAGATGGAGCGGCTTTCGAAAGGAAGTGGGACGAGAGGACGTCAATGATGAAGGGGGAGTCCACGATGATCGGAGCAATAGGTTCCAGGGGATGACTGTGGACGGTATAACTCGACAGGTCGATCGGAAGAGATGACTTTTTCGGAATCTTGCTGACCCAACCAGAGATTGCGGTAGTTGTTCGTGTCGCCAGGTGGACCTTGGCCGAAGAAGCGGATCCGAGTTGGAAATGGAGTCGGGACGGGTGTGACGTGGTGAAAAAGCGATCCGATCGGAGTGGGTGTCCTTCGTGTTGAGGTGGCGGACAGCGGTGCTACAAACACACGATTGAAGTAGGTATTGAGTGATTATTACAAGCTATCTCGACAAAGAGGTAGCCACGGTTGGATATTTGCTTTCACTTGAGGTAGTGATAGGCAGGGGCGTAGCTGCTCAAAGGGCCTCACGTGGCTCAAAGGGAGAAGCGTCGTTGTTGATGATTGATTGATAGGTATTAGGTACTGATATAACTTGCAGAGTCAGGCGTGAGTCTTTGTTGTTCCGGTACGCGGGACAGGTAATTGTCGGACCCAAAGCGCGGCCAAGCTGTTGATATGATGGCAAGGAGAGGGAGAGAGAGAGAGAGAGAGAGGGAGAGAGAGAGAGAGAGAGAGGCAGAGGCAGAGGCAGAGGCAGAGGCAGAGAACGACGATGTGAAGAAGAAAGGTAGACAATGGCAGGTAGAAGAGTAAACAGGTCAACAGGCTAGGATTCGATGGAGAGAAGAGCGGTAGGGGAAGGAAGGGTTGGGAAGGGTGGATTGGAACGGGGTGAACGAATTGGCATGACTGAATGGATGACTGAACATACCACCGTACCGGCGGTCGACTCCAGAGAAGGTACTCGAACAGACTAGGAGGTAGGGAACCCGAACGAGCCACGAGCCAGGAGCCAGTGCTGGCTTGCCAGTGCAGTGGAGTGGAGGGTTGGTCATCCTCTGGATTGGGTGGACCGTGGCGAGCATGGTGCGTGGGAACAACAATGAAGCAATGCAGGCAGGACTGGGGGGACCCAGAAAAGGCATAGCATGAATTGGCCCTGAATAGCGTCAGCGGAAGGGAAGCGCCAGCGAGTACTCGTACTGGTACACGTACGTGTACATCTGGTGGCCGTATGCATCACCATGCTCTGTAGGTAGCCCTCGGTAGCCAGCAGGTAGCAGCACTGCCTGCCCATGCCCCCCCATGATGCCGGTTTCTGTGGAGACTTCGGCCACCCCAAGAGTCAAAGACCCCAGCAGAGCCAGCTCGCCCAGCCCAGGCAACCAGGAAGACATGCCTACGACTTCGGGGCTCGGGACTGACTCGACGAAGACACGTTGAAGTCGCTACCTACCCATCGTCTCGCCCATACATTGTAGATGGAGATCGGCAGGGATTCTCGTGATATACATACTATGTAGTACCTCAGAGACTCGAGAGAGAAGTTGACCATCCATTCCTTCCCCTAACGCTGCATGCTCCAGTGGAATCTGTACATGGTGCAATGTGGTTAGTATCCCCATCCTCCCCCATCCATCCATCCATCCATCCATCCATCCCACACAACAGTGCTGTACCTAGTTTAGTAGTTACGGTACAGTAAAGACAACGCTACCAATACTCTTACAGCTAGTGCAGACTACCGTGATGTGAAAGGTCACGCTGGCCCCCCTGCCTGGCCCGCCTGGCTCCGCCTGGACCTGGCTGGACAGCTCGCCAGTCGGGGAGTCTTTGTCACTTGCCTTGAGTGATGGTCAGGCGAGAGAGGCCAGTGGTGAAGTCGAGTGTGGCTGGTTGGTTGGCTGGGCCTCGGAAGGAAAGCAACAACCGCCCACTGCCCACTGTGGGATAACAGTGATAACAGTACTTGGCGCCAGCATCAGCGTCATGGTGTCACATCCGTTGATAACTGCAGGTGGTGAGTGAGCCTGTCGAGCCTGTCAGGTCACAGCTATGTACTGCCATGTCTGTGGTGGATGGTACCGAACCTTGGAACCTACATAGGTGTAGGCTGTGATGGGAGCAACGCCGGCGCTGTTGAAACCAGGCAACGTCAGTCTCACAGTGCTGTGACGGCCCGTCTCTCTGATCCATCAGAGACACAACACTCGTCACAGCGGGCCTCGGGTCTGCGTGCTGGTTGTTGGAATTCGGGGTGCTGGGCACACGGACAGCACTCACTATGTGTACTCCGTATCGAGTACTGAGCTGAGTACTGGATGGAGCAGCCCTTTAAAGGTCCCCCCTTTCTGCATCATCGGTACATCAGATTGATATGGTTGATAGGTGCTGGGAGTAAGTATACCCATGACCTCAGAGCGTTGCAATAGGCCGTGGAGGAATAAGAGCAGCAGCTACCTTTGATTATGCACTGTGCACGTGATGGTGGTATTTCTGGCTCTATCACAGGGGGTCGCGGGCAGAGATTGCCACACCGCCAGCTCAAGTACTTTGTGAACAAGTAGCTCTCCAGGCAACCTGCCACGTGCGTGATACTATACAACAAGGTCTCGGACTACCTAGGTACCTAGGTATCTGCCTAATACTATGTAGGTAGCGCTAGCCTCACTAGGGAAGTTAAAGAAAGATACCTAAGGTAGGTACTTAGCAAAAATGCCTAGGCCTGCCAGATACATGCAATTAGCGCAATAATGCCCAGGCATTGAATCTACTGGGAACAGCTCGAGCGGCGCTTTCCAAAGCTGGTCCAGGCGCAGAGACACTTTGGGGCTCGTTGCTGCGAGCCTGCGACCAAGTGCCGCCTGCCCATCATTGTGGATTGCATGTTTCCAGTAGCTTTCGTTTGATTTGGTTCCAAAATGCCGTGAGATCCAGCAGACGTCCATATGGACACAGCGATGCCGTATCCTGTCAGCCGGTAGGCATGTACTGTATGTACGAGTAGCGTGTGAACATAATCGTACGTGTATGCAACCCCTTTTCACCTGCAGCTTTGGCTGCTTCCCTAGTGTCAGACCGCTTTCCAATTCCAGATCCAACTTGCACGCTCGCCTGCCGAGGAGGTAAGGGCTTGACAGGGTCTTTGTGTTGTATTTTCGCGGCATTGTTTACGGGGTTCACCACATTAGTGCATCAGACCGTAACCTGAAAGTATCAGCATTTCGGCCGGAATATATCTACTTCGCTGCAGGTGTGCAACAGAACCCCTCGCCCCAGACCAGTCATGCCAGTGTCTCTGGCGATCACGATAATAGCGAGTGCAAAAATGGTCTCCATACACACCTGATGGAACGGGGTCGATCTTATCAACTATGTCATACAAGTACCACTTGTAAGTTTTGCATTCATGTACTTACCTACCTAGGTACGTGCCTAGGTAGAAACATACTGCCGACCTACCAGTATTGGTAGATAAGGAAGAGAGCTTAATGCTGAAGTGTCTGCTTCAAGTTAGTACTGCCATACTATTCAAGGTTGCATTGCGTATTATTTAACTTTGAGCCTACAGCAGGAGGTTGATTGCACCATAATTCCTTTCTACCTAGGTAGTAAGTATCAGATAATGAGCCAGCCGACGACCTCAGAGGCAGACAAGTCAGTAGCTACTTCTCTAGCAGGACTCGTCTTAGCCTTCGACGTGACTGATGCAAGCTGTCATCATTTCTCCTCTACACCTGGGCAGTGCCATAAATTTTTGCGGCTCGCTCTTACGTAACTATGTATGTACTGATGAGCTGCGATCCTGCCGAGCCCCGGAGCGAGCGGGATAGAATGTCAATATTTGCTATGTAGCAGCATGATGCAATCAGGGTCATTGTTTCACCCGCCTGGGCAAGACTAGAAACATTCATTCCTCAAAGCAAACCAAAACAGAATACTGGCACCTCCCTCGGTTTCCCTACTCGTACTTACGATACGAGTATAACAAGCAGTCTTGTAATGTGTCAACAGACTGACAGTGTTATGAAGAGTAGGTAGGTAGTGTCCACCTATATAGCTATCATGTATAATCAGGCTAGCTATCAATATTCTAGGGTCCTTCTATCTCTACGAGTACTTAGTTCGACTTGACAAATGCTAGACCAGCAGGGCTGTAGCGCATTATCTGCTACACTTGCTTGGTACGTATGGTACTTCATATGTGTGGGACATCTTGCACATCATCACACTACCCACGTAGACACCGTTCATTGCAGTTACTTAACGGCACGAGAGGGGATGTGGTCTCACTTTTCCTTCCCATTCGATCACTCCTCAGGGGTCATAGAGATAGATAGTATCTACGTAGGCTCGGTAGGTTATCTGACACATGATACAACACCACAGGCATTGCACATACTGCTCATCGACGATGCACAAAGTTGTGGTACGTTTGAAACCAGCTTGAACGATCACAAACAACAGTTGGTCCGGAGTGCCCCATCAGCAATATCGCCTATGCTGATAAGCGCTGGGGTATAAATAGAAGATTGAGAGGATACTAGAGGACCACGGATACATGTACCTTTGGGGCAGAACGGAATCCTACACCAAGATTAGCTTGCGTGTGGCAGTGTAGTTGGAATGTAGGTACCTTCCAGACGTGCCAGCTCCCCCAGCCTATGCGTACTTTCATAGGTACCTAGGTATCTACGATTACATATGTCCCGTACCTACTCGAAGAAAAGGTTAAACTACCTGATCTATGCATTGCCGCTAGCAGTCACAATGACCATATCGGACCAATGATATGCTCGATTTGGCCAATGGGAGGCTATGCCTGTGTTTACCTTTTTCTTGTACTTATGCGACCCCATGTTTCGAGCAAGACTCGGAATACTCGTCAGGGGTTCTAGTTCCATTAACATCTTTGTCGATTTGTGGATTGATCGACGGTTCGGACGTGCAGCAAGGATGTAGCCAATTGTCCACGGCCACCAGCTGTGTGCTGTAGACTACATGTTGAGAACAACAATGCCCTTCATAACCGCCCATCACTGACAGAGGCAGAGGCGTGTCAAAAACAGCACCACGCGAACGATGACACAAATGTGATGCACACAACCTTACCACCGGATTGCAGTGATGTGTAGCTCTCAGGTCCCTGGCGAGCTGGCAATCTCATTATAGCCGCGCGGACTGCCACCACCACCAATAGTAGAAGCAACTTAGGCCTGCCGAGTATGGCGCGATGGTAGGTAGGTAAGGTATGTAAGATAAGGTACCTAGGGTATGCCGAATCACGAACGAACTATTGTATGTAGTACATAGAACTAGGCGTGCGTACTATGTACTTGTACAGCATACAGGCGGGACAGGGAGGAGGGCGGAGAACGCCGTTGCCAGTGCCATTCATATTGAAGAGCATTACGAGTAGTTAGTTACCTCTTACTACTCTCTTACGCGTACCTAGTGTATGCTCGGCAGGATGGCTGGCGAGGCTGGGTAACACACGCAAGGCACTGCAAAGGTTGAACAGTCGGCCTACGCATGCCCGCCCATCGGCATTGTCCATCGGCTCAGGACCGTATCAAGCGACCAATGGCGTCTATGATGAAAAAAAAAACAAGGACATGTTTGTAATTAGAACAGGGAAACCGACAGCCGTCCTTCGATCTTATTTCGCCTCTACTGGTAGCCGCCATTTGACACACAGCCCTACAGATGCATCCACCAGCTTTCACGTCTCTATCGTACCTATAATGGTTGTCTTGGCTATGTAGGTATGTATAGATCAGAGCCTATGCGGTGTTGTAGGGTGCTGTTAGTCCTGGCTGGGACATCGTGGGGTGAAGCCGCCCAAATCGAACATGTCTTGCTTTGCTACACCAGATGATGCACAACCCAGGGGGAAGTGCAGTAGTGCAGGGCATACACATGGACAGTACCTACCTAGTCGCCCAGTAGGTACTTAAACGCGGACGGGATGCGAATTGCTGCCCAGTGTCCTGGTGCTGAATAACAAGGGTGGCCCTCGTTGCTTGTTGTCGTCGGAATGTACGTGTAAGTAAGTCATCGTGGGAGAGGCGATGCTCGTTCGACCAGCCACGACAACAATCTGTTGAGTGGAAGGTTTTGTGGGGGGGGGGGGGAAGGAAGCCCCGCTTGCCCGCCATCTTTTCCCACCAGACGTCCGTTTTCGACCTCTTGCGAGCCTTTCGTACCTGGAAAATATAGTTGCCCGCCCCAAAACCGGCTAGTTGAACTATAAGTCTGCTCCGTTATGCAACTAGACCGGTCTACTGCATGCGACCGAGCCTAAGGCCACCAGAGGTACCTTGGAACCCGCAACTGCTGACTGCCCAAAGCCCGTATCTACGTATCTAGTATTATCTGCAACGCGACTGATCCTAAAATGTTCCGGAATCGTGCATTGATCGTGGGGCCAGTCTGGGGTTTCGCTCTGTTTTGCATCCTGACCGCTATCTCGGCGACACCACCACGCAACTCTCCCATTCCACTTCCAGCCCACCCTGAATAGACGGTTTTCTCGTCTATCCCGGTGGTAATCTCCCGGCTGTCTGCGAAAGGGATCCAAGAACCGGAGGGAAAAACAAGAAAATTTTCTCGTGTAGGGGACTTTGCATCGCGGGGTCTTCTCGTCTGCGACACAATCCAAACCCCCCAGCCTTCACCGCTCTCTGCTCATGTTTCGAGAGAAGGGAGGGAACCACCGAAACCCTACAGAGATATCTGCATACACCACATTCCGAGCTGGTTGTTGCTACCATGACTGCATTTGAAGGGTTCGAGGTGGCCTTGCTGGACATCGGTAAGTCGCACTCTCCCTTCTCAATCGTCTTATCACTTGTATTGTGTGTCTCGTCTCTAGGGGTCGCCTGCATTAGCTCAACGTGCTGGCTAATGGGATTAACAAACAGAGGGCACTGTTTGTCCAATCTCCTTTGTCAAAGACGTCTTGGTAAGGCCCGTCTTTTCTTCGTAGTGAATCTCCCGTCATGCTATTATTGCTCCCTGAATCGCCCTATCACTCTGATCATAACGTCGGCTCCGGCGCTATGGAAAATGGGGGAGGGGCAGCGATCAACAGCACTTGCAGCGTCGTCATCTTGTGACCGGCGTAGTCGCCGTGGTTCGGGCATTAGCCCCCACTCTGTTTCCGAGAGTCTTCATCTTATAGGCCACACCGTACCGATCACCGGTATAACCTCTTGTTATTCGCCGGCCTGTTGCGGTCCCCCAGCCGACGCCGAGTGCCGTGGGCTAATACTTGTTTCAGTTTCCCTTCGCTCAAAGAGCTCTACCAGAAACCCTCGTGGCCAAATGGGATAAGCCAGAGTTTGCAGCATATAGAAATGCATTCCCGCCTGAGTACAGACAATCCAGGGGCGAGTTTGCTACCCACGCCCAGGATCTCATGGACAGGGATGTGAAGATCTCGTATCTCAAGAATCTCCAGGGCTATCTGTGGGAGGAGGGATACGCAGCAGGCCATCTGAAAGCACCGTTATTCCCCGATGTGGGAAGTAAGCTCCAGGCGTGGCATCAGAACGGCGTGAAGATCATGATCTACTCCTCTGGGTCCGTGCCAGCGCAGAAGCTACTATTTGGGCACACAGATGCCGAGCCATCGGACCTATCGCCCCTCATCTCGGATTGGTTTGACACAGTGAATGCTGGCCCCAAGACGGAAGTCGATAGCTACCAGACGATTGCCAAATCCCACCCCGGGATTCCCATTGGGCGATGGCTCTTCCTCAGTGACAACTCAAAGGAAGTCGAGGCGGCCCTTGAAGCAGGTATGCAGAGTTTCATTGTACGGCGGCCCGGCAACGCAGAGCTATCTCAGGATGCTGCAGCAAGGTCTCACATAATCGACTCGTTCTCTGGTCTCGAGGGCAGCCCGCTCATTCCCCGCGGTTGAGCCAAAATCGAATAGGAACCTTACAACGCAGTCATTGATAGGTAGCCAACGTTCGATTGCATAAAAATCATCGTGAACAATCACACCAACTCATGGGGAATACTTCGCAGGCCATTGTACGCCACTTCAGCAGTACGATGGGCATAATGTGTCAAACGACACAGCCTTACTGTTTGTGACCAAACATTCCCCGAAGTAACCAAGTCACAATGAACATCTCCAACCTAAGACGGCACGGCACGGTGACAGATAAGAACACAAATAAACAAAACAATGGCTGGAGGTGAGCGAAGGGCAAATAAACCCCGCGTTCACTGGTTACATGCTCAGAGATGTATGAACATACGTGAGCCTGCCTGTCACACAGCCAAGGTGGTACCTTGCGAGTCATTCCATCTCAAGCCGTCAATGCAGGGGCCTCACTCAACGCACTCGGCCGCACATAGTTGTTTCCACTCACCAATAGTGTGCAACACATAAATACTTTTGTAATTGCCTGCTCTCCATTGAGAACTAGATAAACTACTGAGGAGCATAGAGGTAACCTGAAAGGATACTGTAGAAACCAATACAGCCGAACAGCCCCATTGATGTTGTGCCATGAGTAAGTCCGTAAATGCTGTAGGTAACATGGCTCATCACTGCCGCTATCCATCGGGAATCAGTCTGCTTTTGCTCTCATGAATGTACTGGTACATGCATAGTAGTAGGCGAAATAACCATGACTCGTTGCCATGCATGATGGTTCCCCGCATTGCGTAATCAGCTCACCCCGGACTCGATTTTGAGTTTGCGAAAAGGTTGCTATTAACTTAAAATGTTGATTTCTACACATGCATGTCTACCTCGTATGAGCTCAAGCTACTAGTGTAGTAAGTACCTAATAGCGGGTGAAGCGTGCGACAAAACTCCTTGAGTAGATTTTTATGTCGCGTTGCAGCAAGTAATATACTATGTATACAGTAGTAGCCAGCCACGCCTACTAGTCATTCAGCTCGCCTATGCGAGACATTGTTTGGGTACCACTTCGCTCGGGAATCTGTAGACTGGCGAGACTGGTGAATACCGTCCGATCTCACGTAAGCTCAAGCTCAGGGTTTGGGCTGCATCCGGCACAGCGAGGATCGTCGGCGGCGGCAGATGAGAACCTAATTACATGTGGCCAATATAGTATATAATGTACGATGTTGTAGCCTGTAATTTTGCCTGCATTCTACATTGGTTGCGACCATATTTAGTTAGTTTTGTTATGTCGAGTTTCGTCATAAACTAGTGCGACTTTCAAAACATGTGCTGTGAGATTGCCATTAGCTGACAACACGGCTGCTTTAAGACGCATGACTGAAAGCTTGAGCACCAAATGCCGCTGGAACTACCATCCACATCTTCGCCAGTTAATTGATGGAATGAAATGGAATGTTGGTTCTGTCGGACGAAGCACCCAAAGCAACACTATATTGATTTTCTGCGCGTGTATTCCCAAGCAATAGGTAGGCTTTACGTTGTCGCCAGTTGCCAGGTGCATGATAATCGGAGGGGATGAATATGACATGGCCTACGTGATTGAGATCATGACCCTGAACACTACGGCTGCTCCCCACCTCCCAGCACTTACTCCAATCTAGTCCTCATTGTAGTTACATCAGTGACCGCATTCTCGGCAGATCGTGTGTCTGGGAACGGGTAGTCACTAGCCTGGGCGAGCCCCGTCTATTGCCACACCAAACGAGAAACGAGACAAATCGGAATCGCAAAGGTACTAAAACGTTTCACCTTTCGAATGATTGGACGCGGGCAGGATCTTAGTCCAATTGGACTTCAGCTCAAAGGAGAGGGCTAGATCACTGTATGAATGTGTCACGCGACAGACACCCTTTCAGTTAGTCGATGTCGTCTCGCGATCGCGTGATACGCCCGCAAAACCCCTCCAAATAGCGGTCCAAGCTCCAAAATCTTCTATTTACTACTGTAGGAGTTGCTGGGAGGATTTGTAACGGGCACGCGATGATCACATAGCCGTGTATCAGATCAATATCCCTGGCACCTGGCATGCCTGGGTGCCTGGATATTGGGGACCAAGAATCTGGACGAGACAACTCTTGAGAGTTGCGCTTAGGCAACGACCCAATCGCCGCTATAGTGTTCCAGACCTGATGATAGTGTCGTAACCCTTGGTGTGTAAACAATAGCAACAGAACCGTTGACAAAGCGAACTATTGTCTCTGGGAAGTATCTGACTTAGTCCTAATCGAGTTGTACTAGTAAGAAGAACCGAGTTTCGTGCCCGTAGTCGTGCATCTGATCCTATGGTGATCGATAGAGACCCTGATCATCGTGCTTGGTTGCATGGTAAGCTAAGCAAAGCAACCATATCAAAATCTCTGGATTGTCGAAGGAACGACGCCGGCTTTCCAGTCATCTGACTTCAATGTTGGACCACCTCGTTGGTCAATGCTTCGCACCAATGTCTAGCTGTGGGGTAACGGTCGAACGGTTCACAGCTTAGTGGCATCTCCACGATGGCGTGGATATGGGCCAAAGCAGTGCCAAGGTCCCATTTAGGAGGTTCCACGCAACGGCCGCAGGTAGAATGCCGGGCAGAAGCCGGATTTTGCAAAGGCAACGGAATTGGCCGAATATCGCTCATTGAGCGGACGATACTCGCGGTCAACCACGGCTGGTCAACGTTTATCAGATGGAGATCACGATAACTGACGCAAGACCAGGAACTTACCGGTATGTCAATCTTGGCGGGCAATTTGAACGGGGTGGATGGTGTGCCCGAAATGCAACATCTGACTTGTTGTTTATCCCCTCATTTTGTCGGACCACGAACCACGACTGAGAAATTGTTTCTCGTTGGACCCGAACGCAGTTCCGCCTTCTTGAAAGCGAAAATCTCTTTTGGGGTGCACAATGTTCTCCTCCATAAGTAGTATACTAATTTATGGGTGGTCTTGCTCTTGCATTTGGTGTACCCTAAAGCGTTCATGATCTCCTCCAGGAGCGGCTCGTCCATATACCTGGAATTCGTGACGCAAGGGGCGGGCAAGACGAGGAAAAGAGACGGCAGTAGTACATGCTGCA
This sequence comes from Astrocystis sublimbata, assembly GCA_022453515.1. Taxonomy (NCBI): domain Eukaryota; kingdom Fungi; phylum Ascomycota; class Sordariomycetes; order Xylariales; family Xylariaceae; genus Astrocystis; species Astrocystis sublimbata. The sequence continues at coordinate 149,196 of JAJNNY010000066.1, read as the reverse complement.
CTTCCTTCGCATCTGGCTGCTTCAAGAAATCCAATGTTCTAAGAAGCATATCGCCTCGGCCTAGAGCCTCGGGCACAAAGTTCAGTACCAGAGACAGACTGATAATGTCAAAGGTTTGTGCGTCGTCGGTCGGTAGCGGCCTTTTCATGAAGTCTTGCTGTAGTATTCCGTCGCCCTGACTGTTGAGATCAATTCTCTCCATATCAAAGAACCCGCTTTTGGAGCATGCGTTCGTTGTGCTAAGGGCGCCTACTTCGAGCATACGCACCGAACCGCCTGCTGCGAGACCTGACGCAGTGAAGTTGGGTCTGAGCCACTCCATCAAGATTCGCGAGCTGTCACCACCACGGTCGTTGCGCTGCCCCTGAAGACTGGCTTGTTGATACTTCTGTATGCCACCTAGGGATGCTATTTTGGCATCAGCTGCAGCCTCAGCGGTCTTGTCTCCCTTAGAGGTAGCCTGGGCCTTTGTCTTCTCTAGCTGGTGAATGGCGTTGATCAGTTCTCTCGTAGCTTTGCGTGATATCGATTTGGGCTTTTGAAGTGTAGGCGGCCGTCCTCGAGCCAAAGTCTTGGCGGTCCGGTTTTGCCTCTTGAACGCCATGCTTTCCGTCTTTGTCGTAAAGCCGTGAAGGGGGGGGGGGGACCTGATTAAGGCATCATGATATGATGGAATGATATTCTGCGGTTCGTGGTGGCCCCCTGAACTATGTAGTAAATCTGAACCTCAGGAACATTCGGGACAGCTTCACCTGGCGGTGTCAAGCATGCCTCGGACAGTTGCGCACAGGTGGCGGGCGTAATGGCTACTTAGGCTGCCTGTCTCGCCTATCCACGAATACCTAATCTCTTATCGCTAGCGCTATCTAGAGCTATCTAGAGCTCGGACCACCACTTTGCTGTGTCGCTCCACCACAATTCCTCAACCACCTACCAAAATTTACTTGAGTAAAAGTCCTCGTTTTTTCCCCCAGACCGACCATCCCACCCTCGACCACCGACCACCGACGACGACGACCTCACCAACCGGCCGCCAAACACCCAATATCGACAATCATGGGTCCCAAAGTCTCTGCGAAAGGTACTACATAAGACCTCTTCACCATGATCACGATGTCGTCGCACTTCCGATAGGAGGACCAAGGATCGCAGTCCCGCAAGGGCTCGACCGGTCCGTCGCATCAGCAGTAGACAATGTTGCGTAGTTCTGTTTATCAGGGCGTATGCTGATGCTTTTCAACAACAGGCGGTAAGCCTAAGGGCTTGAAGCAGGCTTCTGCTGCTGCCAAGGCCGCTGTATGTTTTCACTCGTGCATGTAGATAGACTTTCGCGCCATGCTTGCTAACCGCCCCGAAGCTCCGTGGCGACAACGCCAACAAGAAGAGGAAGGTCAGAACCAGCACAACGTTCCACCGCCCTAAAACCTTGACCCTCTCGCGGGCTCCCAAGTACCATCGCCGCTCTATTCCCCACGAGCCCCGTCTGGATGAGCACAAGATCATCGTCCACCCTCTCAACACCGAGAGTGCGATGAAGAAGATCGAGGAGCACAACACCCTCGTGGTATGTACAAGACAACCTCTGCCCTCAGTTTCTGAACACAATCACTCTGGATATGCGGTGCTAATAACTGCCCAGTTCATCGTTGATGTCAAGTCGAACAAGGCTCAGATCAAGCAGTAAGCTAGCTGTAAACAAGCCTCGTGTCATCAGCATAGCTAACGGTATTCACAGGGCCCTGAAGAAGCTCTACGAGATCGACGTTGTCAAGATCAACACCCTCATTCGTCCCGATGGCAGGAAGAAGGCCTACTGCAAGCTTACCCCGGACGTCGATGCCCTCGACATTGCCGCCACCAAGCTCGCTCTAGTTTAAACAATCCCGATGTTATTCGGGGGTTTACTGGACACTGGGTGTATGGGGATATACCGCTCGTACCAAGCGTTGGGGGATACGCTCCGGGATGAATGAAACTTGCATTGAGAACGGCGTTGCCTCGGGATCAGGTTTTATGTGTTTTAAAGGACTACAAAAGTGTCTCAAACGAGCCAAAGAATATGGAAGCGAGATTTATGGCTTCGCTCTCTATTTCTTTTCTATTCGCACACTGCGACTTGCTGAACTTCCTTGACGTTCGTGTAGCAAATAGATATCATACATTCCCCAATGTCACCGTAAGGCTCCCCCCGCCGACCCACAATCGCCTACACGCGTTGTTCAATGCGTGATTTGTATTATGTATCGATATGTGTGGATGTGCACGGTCTTTGGTCCGTTGGCCTAGTTCTGGCGGATGTTCTGGAGGTGCTTGAAGGTCAGCGAACTGACGTCGAAGAAGCGCTCGGCGCAATTGGCCATGCAAGCCGCCTCGGAGCTGTCGAGTTTGCCGTTCTTGATCGTTCCCGTGACGCACTTCTTGAAGCACACGTCCGCCAGGGAGTGGATGGCTGATAATGAGGGGGCAGTTAGTGGGGGTGCTCGTGTAGCTGTTTTTATCTCTAGAAAGACCCCGGCGCCGGCGCATGCATGTCCGCCTATGTATCATGCCTATCTCGTGAACCACGGCGGGGGGGGGGGGGGGGGGGGGGGGGCAACCGGTAGGTAGAACAACAGACAGACAATGCGTTTGACGGAAGGGGAAGCGGGCCAGAGACATGAGGGAGGGAACACGGACTGGCTTGTATGTGGGCCTTCTTGTTCTCGTTCTGCAGAAATTGCCGGAGCTCCGTCTTGTCCTTCTCGTTCAACCTCTCGAGGTCGGCTGTGTCGATGCTGTCCATCTTGTGTCTCGTTTAGACGTGTTGTGGAAGCGCTTCGATCGCGGGCTTGCCAGTTTGTCGTGCGACTTTAGGGTCCCGAGTCGGCGACGTTGGTGCGAAATGGAGGGGTGTAGATTAGGCCGCTGTGTGGATGACGAGGGTATTATTAGATGTGGTACTTGTTCAGTCGGGCGCATTTGAGCACACGCAAGCTGAGTACAGTAGTCAGATGCAAGCTATGAAATTTCGAGGCGTTCTTATCTTATCGCCGATGCGGGATGCGATGGATCCTCAACTGTTGGTGCATTTCTTTGGCATCACTAGGGTACCTACCGAGCCTACCTAATTACCAACGTTGGCAATGTCAACTCAACGTCTTAGGCGATCAAGGCAGACCTCCGCCCGCCACAAAAATAAATGGCGTATTGCAGCTTGACGGTCTGCCACGGATTCATTGGTAACGTGCAACATATGTCTGCGCTTCTCGCAATTGGATAGTGTATGGAGTATGTATGATGTGGTCTTGACATACCCAACATATTCACCTATTAGCACGATGCTTTGAGAAGCACCAAGCCACTGTAGGTTTTTCGTAGTGCTTCATGTGTTACGCTCACGGTGGTATCTATCTATGTACTATATATACTTGTAAGGGTTCATGATGCCATTCTGCGTCGTGGGTTAGTGCGTGTGCCACCTCATTGGATTTGCTCGTGTGGGCGAGAGAAGACTTACAGGGTCATATAGCTTCTTGGTCTGCTTCATGAGCCCAATCATAGTGTTATTTCTGCTGAAAGGAAGATACTTCTTCTTGGCGATGCCGATGCCATGTTCGGCGCTGATACTTCCATTGATCTTGCCGATCCACTCGTACACGAAGGGTTCCAGTACCTCCTCGACGCGCTTGTCGTATCTTCGGACGGCAACGTTGAGGTGTAGGTTGCAGTCGCCCATGTGACCGTATCCGACGACCTCGACGACGGGGAACTCGTCGGTATCACCCTTTAAGCCGGCTGCTTCGATCTTTTCTCTGGTCTCATCCACCAGCCTATACAGGTCCTTCATGGGTATGGACACATCGTATTTGTAAGTGCCGCCAAAGTGACCTACCGACTCCGTGATGCCCTCTCGTTGGCTCCACAGCGACTTGATTTGTGTCTCGTCCTGCGCCAGGACACCGTCGGCGATGATCTCCTTAGTCATGACGTCCTCTAGGAACTTCTCCAGCTTCTCGGCGTCATGCTCTGTGTTGGACCCGCTGGTCTCGATGAGGCAATAGAAGGCGTGTTCGTCGTCCAGGGGCCGCTTGTTCTGGCGCACGCGGTGCACCATGTCCTGGCTGTATGAGTCCATCAGCTCGAAGGCCGAGAGGATCTCGCCCAGCTGAGCCTTTGCCTCACGGAAGGCTTGCTGGATCTTCTCGAACGAATTGGCGCCGAGGAAGGCGACATTGACTGCCTTGGGCCGTTGGGGGCACTGGATTGAGATGGCGGTGATCATGCCGATCGTGCCCTCGCCGCCGATGAACAGCTGCTTGAGGTCGTAGCCCGTGTTGTTCTTGCGCAGCGTGCAGAGGTCATCAACGATGGTGCCGTCGGGCAGGACAGCCTGCAGCCCCAGGACGCTCCCGTGCAGGCTGCCGTAGCGGAGGAGGCGGAGGCCGCCGGCGTTGGTGGACACGTTGCCGCCGATCTGGCAAGAACCCTTGGCGCCGAGATCAAGAGGGAACAGATATCCCTTCTGGGCGAGGAACTGGTCGGCGACCTCGAGCACTACGCCGGCATCCGCCACCAGGACGCCTGAGACTTCATCGAAGGACCGGATCTGGTCCATGCGACTTGTGCTGACAACGATCTCGTCGAAGACGGGTACGGAGCCGCCGACGAGGCCGGTGTTGCCGCCCTGCGGCACGACGGCCAGCAGGTTGTCGTTGCAGTACGTGAGGATCTTGCTGACCTCCTCGGTCGAGGCGGGCTTGAGCACGAGCTTGCAGTGGCCGCGGTACTTGCGCATCCAATCGCCGTTGTAGGGCTCCATGTCGACGGCGGCGACGTCGGCCGTCACGCCGTCGACGAGGGCGGAGTCCTTGCCCAGCAAGTCGCGGAAGTAGGCCACGTGGTCGGCCGTGATCTGTGCGAACCGCGGATCGCGCTCGATCTCGGGGTAGCTGTCGGTGGTGAAGCCCCCCGCCGCGGCGGCACGCTGCGGGGCAGAGGCTTGGATGCATCGCGGCGGCGTGCTCGACAGGCAGCGGAGCGAAGCGCCAGGGCTGTTGTTGGCAGCGCGGACGGCGGCAATCCTCAGGCGGCCGGCCGTCGAGGCGCGCCGGGCAATGGGCGCTATTCTTGTTCTCCAAGCCATGTTGAGAATGCCTGCTGCTGCTTCTCCTTTCCGGACTGCCTGGATGCGCGGGATCTCGGAAATTTCAAACTATCAATGTAGAGGTGAGGCCAAGACACTCCCGAGTCTAGTACAGTCCAGTGCTGCGTAGGTACCTACCTAGGGGTACCTGCCGAGGCCTGCTGTAGGTTGGTTCCTACCTAGCCGCTGCGACGATCGGAACAGGTGGGGGGGCACTGGGGCACTTAATCGATTCCCGTTAAGGAAAATGGGGGATCGTCGCATGGGACTCTCTATCCGCCAGCATAAGCCGATTTTCCATTAGCCTGTACGTATAAGTGAAGCATCCCCTCACATCAATGCCCAAGGGGTTGTGAGACGGCACGGATCAGTTCCCAGCACCTTTTCCAATGGCATATACCTTTTGCTAATGCACATCAACCATTTTCTATTCTGCTTTTCGACTGGCGACTAAGACGTGCATCTCTGTCTGATATGGGACTTTGAACCAAGAGACTGACTGACTGGCCTCTCTTCCGATCTACTACGATGACTCGACTATAAAAGTAGGATCGACCTGAACTCATACTCATACATCTGTTGCTTTTGGCTTTTTGCCTTTCGTAGCCCTGCATGCACCTTCAAGGTTGCATTAGGCCAAGCGTAAAGCTCGAGAGATGTCGGACCATGCGGTTAGTGGCTGTCTGTCTGTCTTCCAAGATACTATGTATGGTACAGTCAACTCCATTTTCAAACGTGAATACTAGCCAACCCGAGACGCCGTGTGTGTCCAAGACTTTCATGCGTAGTGTCGGTTGCATATTCGAGTGAGGGAGCTCCTTTTAGTATCAGTCTGTAGCTGAGCGAGGAAGAGGCATTGAAAGGATGAAAGGCTAAATCCTATGCCTGGCCCAGGAGAAGTATCGGACCAAGAGTCCTGCGACGATGTATGCAATGCGCACCACTGTCTTGCCTCCACCTGCATTGAAGCGATCCGATCCCGACCCGAGCGAAAGGGTACGTACGTCCTGGTTCGGGTGTAGATGCGTCGCATTGTGGGATGGCGAATGCGAAAAGACGACGTGTTTCAGACCGGCCGAGAGGGTGAGACCACAGACCTGACTCCTGAGACGTTGGTCGTTGGGCTCTGCATCGTCTATTTCATACTTCAACGACGCGTCGTGCACATCGTAGCATTGCTTGCACCTAGGTCCAGATGGTTTCCCCTCTTCTGCTTTCTCAATCAGTCGAGTGTGCTCCCTGTTGTTTTTATTTTTATTTTTTCCCCCGCCTCGCTTGCCGCCTCAAGCCTCTCTATGCTTGCTATCACCACTGTATGAATGACTGTATCATTGAGCTTCACAATTGCCTATTTGGGGGTTTAAGGGTCTCGGGAGTTGGCAGGGCCACTGCAACCTCTTTACGGCGTACCCCACCACCACCTGCAGTCAAGCTCGGCTCGCTCGCAGTGGCTCGTTCGAAGAGACAAGAGCCAAGAGCTTATCGATAGTTGATGAGTGGCCCATGTCGGCAACCCCCTCCTCCCAAATGTCGGTGTCGGTGGAGACTCATCTAGGTGGAAGCGGCGGGGGTTTGGGGGGCGGGAATAGGGGTGCCGGCAAGGGCGCTAACGAATCCCCTGGACAACCAATAGCAGACGTCAGAAGCACAGTAGGAGTAGCAGCAGCAGTAGCAGCAGCAGTCGCAGTACCTGTACCTGTACCTGTACCTGGACATGCTGGAGCAGTAGCATTGCCAGCGACGCCAAAGACGTCCTCGCCAGCCTCCTCAGCCAGGAACAGCGCCTGTTATGCTCTCACGAGCACCTACGTCTCGACACCAGAGTCCTCGCCCATCTCCGTCTCCACGCCACCGTCCTCGCTACCATCGCCATCGCCATCACCTTCATCCCGCTTGCGACAGCTCTCAGGCCCCCCGGCCCCGGCCACCCATTACGACACCAACACCACCACCACCACCACCCCCAACAACAACAACAACAACAACAGTGAAAACGACCCAGCCCCTGACGGTGCCTCCGCCTCAACACCACGCTCGCGGAGAACTCGCAGCTCCGTCTCTCGTCGAGCACAGCCCGAACTGCACGCCGCACGCCTGCAGAGGTCCGCCACCATCTCGTCCGCACCAACCCCCGCCAGGAGAGACTCTATAAGAGAGCCCAAATCTGCCACCGCCGCCCCCAGCCAGAACCTCAAGAGGCGCTCTCTCGCCTCCAACGCATCTGCTGATCAGGCCCTCGAGCATCCTGGGTCCAATCTGACCAAGATGGACGACAAATGGATTATCGTCCAACAAAAAACCTTCACAAAATGGTCAGTCACTACTGACATCTGGTGCATTCTTCCTCTTGTCTTTTTGGAGACGACCCGTGCGGGACGCGAGACGTGAATCGCCGTCGCTTACATGCCGTGGATTGTAGGCTCAACACCAAGATCGAGCCGAGAGGCGTGCAAGTCAAAGATTTGGTGACCGACTTAAGTGATGGCGTAAGCCCGCCCCCCCTTTTCGAATGCCCCATCATGTCTCGGTGCCTCCACTCGTATTAACTTTGAGCGCGTCTGTAGATCATGCTCATACACCTACTTGAGTGCTTGTCGAGCGAATCGCTGGGTAGATATGCTGCTAGGCCGAAGCTGCGAGTGCAAAAGTTCGAGAATGCCAATATAGCCCTCAACTTTGTCAAATCAAGGGGCATTGCCATGATCAATATCGGTGCCGAAGATGTCGTTGACGGCAACAGGAAGATCATCCTAGGCCTGATATGGACCCTCATTCTGCGCTTCACCATCAGCGACATCAACGCCGAGGGAATGACAGCCAAGGAAGGTCTTCTGTTGTGGTGCCAGCGAAAGACGGCATGCTACGAAGAGGTTGAGGTTCGTGACTTCAGTACCAGCTGGAACGACGGTCTGGCATTTTGCGCACTGCTGGATATACATCGACCGGATCTCATCGACTATGACGCGCTTGACAAGAGCGATCACCGCGGCAATATGCAGATGGCGTTCGACATCGCTCATAAGGAGATTGGTATTCCTGCGTTGCTGGATGTGGAGGATGTGTGCGATGTGGCCAGGCCGGATGAGAAGAGTTTGATGACTTATATCGCCTACTGGTTCCACGCCTTCTCGCAGATGGAGAAGGTCGAGAATGCTGGTCGGCGTGTTGAGAAATTTGTGAACAACATGCAAGGGGCATGGGAAATGCAAAGTGCTTATGAGAGACGGATGGCCGCATTGTTGAAACAGATTAGAGAGCAGATTGAGCGATGGCAGCACGCCACCTTCGAGGGCAGCTACATAGACGCGAAGCAACAGGCCAACGAATTTGCATCTCACAAGCGAGGCAAAAAGAGGGATTGGGTGGCTGAGAAGAGTGACTTGGCGACCCTTCTCGGAAACATTAAGACAAAATTAGGTACATATCGCCTCAGGGCCTACGAGCCTCCGCCAGAGCTGTCATTGGAAGCGATGGAGTCAGAGTGGGCGAATCTCACAAAATCAGAGATGTTGAGGGGTCAGCTCATCAACGAGACCATCCGAGAGTAAGTTCTATCAAATGATCGTTGAACTGGGGCTCAGCTAATCTTGGCAGCATCAAAAATGCCTTGCGAAGGTCGTTTGCTGACAAGGCCAACGACTTTGCTTTGGCACTCAACACAATGCAAGTTGCCATCTCGGGACTTGAGGGAGAGGTAGAAGATCAGCTCCTGCACGTGCGGAAGCTCAGCAGTAACCTACCGCCTCTTGATGCCTACCTTGAGAAGATTGCGGCCGTTGACGAAAAGTGCCAGGAGGCCAACATCGAAGAGAACGATTTCACAACATACACGTATGACGAGTTATCATACGAACTTGGCCTTGTCAAGTCTTCCGTGCAGAAGAAACTCGTTTTCTTAGAGAACCAGATGGTCGCTCGGAGCATGACAAACTTGACCCCCATCCAGTTGGAAGAATTCGAGTCTGTGTTCCGACATTTCGACCGCGATGACACGAATTCGCTCTCGGAGCTGGAATTTTCAGCTGCTCTGGCGTCTCTGGGCCTGGTGTTCAGCGAGGACGAGATGCACGAGTACTTCCTCGAAACATCACATGGACGTGAACGGGTCTCCTTTGAGCAGTTCATCCGTTTCATGGTCGATGTGACGGAGGATCAGAACACCGCAGAGCAGGTGTTCCAGTCGTTCCGTGAGGTAGCAGACGGGAAGCCGTATGTGACCGAGATGGACCTGCGGCACTCGCTCGTGCCGGACGAAGTTATCGAGCAGCTCTGTAATATCGTACCGCTCCACACGGGACCGGACATGGCCGAGGACCGCGGCGTTCCGCAGTACGACTATATCAGTTTCATGGATAAGCTCATATCGCCAGGCACGGGCGCCGCTTTACAGGATATTACGAATGGCCGCAGCAGTCCGACCAAAAAGGCGAATGGCAGTCCCTAATAACAATACAAACCCTAATTCATCGTTGCACTCGCTTTGTCGCTACTGGCTGCTTACCTAAAATAACCACTCAATACCACCTCCGCACCTGGCACGCAAAGGGCAATTACTTCCTAGTCCCGATACACAAGGTTCCCCCGACTAGCGGCTCAGTCGCCTACCATTTCATCCCCGTATCCTTCACAAACTTTATACCCACCGCCTCGTGCCAAATATTACGCATACTGTTTTTAATATTTGATGGTCACAGCAAAATCAGAAACAAGCCAATTCGCCGTGCACTCATTACCTTGCTCATATATCATCACACCACGTTTTGCTCTCTCTGCGGGCCCGGCTGGGCTGGCTACCCTGGTCCGGTCTCAGTTTATTCGTTTCCCCTCAGTATTAGCATTGTTTTTGTAATAACCAGCAAGCATTGGAGGGAAGTGGGGGGAAAACGCGGGGTCTGGGAAAAACAGAAGCGCTTCCTCTTCTCGACTTGCTCGTATGTTGTACGCGTCTCGACACGACGTTCTCAATAGCATTGCCAAGGGTGTTCTGCACTTTGCTCCTGCTTCCTCCTTTCCTCGAATTTGTTTCTTCGGCATTCTTTTATGTTCCTGCAGCGCAGCATTGGAGGAAGCATTGGGAGGCAGCATAGGAAGTCTTCGGGACATTGGGAAACGGGACGGCGAGGGAAATATCTACTTCCATGTACGTAATGACACCCTCGGTGCTTCATAGTCGGTAGACTTTTCTCTATCCAGCTCGCCGGAGGCTTGAATTGCTATTTCTAGTAGTATCTCAGCTCTAGAGACATGTCTCGGGAGTCTGTTTCGGGAGTATATACCTGCTGTCTAGGGTGGTCTGTGACTGCACTTGCAACAAGGAGAACTTGTACACAACATTTGCAAAACGCAATAGGATGCCTAGTATATATATATATCCCGACTGGCAGCTACTGTAACCTTTGTTATAGGCGTCTGAACCAATACCTTTTTATCACGTCATGAAATCATATGGACATGTTTTACACCCAATGCAGAACGAGAGGAGACCAAAACACTACTTGAGTCTAAAGATCATGGATGTGTTCCGCTGTGTATGCGTCAGGTGGCTCCATTCATAGATCAGATATTATGCCTAGTTTGTATGCAGTAGGCCCTTCAAACTGGCATTGAAAACAAACAGCCTGGCAAGAAAGCCAAACACCCAATGCCATGCCATGCAAATGTTCTATCAATATAGTACTGGTCTTCTCAACCAGTCGTCAAACTCTTGTATATGCGTTCACAAGGAGGTAGGTGAAGATACCTACCAAAGACAAGCAACGAAAGTCCCACACTTGACCTCTTAAATGTCAAAGTCAAGTCATGAACCGCAAATTTCTCAACCCATTAATCGAACGCTTCACTCTTTAAATGCATCCATATCTTTCAATGCGCCCGCGAGCCTGCGATAGTCTCTCAGGAGCTCCAGGACCTCGCCGATCTTAAGGTCAGCAGGGCTTTGCAGTTCCATGAAGCGCTTCTTTGGTGGATCGATCTTCGGTGCGTTTCGCTGTGGGAGGGATGCAGCGATATCTGGGAAAGCCTGTAGTGAATGAAAGTGTTAGTTGGATAACGGGTTGTTTTCGGCACGGCACTATGCATAAATAAGTAGATGGGTGGGTAATGTTAAAAGACGTACCATTGCTAAATCCCCGCCTTCCACCGGCTTCGTGCCCGTCAGATCTTTCTGGTTTTGATTCGGCGCCGGAGGGGGAGGTGTACTCGTAGCAGCCGCCCTTCCAAAGCCCCGTATCATGCCCATATTAAGCCTGCTAATCGGATTTAAAGAACTGCCTAAATTCCGCATCGACTCGACGAGCGCCGGGTTCGAGCTCGGAGGCGTCTGACTTAACGGTAAAGCCTTCTCCTCTGCTGCCGCGAATCCGACCTTCTTCGAGCTGCTCGTGCTGCGAGCGCTGCGGATACTATCCGTGCTGTGGTCTCGGGCGGCTCCTCTCTTGCCGGTGACTAGCGACAGGAGCCTGTCGTCACGGCCGCCGGCTGGCGAGCGGTCGACGTCCTCGATGCGCTGGGCTAGAAGCGGGTTGTCGAGGGACATTTCGTCTTCGGGAGGTGGTGTCCCAACCAGTTTGCGTGCGTCATCCAATGTGCGTGGTACGATGATCTCCCGTCCGTCAGCTGAATCGTCGCGGAGCTTTCCGAGCAGAAATTTGTAACTCTCGTTCAGACTATTACCGATGGTTTTAATGCCCTGATCGGCGGTATTGAAGAACGAGTCGCTTGCTGTTCCTATGGCCTGGGCCGGTGTCTGTATCAGATCGCTGAGCCTGCGACGCTGAACGGCGGCTCGGAAGCTGCTAGCGTTTTGCACCGATCTTGATCCTGGCACGGTCTCAGGAACCATGGCTACTGGACTGGAGGTAGCTGTTGATAGACCCGCGGTAAAAGCTGGTGGGAAAGTGTCTGTTTTTGAAATTCCGATACGGCTTGGTGCCGCAGATGCCTCGTCTGCTCTTAAGCTCGCCAAATCGACTGTCTGTAAAAATGTGATTGAAGCTTCGAGATTTGTTAAACAATAAGCAGCCTCTCCCTCGAGTTTATCTTCCCAGCGAAACCTCTGGATGAAGTTGGAGTCGCTGATGACGTTGAGATTCTCGGGGGGCATTGTGATGAGCGTGTAGATCAGCATGGGCATAATCTCATCCGCCGAGGAGGAAGGGTGAAAGTACGATAATGTGTCGACGATGCTCTTATGGCAAGCTTTAAGACAATTCAGCTTGCCCGAGGGGTATCTCTTCTGGTTCATGAGAATGAGATCTTTCCGGGCTTGATCCAGATACTCGCTGATCTCCTCGTTCTTCTTGGCCACTGCCTCTAGCCCGTCATCTTGTAGCTCGCCCAGGTCGACCCCCAGGTCTGCCGGGCCTATGCCCACGACCGCTAGCGCAGCTGTTTTGGATCGGAGCTTGTCGTCTTGAGCCTCGTCTTGCGTGGTTCTGTGACGGTATATCCGGTCGTAGATGCCTTCGCAGAGCCGCCTCTCTACTGCTTCTTCCAACAGGACCTTCTTAATCTCGAGCGCCTTCCTCGCCCGCTTCCTGTCGGCAAACTCGTCGGCAGTGAGCATTTGCTGTTCAGATTCCTGCGTCTGCGCGGTCTTGTTTTTGCTACCAGCACCGATAGAGGCAGCCTTGGCGCGCAACATGCTCGCGGCCGAGACGCGCGACGAACTGCCGAAGCTCAGGGAGTGTTCGCGAGTTTGTCGCGTAGCGAGAGAGGCAACGTGGGTTTGGATATGCTGCGCGGCTGTATGGTAGAAATCTTGGAACATCCTCGCAAGATTGTCGATGTTGGGCGGAGACGGGTGAACTTTAGCGGACAGCGAGTCGATGAAGCTAGGAGGCGCAAGACGGATTAGCTTGCCGTCAACGATCTCGAGGTGACCATAGACTGCCGCGGCTGCCGTGCCGACTTACTTGTCCGTCATACTGACCAGTTCTATCGGAATGATGCCTATATCGACTGACGCCCGGGGTATCTCGACCTCGTCCTCGACCTCGGCATGCTCCGATTCGAAAGCGTCAGGGGTGGCATCCTGAACCTTCACCTTCACGCCCGGCGTTGGTTGGTTCTGAAACGTATTCGCTCTCTGGGGCCTTTTCGAAGGGCTCTCGGCTGTTTCCGGGGCAGATGACTCTGGGAAGGATTTCCTAGACTTCATAGTTCCGGGTCTGGGCTCGGCACCCGTAGGTGCAGCTGGCGATGGCATGGAGACTCGGTCGAGAAGGCTGATGATAGAATGCCACTGTTAGCATTGGAGGGTCCAGCACTGCATAAGACTGCCATTGTCGGGAAACAAACAAAGTTCAGTGGTATACGAAGCATTCGTGGTCTTGCCTACCTCTCTATTGCATGGAACTTATGCTGGACAGTATGACTGGTCGCAGGTTTGAGATGTTGCGATGCGTCGTATTGCGGAGGCCATGCATCAAATGAGTGGCCAAAAGTGAACGGTTGAATGCAGTGAATTTGAACCCGACAGCACAGGCAAAACAAAACGTCTTGTTGTATTGCTGTCTTTTCGATCCCCGACAATGCCACCTATGAGGGAGTGGAGGCGATGTAGCGTGGTTGTGTGCCGTATGTGTATGCGATTCGGCTGTAGCATCGACCGGGGGGGGGGGGGGCCAGAAGTGCACAGTTACACAGTGGAAGTGGAAGTGGAGTCGGTTCTAACTTCTGGTGCATTTCTGGCGCAGCACCGGGGCGGCCCAGATGAACGCGGGATGCTATCGAGGCTGTCGCGTTCATGCGATAGCGCTGGATTACGGAGTAGGTACGTCGCACATGTGATCTACTACTATGTAGGTACATGTATGTAGAACCACCCCGGTACTAGGTACCTCTGCAGTATCTACTAGGTCCTACAGGTAGTCGTCAGGTGCATGTACAATAACACTTACAGGTCTCTCTCTGTCTGGGCCTGCAAAATTATGGGTTCCGACTTCCAAGCTGTTATCTCACCTTCCAGACAGGTACCATACCTCAGGCTTATGTACCTACATACATGTAGGAGGTAGGTACTGTATTCAACATCCACGGCTTCGGGTCATCTCAGCACCTCCTCACCTCAGCAAGACCAAGGCAGGTACCTACTAATGATATCATCTTCCGATTACTATACTGAAGTACTAGTAGGTAATGATGAATGTCACGTATCATGTCCACGGTATGGAACCACATCTGTCAGGGTTACCGCTTACCTGCCGAGCCTGCTGGGTGCGTCATACTTTAGGTATCCAGACCACCTGCAGCGTAGCTCTTGATGTCTATCCCAGACGCTTCAGTATACGTGAGGTAATACACACGTGTAATTTGCATGTCACAGATTGAATACTGGACTGGCAAGGCAATGTTGATACTATCACGTCCCTAAGTCCGCCTGGGTACCTATATGTAGGTAGGTGCGTAAGTTACCTACTAAGTATACCTACAGTAGGTTCCTTCGTTCACATGAGCCTCGTGCTGTTTCGACTCCTGACCTTGGCCTAGGTAGGTAAGCCTGACCCGTCCCCGTATAAGTCAACATGAAACAATCGTGGACCTCTTGTAGTCTAGGTATTTCCCAATGGACAGATTCGCTTTGACCCTCAATGTTTCAATATTATTTCCTCGGGAACTTGTTTCAGACCAGATGGGAGCAAAAAAGGTTTTGAGGAGTCGCGCACCGAGCCAAGTATCAGAGCAGGTGACGAACGAGGGGCAATCGGCATTCCAGAGCAGGACTATCTTTCATGGTTACTACTTAACTACCTACTCTCTGCCAAGTCCTTGGTTGAACCATTTCGAGCGTAAGCCCGAATACTCCGAGGCGGCGATCAAGCCAATACGTCTCTTGGGGCGGACAGGATGGACTATAGAGCAGAGGGCTCAGCGTATATAGCATCCGGAGAGCGGGATAGACTTGATCATGATTCGAGTAGATAATGCCACTCTGAAGTCTCCTTTACGAGGCTCCACATGTACTTCTCCAGCTTAACTGCAGCTTTGGCGTAGACGGATGCTGCGTCGTTGTATCGCTGGCAGTTGCTAAACATTAATTTCAGATCGTCGACGAGCTTTTTCGGAGTATCGTAACGCTCATGCTCTAACTTGTCTTCGACAGTCGACAGATCCATAGGCGACTCGATGAAGTCGTAGTAGCCAGGTACCTCATCCTTGTTAACCGGTTTGACGAAGGGCCATGATGAATTGTGGAACTGGATCTGGTACAAGAAACGTCGAAGCCGGTGAAAATGCTGCCCGCGTCGTGGCATTCGTGCTAGCTCATCCATCTCGGGAGACCACTTCAAACACTGCAGTCAGTAATTGCTTGCCGGGATGAAGAGACCCTAGTGGCAGAAATGCTCATTAGGGTTATTTTTGCCTCTCGCATGCCAAAAGAAGGGGGGGGTTAAAGACTTGAGTGATCACGTACGCCAGTTGCTTGGATGGCGGGAATGGAGAGTGGATCAATCGGAGTGACAGTGCCATTGACCCATCGCTGTGGTGGCTGGTGGACGATGTGGCTTTTGCTTAGTAGACGGGTTTTGGCTTTAACGGTTTCCTTCTGCTTAAGAACCATGCGACTGGCTTGAAGATAGCGTATCCGGGGAATCTAAATCACCAAGTAATTGGTTAGGCTTGATCTCTTCGGATGAAAACCGACTCATTCCAGCGTTGTTGGATGTCTTCAGGACGGAGGTGTTTTCAGATGATTATCTGAAAGCACGAAGGAGCATGCTAAAAGGTGACTGACCATTGAGCATTGCATGATGGTGCCCCCTTCATAGTCCTTGATGCGACCCTTCCACACAGCCTGGTCAAGAGTGATCTCTTTGGTGAAGCCTTGTTTTGAGAAGTAGCCCGTGGCCGCGTTATCGGCGTAGGCGATCAAATGCATGACGGGGGAAGTAGCGCGGACGTAATCTTTCAGATGGTTCATGAGATGGGCGCCATAGCCCTTGTCTTGTTGATCGGCTGCCACGGCGCAGAAGACGATTTCAGCGAATTTGCGAGTTCGAAAGGGCCGGTATGCTATTCCGCCAATAACCTCCAGCGGCTTCTTGACGATAGCGATGGACATGTGAGTGCGATCGTAAACAAGCCGGGCGATATAGTGTGTGGCCATCTTGGGAAGCTGCTTTTGGAAGAGGCATTTCAAGCCTGTGAGAAGGATTGTGGCCTCTCTGGTGCCGTCATTGTTGATGGCCCAGAATTCGACGTCGCCATTTAACTCTTCGAGAACTGCAGGCTATCGAGATGTCAGTACGTGCCGGCCAGCTAAGGTTGGGCTACTCGTAAGCTTGGCGACTCGGCGACCAAGGCGAGAGGAGAGGTATGTAGATCCTAGATCCCCATCGTAGCGTGGGCTGCGTGGCTGGCTTACCTTATCTGGGAATGGAATTCTCAGACACAGAGCTGAACGTCGAGCATCCGGTGCCGCCTCTGTCAGGCCTTCGTGATGTGTCTTTGTTCTCTTGGCATCTGGAGCGATGACCGGTTCGTCGGAAGCCGTGCGCTTTGCGGGAAGCCGGTCCCCCCGGTGTCGAGGGTGCTGCTCGCATCCAGGTGGAGTCGGAGATGACTGCAGCTCTGGACCCACGCCCGAGCCTGCTTTAGCGTCGTTGGAGGGGGGTCCAGACATGCTACTCGTACCTACAATTACATGTGGGTAGGCTTGCTAGGTACATGCGCATGTGGCCTCGAATCGCTGTGGGAGATCGGTGCTGTGGGACTAAGTAGATACCTACGAGTATGAGTAGGTAAGATATGGATGTCTTCAACTTACTGAGTGCTGCGAGATTGATGAAGCAGAAATTCTGAGCCTTCAGGTACTACGACGAACTTAATTTACCTGATTAGCTCTTGTACGAGGAGAGGAAGAGAGGGAAAGCAAAAAAAAAAAGGCAAACTTCAACTCTGCCGTATCACACGTTATCACACACAATATGCCCGCACCTGTCTGTACCTCAGGTCTCCCGGTCAGGTAAGTACCTCGATACATGCTCTGCGGACACTGTGAGCGCTACTGGGGGTGTGCATGGGCAGTGGGGACCTCAGAGAGGATGCCACTTTAGGCAGCTCGGGCAGGCTACTAGTACCTAGGCCGGGCTGGTTGGCTGGCTGAGGTCGGCTGGGTACGTACCTGTGCGGTGACTGTGCGTTCGCCCTACCTACTAGAGGTACATGTAGGTATCAACTTACAGCAGCAACATGCCGTGTCATGCACCCACCTGCAACCTTGGAACCCCATTCCTCATCCATCGTCATCTGTCCTGCCTGCCTCCGACTTCTCCATCTTCCATATCTCTTCATTATCGCTCATTCACTATTCACTTAGCACGCTTACTTACCACGTAAAAGCTCAGGCTAAAGCTCATCTTGCCACAGTATACAGTCAATCTGACCAACCGACCATGCGATAGGCATACACCGGCACCACCCGCCATTCGCCATTCGCCATTCGCCATTCGCCATATTGTAAATCGTTACGTCAGCGTCTTCCACCACCGCGTTGTTCGTACCGCTGGTGCCTGGGTGCCCTCTCTAAATTTGGGGTCAATCTCGAAGACGGTCAGTATGAGACTGAACAGCAGAAGGTCTACCGTATATTCAGTCTGCGGCTCGGCTGGTCGCGCCACCGCCAATCTTCTTCTCTCCTTCCTCGCCCTATCGGCACCGCCTGCAGCAGCCTCCATTTCCAACCTCGATTCCATACTCGACGACAGTCCCATATTAGGCCCTCTCGTGCCGGAGCCTCCTGCGCCTGCTGAGCACACCTTCGTATGCCCCGCGCCGTCGCCCATTTCCATGCCGGATATTCTAACTGGCCCTTCTCCTTAGACCCTTCGTCACATCCTCCATCACGGCACTCATCGTCACCCCGGCCTCTATCGAAGACGGGATGTCCGACACCCGGAGGCCCAGGTCTGGCTCGCCGCCGAGGATGACCATCCTGCCGAACACATCCCCGCTCTCAAGGCGAGGAGTCGTGCACAGAAGATAGAGCGCTTAGTTGACCGACGGCCAAGCACCGTGGATCCCCTAGTTGCCGCCGCCCGCGAGCAAGGTTATATGTTCGCGAGTTCCGCGTCGGCCTGGACCATCGATGATGTCGCAGGCCCCGACGTCACCGACAAGGAGACCGTTCTGACCATGGCCCTGATAGTATCCAATGCCTATGTAGAGTCTCCCGATCAGCCGGACTGGGATGAGGTTGGGGTGCCGTTTAACCGCACAGAGGATTTTGGCTGGGAGTCGGATGGGCTTCGTGGACATATTTGGGGAGACGAAACAAATACCACCATCGTCGTTGGGTTGAAAGGCACCTCGCCCGCTGTTTTTGATGGTGATGGAACAACAACGAACGACAAGATCAATGACAATTTGTTCTTCAGTTGTTGCTGTGGGCAGCAGGGACAGTGGACATACAAGCAGGTGTGTGATTGTGCCACCGGTACCTACGCATGTAACAATACGTGCGTCCGACAGGCATTGCGCGAGGAGAATCGCTATTACCAAGCCGCCAGGGAGCTTTATAGCAATATCACTGAGCTTTACCCAAGTTCCAACATCTGGATCGCGGGTCACTCCCTCGGTGGCGCCGTCAGCTCCTTCATCGGCCTTACCTACGGTGTGCCAGTTGTTACATTTGAAGCCGTGCCGGAGGCGCTTCCTGCGTCTCGTCTCGGGCTGCCAGTTCCTCCCCATGGTGACCCAGACTTTCCCCAAACCCGCCAGTACACGGGAGCGTACCACTTTGGCCACACTGCCGATCCCATCTTCATTGGCACGTGCAACGGTGCTACTGCCTCGTGCTCATACGGCGGGTATGCCCTGGAAACTGCATGCCACGCCGGATACGAGTGTACATACGACACGGTAGCTGACAAAGGTTGGCGTGTCGGCATTGGCACTCACAAGATCCGCTCAGTCATTCGAGACGTAATCAAAGAGTACAAAACCGTTCCCAAGTGCGAATACACGCCGGAATGCCGCGATTGCGCATACTGGAAAATGTACGAAAGCAATAGCACAGACGGGACAACCACCACCACAACAGGCCAGTCAACCACGAAGACCCGCACGCGAACAGCAACGTGCGAGACCCCTGGCTGGTGGGGCTGTGCCGATAAGAGCACGACGACTACGGGCACCACTGCCACGACAACTTCTGAGTCTTCGACAACGTCGACCTGCAAGACGCCCGGGTGGTTTGGATGTAAAGACGAGACTACCACTACCGGGACAACAACTTCGCAAGCCACCACTACTACTACCACGTCATCAACAACCTGCAAGACACCTGGTTGGTTTGGATGTAACGACCCAACAGACGCAGCATCCCAAGCTACTGCCACCGCTACATCCACGACCTGTGCCACACCCGGCTGGTGGGGGTGCAATGACAAAGCTGCTTCATCCACAACTACAATAGCCCAACATGAGATGACCTCACCACCACCGATGCCTGCGCCAACATCCATTGGTCACGATCCAGTCACCGCACCTCCAAAGTCTCGTTGTGTCGAGAGACATTGGTATGGACTGTGCAAGCAGTGGAGACTGGCCGGCGACGAGGATACAGTGTGGAGATGGGACAGTGATGAGATATAGTAGGGAAGAATCGATACTACCGGCGTTTTGGCTTTTGGCTTTTTCTTCTTTTTGCTGCGTTGTTTTCATACGTACATAAACGCATATATAGCACGACATATCACCAACGAGCTCGTCAAGAATGCTTGTTCGTGGTTCCATTAGATGAGGAATACATCAAGTCGGCTCGATGCCTGACGCTGTACACACGTTGCAGCCTTGAGCACAACCCAAACTTTAGCACGCGTAGGCTTTTTCTCATTATTCACTACTAATTGTTCATTGTTTATTATAGGTAGATCGTTTTGTGATTGCCTTAACTAATCCGTCATAGCACCCGCACTCTACTTCCATCCCCAATCAGATGCAGATAGTATGATAAGGAGAGGTGGGTGTCCTCCTCATCTTGGCAAGATTCGAGCAATGGACCAATGAAATGGTAGATCCCGTTTAGAGTCAAGGACAATCTCATTAGAGCCAGCAAGTAACCTTTTCAAATGCACGGTATTTTGTTCTATGTGCATGATGCGATTTTGTTTGTCGCTATCCCTATTCCGCCCTCTTATCGTGTCCTGGACTCCGACCCATCGCAAGTGGCTTGCGTAACCCATATACATCGCCTACTAGTAGTGGACGCCCTGTCACGAGCAATTAGTTAACTGTCTACCATGACTCCAGCCCCTTCAGAATACACCCCTCGCCGTTCTGTGCGCGCTCAACCAGCCTTCCGATGGTGTAAACTGTCTCCCCCTCGTCTTGCAGCGTCTTCACGACGGTCTGCGCATCCTCAGCCGCGACGACGGCGACCATGCCCACTCCCGTATTGAAGGTGCGCGCCATCTCCGAAGCCTGGACATTCCCCGCTTTCTTGAGCCACGCGAAGACAGGCGGTAGCGTCCAGGAGCCGACATCGACCTCAGCGGCCAGGTGCGAAGGGAGCGTGCGCGGGACGTTCTCCGTCAGCCCGCCGCCCGTGATGTGCGAGAGGCCCTTGAGGTGCGGGAGGGCTTTAAGTACGGAGCGCACGTAGATGCGCGTGGGCGTGAGGAGGGATTCCCCAACGGTGGCGTCGGACGTCCACGGTGCGGGGGCCGAGTAGGCGAGGTTCTCGCGGGCGAGGATGCGGCGGACCAGGGAGAAGCCGTTGGAGTGCACTCCCGAGGAGGCAAGTCCGAGCAGCACGTCGCCGATCTTCATGGTATCGAGGCGCGGAAGGCGGTTCGCCGGTAACATGGCGCCGATGGCGGCGCCAGCGGCATCGTAGTCGTCCTCGCTGTACATGCCGGGCATCTCCGCCGTCTCGCCGCCGACTAGCGCGCAGCGGGCTTCACGGCAGCCAGCGGCAACGCTCTCCACGAACTGCGCCGCCACCTCGCCGTTCAGCTTGCTGCAGCCGAAGTAGTCGAGGAACATGAGGGGCTCGGCGCCCTGCACCACCAGGTCGTTGACGTTCATGGCCACTAGGTCGATGCCCACGGTGCGGTGGTTCGCAGTCGCCTGTGCGATCATCAGTTTCGTGCCCACGCCATCAATGGCGCCCACCATTATCGGCGCCTCGCTGGCGAAGCCTGCTTTCGCGAGGTTGACCTCGCCGCCGAAACCGCCGATCTCGGCGTCCGCGCCAGGACGAGCCGTTGAGCGGACGGCGGTACGTATCCGTTCCACGAGCTTGTTACCGGCGTCGATGCTGACTCCAGCTTGTGCGTATGTCAAGGCCTCTTTCGTGTCGGCCGTGGCTTTGAATGCTCTGTGTGCTATGTCTTTGCGGAAATACATATCTTTGAATTGAATGTGCCGCACGCCTTCGTAGGCCTTGTCCACCGCCGCACGCAAGCTCTCGCTTGCCGTGGCGCTTGCTGCTATGACTCGTCCACCGGCTGTCTGGAGCTTACCGTCGGCTATCTTGGTGCCTGCGTGGAAGATGTTGGTGCCTGTAGGTGGAGTCTGAACGGTGATCTCTTCGCCCTTGGCATAAGACTCGGGGTAACCACCAGCGGAGACGACAACTGTCGCGCTGAATCCATCTTTGATCTGGATTGATACGCTGTCAAGATGACCTTTCGAACAGGCGAGCATGATCTTCGCCAAATCTGAGTCGTCGGATAACAGGGGCAAGACTGTCTGAGTTTCCGGGTCGCCAAATCGCACATTGTACTCGAGCACTTTGGGTCCCGAAGGGGTAATCATAAGGCCGGTAAAGAGAACGCCCTTGAAGGGTATCTCGTCCTTACGCATGCCATCAATGGTGGGCTTGATGATATCGCGGTCGATTTGCGCGACAAGCTCCGGTGTGGCGATATTTGTCGGCGCATAGCAACCCATGCCACCCGTGTTAGGACCCGTGTCGCCCTCGCCAATTCTTTTGTGGTCTTGTGCAGGGGGGAGGGACTTGATGGTGTAGCCGTCGCTGAAGGTCAATATGCTCAATTCGTCACCGGTTAGGAATTCCTCAATGACAACCTCGTCTCCAGCCGAGCCGAATTCGCGCTTCTGCATGATGTCTCTGAGCGCATTTTGAGCTTCCTCTTTCGTCGTGGGGATGATGACGCCCTTGCCAGCTGCGAGGCCATCCGCCTTGATGACAACGTCATGCTGGACACGGTCGAGGTACTGCCGGGCCTGCTCGTAGTCGGAGAAATTCTCGTAGGCGGCAGTTGGAATATTGTGCTTCTTCATGAAGTCTTTGGAGAATGTTTTGCTGCCCTCCATGTAAGCGGCGGCCTTTGAGGGTCCGAAGCACTTGATGCCGGCACCCTCGAAGAAGTCAACCGCACCGGCGACCAGGGGCGCTTCGGGGCCGGGGACAACGAAATTGACATTGTTCTTCCTCGCCAGATGCAGCAGCGCAGGAAAGTCTTCGGCAGACACCGAGGTGTTGTTGGTTGTTTTGGGGCAGGTGGCCGTGCCTCCGTTGCCCGGAACGACTATTATGGATTCGATCAAGGGCGATTGGCTTAATTTCCAGGCAATGGCATGTTCCCGACCTCCATTGCCGATGAGCAAGACCCGGAGGGTATCAGGCTGTGCACCCATCACTGGTACTGGGGAATCGGGGATTTCCGATGCGAAAAGGTTATAGAGAGGAAAGGAGGAGTGGTATGCGGTGGTAGGGACCGTTGCTCATGAAATCTCAGTGGGCGGCATCAAATATGAGTATGGGCTAGACCAGGATGAAGCTACGGTACTCAAGTTTCTGGGCCATAGACCTCGGTCCGGGTCCGCGAATATCTTCAAATTTTTTGCGCTTCACTGTTAAGTGATTAACCCCTCCAACGAAGACCTACCTACTGTAGAGATACCCCTCCCCCGCAGCGCAGTGCTGCACATAGATAAGGCGATAAGAAGCAGCGGAGCTACAGGTAGCTAAGTACCTACCTACACTAGGTAAGTTTAGGTAGTACCTACCCACCTGCAGGCGAGGTACCTACTGGATAGTACGCGCGAGAACGCCCCAGGTCGACCTTGGCGCGACCGACGGGAATGGATCCCTGTCTGCAGGTGTCAGGCCAGGGGGACTGCAGCTCGAATTGAGCCTCGACATGGCCCGCCCAACCTCACATCAACTCTTTTGTCCGTCCCGTCTGCAACGGGGGTTCAACATCCATCGTTGGCGCAACACAGACTCCACTCAGCACCGGCTGGACCTCGCGCTCCGATCTAAGTCATAGACATCCACTACAATCGAGAGAACACAGCTATCATGCTCTTTATTGGCCTGACCGGGTCCATCGCGACCGGCAAGTCCACGGTATCCTCCATCCTATCAAAGCCGCCATATTCCTTGCCCATCATTGATGCCGATATCGTTGCACGGAAAGTTGTGGAGCCCGGGACTAGCGGTTACAAAGCAATCGTAAAACACTTTGGCCCCGAAATATTAGTTCCCGTCTCCGAGTCCATGCCCGAGAATGGGGTGGACGGACAGGGCCGAGCGCTGGACAGACCCGCGCTTGGCCGGCGCGTATTCGGGGATGGCGAAGAGCAGCAAAGGAGCCGAAACGTGTTGAATGGTATCGTGCATCCCGCAGTGCGCAAGGAAATCTACAAATCTATCTTCTGGTACTATATGACGGGAAGCTGGGCTGTGGTGCTAGATGTCCCCTTGCTGTTTGAAAGCGGATGGGACAAACTGTCGGGGGTGGTCGTGGTCGTCGCGGTCAGGGACCCAGAGGTGCAGAAGCAGAGATTGATGCAACGGGATGCGCACCTCAGCGCCGAAGATGCACAAAACCGCGTGCTCAGCCAGACAGATGTCAGACTGAAGGCGAAGCGATGCGAGGCAAGGGGGGAGGGCAAGGGCGTGGTTTTATGGAACGACGGGTCGCGGGAAGAGCTCAAAGCCAATATCGATGCTGCTATACAAGATATGAGAAGGCGCAGTCCGTCGTGGTGGAACTGGCTATGCCTCCTATACCCCCCGCTGGGTGTTATCGCGGGGGCCTGGGTGTATTGGCAGAATAAGCGAATAAACAGGGAGTGGCAGGACGTCGAACTGCAAGAGAAGGCAAAGCTCTGAACCCACGTGTGGGAAGGCGCTCGATTCTCGCTTCGGCAGTGGACATTGCTCCCGAGGACGAAGAAAAGAGAAGCTCAGTTTTCTGCCTATTAGTACTACAAGCCCGTGTACCTAGGTAGGTTAGGATAGGAAGTAGGTACATGTACATATGATGTTCACGGTACCTATTGCTGTCATCCATCCTCCGACGCTTGTTATCCGACTACTATACTGTGAGCCCAAGGTAGACTTGAAGATGCATGAAGGCCTGCCTGCGAGGCGGGGAGGGGGGAAGCACTCGTTCAGGTTGTTTGCTTTTAGGCACCTCACTCGAATAGCTCGGCTCCGAGCCCTGACACTCACTCACTCACTCACTCAACTTCTTCATTCACACCACCTGCAAGCAGCAACCTGCCTGGCCGTAGCCCAAGCAACCCTCTGCCGGCCACACTTGTTCCCAAACAAGCCACATCAAGATAAGAAACTGGTTAATTGGCTGTTGCTGTTTGGCCTACCTTGAATGTTCCCGTACGCATGCGCCGTGTGCAGACCAGCCTATTGAATGGGAAGAGCCCCCCGCCTCCCACTAACACTCTCATCCAGTATCTGGGCACTCGATAGGTACCTACTCAGCCAACTGCTTCCAGGTTTGCGCCTTCGCGACAGCACCCACCTCAGCATATGTCTGATTCCACCGCGTCGGCAATATGCCACCTCATTCCATAGCCGAGTGGATGGTGGGCCAGAACTTTCGGCGACTAAAGAAAGCGAAATCCAATGGGAATGGAAACGGAAATGGAAACGGAAACGGCAACGGAAATGGAAATTCAAATGGGAATGGGAATGGGAATGGGAATGGGAATGGGAATGGGAATGGGAATGAAAATGGAAATGGAAATGGAAATGGAAATGGAAATTCAAATGGGAATGGGAATGAAAATGGAAATGGAAATGGAAATGGAAACGGCCACGGCCACGGCAACGGAAATGGACTACGCTCTGTCGTCTCTTTCGAGGTGCTCACCGACGACGAATCAGGCTCTGACTTTTACAATATCGGAGTACCCAGAGGAAAGCCCATCTCACCCGCAAATTCCCAGGCTGCCGCCAACGTGCCTCTGAAGTCGGTTCTCAAAACTTCTAAGTCAGATTTTGATTCAACAACAGAGGCAAGTGTAGATGTGAGCGAGGAAGAAGAATCCGACGACGAATATCTCGATCCGACTTGTCCATGCACAAAGTGCATTCGAGGTCGAAGAAAGCTAAGGCGCTTGGAGCAGGCGAGACTGAGAGAAAAGAAGAGACCCAATGGTTCTGCGGTCGCTATTGCTTCTTCCGACGACGAAAGCGATGATGACATTGCTGCTGCTGTGCATGCTCGGCATCAAGCAAAGAAGTTGAAGAAAAGAGTTTCCTTCGCTGACGAGACCGCATCCGAGGGCGTTGATAGCGATGCTGTCGCTACAGACCCACAGCCTCAAACGAAGAAGAAAAAGAAGGGGAGAGCTGCCCAAGTTTCTGTATCCTCTGGGGACGAAAGCAGCAGTGACGGTAGCGTCATTGAAGCAAATGTCGCATCAAGGAAAGGCAAGGTGTCTTTGGCGATTGCCGTGTCATCTGATGAAGAAAGCGATACTGGAGCAAGCGTTGTTCAGAGCAAAACCCAGGCAAAGCAAGGGACGAAGGCGAACAAGATTCTCACTCCCGATTCGTCTCCGGATGAAAGCGAGAGCAGTGTTCCTCCAGCTGCTACGACACAGGTACAAAACAAGAAAGCTAAGGGAGGGAAATCCAAAGCCACAACAGAAGACAAGTCTGCTCAGGAACCCATGTCGAAGAAGAACAAGAACAAAAAGAACAATAAAAAACAGGCAGAGTCAACTGAAAGCGACTGCGATCCGAGCGAACCTAGTGCCGAGAACACAGACTCGGATGAAGAAGAGTTTAGGGCGTGGCAAGCGAGAAAGAACAAGCAAAAAGGCAATGTCAAAAGTGACGGCAAAGAACAAGGCCGGAAAGGCCAACAAAATAAAAATCGGAAAAAGGACAAGTCCGTATCCGAGCAAGAGTCTGAGTCCGTTTCGGATACCGAGCCGGAGTCTGCATCCGAAGGTCAGATCCGCCGGGGGAGCAAGTCCAAGAAGTCCAAGTCCAAGAAAACGGTTCGATTCCCGCCTGCCCATCCCGCCCCTGAGATACGTCAGCCCAACTTGCTACTCCCTCCCCGAACTTCTGTCATGAACGTCGAACATGCTGTGGAAGTGCCCCAAGATCCGCGACCCAATGCTTTCTACGACAACGATAGCGGTACTATGCGAGTATACCACGGTCCCGCCTACGGCAACCCATACGGAGCGCTCTACCCCAAACGTGTCTACAGCTATGCGAACCCACCGGTTGGCGTGCCACATCCTATGCAGAACCCCTGGTACAATGGATACCCAACGGTCAATGGACAGCCTGCGCCTCCACATGTGCCACCTCCGCCTCAAGTAGGCAGCATCGATGAGAGAAACCCGTGGTTCCGAGGCTGGGGTACCGTAGGGCCAGCACCTCTTCCGAATCTACCACCCGCCCAGAGTGGCTCACATCCACCCCAGGACCACGCAGCAGGCAATAAGGGGAACCAGCAAGGGTATTGGAATGAGCGCCGCAGTTTATCGCCACCTAAAGACCGCGACGCGCGCTGGGACTCGAAGGTTATCCCATCCATCGAAGTCACGGCGCCAGATGGGGGCCCTTCAGGAAGTCCGTGGGACGCTCAAGTCGCTCATGGCTCAAATAGGAGCCCCGACAAGGCCGAAAAGAAGAGGAAGAAGAAGGAAGCGCTTCATCTTGATGCAGTTATCAGCGACAAGCTTGCTGAGGTGGGGAAGAAGCTACACGAGGCCGCGGCGAAGGACTCTGCTGACCTACGTGCCCGGGAGGAGAGATGGAGTAATCGAAGCGGTAGCAGCAAAGAGGCGAGTCCGCAGCCTAACACTGACTGGAACGGTAATGTGAACAACAACAACAACAACAACAACAACAACAACAACGATAACGGCGGACGGGGCAATGATAATAACAATAACGGTGACGGTGGAGGTGGTTGGGATGCTCCAAACACGAACACAGGCGGTGGCTCATGGGGCAATGCTGCAACCAGCGACAATAATAACGGTGGATGGAATAACACCGGACCAAGTAACAGCGGCTGGGACAGTACCAACACTGACGCGAACAACAACAACAACTTCAACACAAACAACAACAGCTGGGATAACACGAACAATAATAACAACACCAACAATACCAACAATACCAACCCAAGCAATGATGGCTGGAACAGCAACACGAACAATAATAACAATAACAACACTATCAACCCAAACAATGATGGCTGGAACAGCAACACGAATCACAACGGAAACGCCAACGGAAATACCAACAACAACAACAACAACAACAACAACAACAACAGCTGGGCCTCGAGTGGCAATAATGGCGCATGGGATAACACCAACAACAATACCGGTTGGAACAGCAACACCAACAATGTTGTCGACAACAACAATGACAACACATGGGGTGACAACAACAACAACAACAACAACGACAACGCCGGGCCAAGCAATGCAAACAACTCATGGCCCCCTGACGATAACAGGAGCAATAACAGCTGGAACAACGCACCTGCCGCCCCAGTCTCATCCCCTATTCCCGGAAACAGCACCCCCATCCCAGGTACTTGGGCCAGCCCCGTCCCCTCAAACAGCGGCAGTGTCAAGGGAAAAGGAAAAGCGAACGCGAACGCGAACGCGAACGGCAACGGCTGGGGTGACTCAACCTTGGCGCAGAGTAGTGGTGGTTATTGGGATTCGGTAGAAGGGAAGGCGGACATCGCGCAGGGTGGTGCTAATGCCACTGGCGGTGGAGGAGGAGGCGCTGGCAATGGGTCCTGGTAGTGACTGGGCTGTGCTATCGTCTACCTCTGTTCGTGTTTCTGATGGAATGCTGGGACTAAATTAGGGATTGGTCATGAAGGGGGTGACTCCCCCATCTCACCAAGGCATGATGTTATTGGCGTTGTTGGTCGGAGTGGCCGGCGTCTTTTGCTTGTTGTTCAAACATGGAGCTCGCAACATCCTCCGCACGTACTATACTATAACCTTCTGAATGAGTGATGGTGTTATGCCGATTACTACAGTTGCTGCATGTATATGGAAGACTAGTAACAAGGAATTTAGCTGTAAAAACATTGCTAAGTGGTTGTAGAGTAATTCCAGATCTTAATGATCTTGGCTACACTTTGCTACTTGCCACATAGCCATCGACTACTACTATTATATTGATTGATTAGATTTAAGGAGATAAATCATTCATAACGGACATCGGAGAAAATGTACTGGCTGATGCCTTTGGCCGGATGGAAAGACGCAGAACCTATGACTGAGCCTGGATCGAGAAACGAGCAAGAACTAGCCAGCAAGAAAACAACGACGTGTGTGCGTTGGATAGCAAACCCGAACCGTGATCATCACTCACAGTCAAGAGAGAACCAAGCAGAATGCTTGTTACGCCTCCAGAGTTAAGCTCAATGTTATCTCGCTCCGTGAAACCTTTAAATGCAACTTAGGTACTTGACCAATACGATGCTATTAAGTACCTAGGTAGTTGTTTTTAAGTTGGGATCTATTCCCGTCATCAACTACCTGTCGAGCACGTAGCAGGGTCCAAATTTGGCAAGTTGCATCATACCTAACGCAATTGTTTCACAGGTCATATATCCCAAAAAAAGAAAAAGAAATCCGAACTAGTATAGTGGAGCGGTGAGTGTTAATTTCCTAACGAAAGACTAAAATAACTACGCAATCCCTAACACAACTAAGTTGACAGGAAGGTAAGCACAGTTATGGGGAGAATATGAAACCGAAGCCTTGTTTCTTCTAGTCCGTTGCTCAGGGCCAATCTATCACGGAACTAGCACAGGCTGAACGAAGGAATGAGTCTGAATCGAGTGACGGCAACTGAAACTGAAAGGATGCGCACTCTCAAACTCAATTGGGAGCGATTCAATGGCCTAGGTCTCCAGGCCTACTCATCATCAGAATCTTCCTCGGCCTCCTCAAGCCACTTGAGGAAGGGCTCGGCGGCACGGCGGATTTTCTTCGAAGTCGCAAGATCGACGTACTTCTTGCTCGCCTTTGAGCCCCACTTGGTGACAACCTCCTCCGACACGAGGTCCTTGTCGTACAGTTGATGGAGTATCTTGACAATCTTGTCGTTACTCATGAGCTCTGGGTGTTGCTTGCTGAGATTGGACAGAAGGCGTTCCACGCCGCCAAGGAGAGCTTTCTCGTGACGCTCAGAAGTCACCATCTAAAAACCGAGTTAGCTGGAGTAGAATTGTTAATCCTTCCATCGAGTTGAAGCCTTACCTGCTTGAGCATACCGGCACGCTTAGGAATCTGCGTGACAATATTTTCGTTAAAGAGAGTCTGCACGAGGACAAGGACAGTCTTGTGCTTGCCCTCAATGCCGAACTCTTTAGCTTTTAGGTAAACTTGTAAATCATCGACTTTGTTGATGTTACCAGTCCTTGTAGCCTCCTCCTGAATCCAGTCACCCAGGGCATCGTACACAGTATTGCCACCGCCTTCTCCGTCTTCGTCGTCTTCGTCGCCACCGCCATTGAGGGCGAGCTTCTGACGGAACTGGTCAGGAAGCTGATTCTGACGGGCCTTGACGGCCTTTTCAGACATGTCAACTGCCCATTCATCCTCGTTCACTTCAACAGGGGCTTCGATGACCTGAGCGTCAGCCGTAATCTTACGAGTGAACTCGTCATCGCTACCAGCGCCATTCTCCTCGTTGTCGTCATTCTCGTTTGAACCGTTTTCGGAATTGTCGCCACCACTTCCAGTTCCATTGCCGTTGCCATTCTGTTGGGCCAGCTGCTTGGCCTTGCGAGCTGCCTTGCGTTCGGCCTTGTCTTTCTTGCCACCTTTCTTGGGCTGGTTCTTCAGAATGAAGCCACTGAGCTTGTGGCGGAGGTCGACATCAGTGCGTTGACCACAGGCTTTGCAGTCAAGCACGATGTGGCCATCCTGGATGACAACGTCGGTCTCCGGATTCTTGCACTTCTTGCAAAGGACAAACTTGTTGATGAAGCCATCTAGATAGTCCTGTAGCTTGGGAGCGTCGTGGCTACCGTTGATGATCCAGCGGTCATCGGCAGGATCTATGTTGGTCTGAGCACCAAGTTCAAATCCGAAGTACTTGATAACGTAGGCACCGGGACGGGCAAGTGAGGAGGCAACGCTGCTCAGGTTGGCAACAACAGTCTTGATGCCATTCCCTTTACCTTCAATCTTGGTCTGGATTCGCTCCATCTTGTAGCGATAGAAGGCGTCGGTGACATCGCGGCGGACGTTGATGAGAGCCATCTTGACGGTATTGGTATCGACAGGTGGCTATGAACAAAGGTTGGCAGTAGTGGCGGATGTCTTGGATGACGGTATGTCCGGTCGGTCGGTGGATCGGAGAAGCGAGGATTTTGGGCGTGTACACACGGATATGAAGACTATACACTCATTTGCAGAGCGTTGGCGGGTCGATGGAGCCGGGAGAGGGCGAAGCAAGCTGATAGGTTAGATATACGAAGGGGTCCAAATGGCGGACATAAGGGTGACTGGGTTGCAGTTGCAAGCTTGAGTAGGCATCAACATTGGGCGATGGTTATCGCGAATGGGTTCAGCCAACAGAACTGATGCCCGGATTACAGGGGTTTCTCGGTATGCGAAGCGATTGCCGCGTGAGAGAGGCAGGGTGTCTAGACACAGCGGTCTTGTCGTGCTGATACATAAACAACAAATGTATCGTGAACCCTTCTATGTGGGGGTGTGCAGAAGCAGTGGTACAAGGGCCTCGTCGAAGGACCTGATGGCGGATCTTCGCTGCCACGAAGAAGTTGATGGCCTGTCTTGGATGATGGCCTGTCTTGGATGACGGGCGTCGTAGATGCTAGATACTCGGCTGTAGGTTCTCTCTAGGCGAGAGGATGAAGTTTTTTTCGTTGGTGCAGTGTTTTGCTGTAGGCAGACGGCCTGTGGGAGTCGTCTGGGTGTGGTCTGATGCTGTACAACGGGCAAAGGCCGCGTATCCGTCTCAAGTGAGCAGCAGAAAAATCGATGGAACAGATGCGTCAAACGCTGTGGCGATGTGCGAAGAGTGGGTTTTGGGATTAGGTTGTGATAAGATTGTGGTTTGTGATGGGGGATTGAGAGAAGTTGGGAAAAGTAGACATGGCAGAAGACAGAAAGCGGAGCAAGTCCAGAGCAGAACAGCGAAGGGGAGTAATAGCGGCTCGATTTGGGGGGGCACGGGGGGCAAACTGGGCAAGCCACTATGGGAATTATGGGACAATGCGGGCGGGTACAAGCGATTGGGCAGGTACCTAAGGTAAGGGTATGATGCGTACTCCCACTTAGGTACCTACCTTCCTTAGGTGAATAGGCGAGGCAGCCACTGCCCAGGTGGTCGAGTTGTGTCCGACGTTTAGGGTCTCTAGTCCTGATTTAGGTACCTCCAGCGGTACCTACATGTGTACCTAGCCCCATATTTGGCCCTCATAACAGAATTCGTATTGACTACATGTACCTACCTACACAAGACACGCATGCCTGACAGACTCGACAGATCGATGATGACTTTACAAATACATACATATGTATAGATTAGGTAGGTCTAGAGCCGGCAGTGAAGTACCTGTCACGTAACTAAAGCCAGCAGGCAATCTTGTAAAAGCATTCACATTTAGCAAGCCGAATGTGGCCTGTTCTCACCCTCTACTACCACGAAAAGAGAAAAGAAAGAAAAAATTACATACCCCATGTGCAGTGGAGACAATATGGTTCGCTGCAGTGTAGTACCTCTAAGATGGACATTGCCATGCTAATTCAGAATAGGAATAGAAATATGACCTAAGCCAGGAGTAAGCCAGGAGGCTAGGCTGCCTACCTAGGAGAGTACCTACGCAGGTAACAGTCAGCTTAGGTAGCAAACTCATGGCACAGCGCAAGTGAATACTTGAAAATACCTTTGCTATCTAGTTCCTTCGACTTGTAGTTCCTTTAGCACCATGTAATTGAACAGTGTCCCTAACCTAAATCGGTCCTTCATTGTACAACCATGGCTTCAAACAAAGCTTAACCTGTCTAATAGTTTGTAGTATTGCGAACATAATCAAGGGACTTTATGTTCCTCCTCAACCTGTACCTCTAGAGAGGGTATTTGAGACCCGTGTGAGCATGCTCGGTCTTATAAGTAGGCGTAGATGTATGTGTAGACTGCTGGAAGCTGTGGGGTAGATGCTCCCGAGACACAGTTAATTGCATAGCAGTTGGGATGCTTTACGTTACTGATGTTGCTGCTATGAAATACGCGTTCATGACTCAGCCTTCGAGAGTAAACAACGAGACACTATCCACGATGCCCACATGCAGGACCTATCTCGTCATCTAGCCTGGTGTAATACATCAGTAGTCAGTGGCATGCTTTCCACCATGAAAGAAAGAACGCGAAACCTCAATCATGTCGGCCTCACAAGCGATCCTCACATTTGTATTCCATACTTACAATCAAAGGCAAGCCGATCTACAGCTTGAAACTCACCTAATCAAGGATAGTGGTGTTATGGATCAGACATTATTACTTAGACTATCACCGGCTGACGACTTGTGCTTCTATTTTTTTTTCAACAGATGCCCATCCTGCTATCTTCGCGCCTTTCCCCTCAGGACCCACCGATACTGATTTACTGGTCAGTGGTCACATGTGGTTGGTTCGAGCTTCTAGACTAATGCTGGGTTGTGACCTGAGGTTGGCAGGTGTTAGGCACACAGAATACAACTCCTTATGGTGCAGTACATTGTGTTCGTGAGCCTTCTGTATGGAATGTATAGAATACGAATACAAACTGCCAGCCCTATGTGACCATGAGTACCATGTGAAAAACATTGAGACGCCTGCCCTCAACGCCATAATCTCCCAAAAGTGATCGCCTCATCCTACCGGACCTGCCAGCCCTTCCAGTACCTAGTACCTCGCTCAAACATGTGCACAGGTACAAAACAAACAAAGGGGTCAACGCCTCCGCTAGGTAGTAACAACATCTGAAGAGTGGACTGCAATGCTTTCCCATCATAGAACATGCAATCTCCCATCTCTTCATATAATATAAACGCACATTGAGAATACAGCCGGAAGCCTTCTTCAGAACGTCGGCACCGTGGGTCCGGTCGTACAACTGTCGCGATGGATCATTGATCAAGACTGTGTAGATCTACTTTGGCTGCTAAGCCGTGGGGCAGCAACCATCGACAAGGCTCGGGTACCCAAGCATCTTCATGGCTTCGCTGATGATACTTCCACCCTTCGATGACTTCGGTCAAGAGTCGTTCTTAGACTGAGGTAGTTCAAGCCCCGCATTCTGGGCCAGATTCTTCCACATCGTTAATTCCCTGTATGCTCGCTCACACTCTTGTTTGAGCTTATCGTTCGAGCTGCTGAGTTCTTGGATGGCCTGTTCAGTTAACAGTTTTTCGAGTGTCCACTTCTCGATATTTTGCGCCTCGTTCTGCTTTAGTTGGAGGATATACGCAACAGCTCGCTGAAGTATAGACCCTTTGTTCTTCTCGCAGCCGGGGACAATCTTGGCTAGCTCGTTGATGCCTTCGTTGATGGTCTCACGGCGTCGCCGTTCAACTGAGCGATGTTTAGAAAGTTTGAACAACAAATTTGTTATGTCAGGGGTGAATTACCTTCTTTGTGGTTATCTTTTCGTTGTTTGTGCCACTCATCGGACCCGACTGCAAGCTTTGGCTGACTCGAGGCCCGAGTATATGGCGAATCGACCAAGCCGACGCCATTGTGGTGTGTTTGCTGCGGCAGGCCGTCAATTGATGACTCGAGACCATGAGACTGCAATAGGTCGTGATGACTAAAGGGTGACTCGTGGTGGCCTTCGGATTCTGCACTGGTCGGCGCCACGAAGGTGGCATCGGTTGTTTGGGGAACATGCAAAGTTGGATACATTGATCCGAGAGCTGCAGCAGCCGTACTGGACGCATTGGCAGGGTCAGATACCTCATGGCGCTCGGCTGCGGCCTGCTGTAAGGCAACAAAATCAGCGTTGGTGGCAGCCTGAGCAGCCGCTTGGGCGGCCTCTACAGCACTCTCAACATATGCCGCAGAAGGATCCGGTGTGTTGGACATGGCCGCCGCGGGCGCAGGGCGCTTGGAGCGTCTCGAATCAGGCGAGGAATCAGGGCCACTACGTTTTCGCTTTGTACCCGGACTTGATGGAACCGAAGTGCCGTAATCATGATGGTGATCGGCGACGGCTGCATCTGCCATGGCAGCGAGATGCTCACGACTGAGATGTTGGAGAGGCTCAAGGAGCGATTCTCCCTGTGAGTATCCGTTGGCCTCCATTGCGACCAGCCTATCTAATAACGAAGTCGTACTACGCAACGATACCACGTCCTATGACCAGCACTGGGATGGAGTAGCGGCCTGTAAGCAGCGATAATGTTATGACGTTCTTGTTGAGGGTTCTGTAGATGTTAGATACAGCAGATCCGGTGCCACTTCAATAGATAAAAGCAGACAACTACAACATGCGCACGACGAGCTTAAATATGGACCATCAGATTGCTTGTCGGCCCTGCCCATAGACAAGTCTTGGACCATCCAGTGTCACTCACTACCCTATGGGTTGCGGCACTGGACGTGATGACATCCACAGAAGCCTGAGTGTGCCGATGACCAGACCGCATTGAGAAGAAGGGGACTGGCAGGCTGTAACTTGATTGTTGTTCTTGACGAACTCAAGTTGCTGAGATGGAAGCGGGATGCATTGGATTGGCACCATTCACTTGAAACACATGGCGATGTTTTTTTTTTGCTACGTTGAGCAACATGTTTGGTTGCGCGTGGTGGTGGCCGGGATGGAGGCAATGCAGAGTTGCAGCAGGGCAGCAGGGCAGCAGGGCAGCCAGGCCGGGCGCAGAGCAGAATGCACAGGGGCAGTTGCTTTGAAGATGTCGCAAATGAGGGTGCGGATCGAATTGAGAACAACGATGTGTGGGTTCAGAGATGCAAATGACGAGTAGGCAGTGGGCAGTAGGCAGTAGCAGAGCGAAAGTAACGTGACGAGACAAAGAAAGGCATGGCATACCTGAGGTCATGTGCTTTGGCAGATGTCGTGGCGGCTCGCGCAGTCGCAGGCAAGTGCTTGGATGCTTGGGTTCGGCGGCTGGTCAGGTCAGATGACTTGACTTCACGTGCTTCGCGGAGTATCTAGCCTTGGATTGCGCGCTCGACCGTATGGAGACTTCTAAGTTGATCCAAGATGGAGTAAGTGGGTAGGCATGAATCTCGAAAACCGCGACCGCGACGGCGACAAAAGGGAATTTCAGCGAGACAAGCACCGCACGCCGGCGAACACGAGGGTGTCTTTTGGGTTATAAAGCATTGCACTGCTTCGAGGTAGAGGGCGAGGGTGCAGCAAGTTCTGAACAGTTGAAGGAGCAGAGGTGGCATGCCTCAGACTCATATGACCGATAGGCGCACGGTCCAGCTCCATCACCTTGGGATGGTACGACCCACTCTTCTTGATCGGTGCAATAGGTGTGTGTGTGTACCTAGGACCCACCTAGGTAGGTACTTACTTTATGCTCTGTTGGTGCATGGTACCTACAAAGGTGCCTGGTAAGGTTGCTAGCAATCGAGTTCCTCTCAACCTCCAGGCTTCCAGGTTAGCGGCCTGGACAGTCATGCCAGCCTCCAGGCGTCTCACCTACCTCTCCTAGGTACATGTAGGTTGGTCGCCAGTCACCAGTCGCCAGTACCTAAGGTAGGTAGTGCTAAAGCTGTAAGGATGGATGGATGGATACCCCACCACTACCTTCAACATCTAACGAATCAGCTGACCTATTGCTGCCTGGTGTTGGCCATGCGAAAAACAAAAGGGGGCGTGTCGGTCACCTTCTTGCCTACATTAGGGAGGAGGTAGGAAGGGACAATACATGACTCCAGCCGTGTCAAGTAGGTATCCTGTAGACTGCCTGGGTACCCTCATGTAGGTAGGTAGAAGACGTCGATTCTGAGTCCTCTGGCATTCGAGAGACTGTCTATCTACCTAAGGTATCTACCTACCTCCACTGATGCTGAATCCGCAAAAGGGAGAGATAGAAGCCAGCCAGCCAGCCAAACGCGTCGTGTCGACCCCCTCGCCCCCTGCTACACTGTTACATAGTACAGGCTGCAATACCGAAATGTCTGAAACCTGCAGCTTGTGTGCATCACCTCCAAGCTGCAAATGACTTCGTTAATGTAACGCCGTCGCGAATTGGGTGGTGTTGTCCGTCAGTAAGCTCCTCGTCGCCTGCCCGTGGTCTCTCTCCCTCACCCGCTCTCACTCTTCCCGCGCCTCTTCCGCCTCTTATGTATGCCTTAAAGTAACCTTAGCAGTAAGTGGAGGGGGACTGGGGGCGAGTCCCGTCTCGTGACAACACTGAGCTGCGTGTGACTGCGTTTCATTTCTGCTGGTATCCTCGTACGTTGCCCCCGAGGCCCCATCAGTGACAGCAGGCAGCCGGGACGAGCCGGTCTTGGCGCGCGGAAAAGGTACATGACAGATCATACAAAGCAGGCAACTTCGAGTGCGGTATACATACTAGGTAGGTAGGAGGTAGTATGTGCAATTACCTGTTGACACCTCGACACCTATCGAACACTCGCCTAGATGACTAGGAGTTAGGTATGTAGGTAGGTTTGAAGATTGGAAGGATATGTAGATGGACTTGTCTAGGTGGGTACCTACATGTAGATAAATACTTACTTACAGAACCTTGGAAAGGTCGGAGTAGAAAGCAGGTGGCGAGGGTGGATGTATTGGGATAGGTTGCCAAGGCCTACTGTGTACGCTGTGCCTTTCCTGGCCAGGCTCCTCCACTGGTCCTACCTACATGTAGGTACACACCTACCTAGACCCCTATGCAGGTAAGTGAGTAAGGGAACTCGGGAGTCAAGGATCCCCCGCATTGCAACTCCACTTAGCCTCACTCACTGCCTTCCAAGTTCCAAGGCTTGCAAGGTTCCATGGAGTGACCCCTGGCGAACCCGTCGCGCCAGCAGGCCCGACAGAGTCCATTTATTGGAGGTAAACAATTACGAGTACACCTACGATAAGCATCTTTGGTACCTTAGCTCGGTAAAGGTCCCTGCCTACCTGTCCAGCTATCAACCGTACCATGCGCCTCTAGAGTTACCAAGATCCGACAGCAGCACCATTACGATATTGCTCAATCGCCCATCATGGGCGACTATGAAAGCTCCAAAATAGATCACGAGAATCACCTGCTACTCGTGAGTCCTCCATGACCCTGAACCCCAGCTGGACATCGACTGACGCAATCACCCTTCGGTGACTCTCTCCCTGTAGGATCAACCCCTCCTCCAGCTCCCCATCGAGCTCCTGCGCAAGAACCTCAGGTCCGCCCGCTTCGAGGTCGAGAAAGATAGCAGCTACATCAAGGAGAGCTTGAAGAAGACCGCCACGGATAGTGTCAATGGGCGCATCTCACAGCAGGATGTGGTGAAGACCCTCGATCAGATGATCGCCCGTGCGCGGGGCGTCAAGCGGAAGCTGAGAGCTTCCGCTGACGAAGAGGACCGACTTCACCGCCACGAGGAAGCTCGCGTGAACCACCTCGCCGACCTGTACTCCATGGACACCGTCGACGATCACAAGTACGAGGAATGGAGCAAGACACGGCTGGATCGCCTGCTCACCGACTACCTGTCGCGCCAAGGCTACATAGCAAGCGCCCGCGCACTCGCGCGGGAGCGCGGCATCGAGCTGCTTGTCGATACCGACACCTTCGAGCAGGTGAACAAGATCCGGCAGTGTATACTTCGTGGAAGCGTGCAGGAGGCACTGGCCTGGTGCACGGCCGGGGATACGAAGAAGGAACTGCGCAAAATGAGCGTGCGTGCAGACCACCCCCTAAAGCACACCCATGACCATACCTTGTGCCTGGCTGGTCTTGTTCTTTCCATACTCGGGCTAACTAACCCACGCGCCTCCACAGAGTAACCTCGAATTCATGCTTCGGTTTCAGCAGTATATTGAAATAGTGCGGAATCACTCGCACAATCCCAACGAAGCCCTGGCCCACGCACGCAAATATCTCTTCCCTTTCCGAAGCACGTATCCGCGAGAAGTAATGCAGGCCGGCGGTCTCCTGGCCCTGACACCACAAAACGTCGACAGGGTCGAGGCCTACAGAGAGTTGTGTTCCCCTGCGCGCTGGCAGACCATCGCCGACTTGTTCACGGAAACACACAACAGCCTCCTCTCGATCCCCACGATTCCGCTTCTCCACATTGCCCTGTCGTCCGGTCTGTCGGCTCTAAAAACGCCCGCGTGCCACTCGATCCACCCGAATTCCGCCGCGGCCCCCTCCCACCACACGAGCCTGTCCCTCGCTACGAGCGTGTGTCCGATCTGCAGCACAGAGCTCAACGAACTGGCCCGTAACGTGCCCCACGCGTTCTACAGCCAGAGTCACGTGGAGCCAGATCTGCTGATGCTTCCCAACGGGCGCGTCTACGGCCAGGCGCGGCTCGAGGATTACGCCAAAAAGGCGGGCTTGCCCGAGGGCAAGGTGAAGGATCTGCGGACGGGCGAGATATACACAGCCGGGCAGCTCAAGAAGTCCTTCGTCACATGATCCCCTTACCAACCGAACAAGATGGAGGTGGGTGCGAGTCGAGCTAGAAAGGTTTTGTTGTTAAGGTGACGGTTTTACGCTACTTATCAGAGATTGTCTTTTCCTTGCTTGCTACCAGGTGGACTGACAAGGGCTATGTCGAATCATCCCAGCTTGTACGCAGTGTATAGTATATTGCGCGGGTAAAAGCGTGTTTAGGGCATTTGGGGGCGCACATGAGGATATGGTTTTGTTTTTCCGATGGGCGTTCTGACGGACGGCGTTGCTGGAATCCGTGAGACAACGCCTGCTGTATCTACACCGTCCACTCACTTCTGGGTAGAGTCTGATAGTGTTGTTTATTCGATGCAATGCTCACACCAAGGTAGGTAGCCAATATTAATTGAACCGGTTCTGCTAAGCATGAAAAACACCATCGTGGGCCAACTTATAGAATGTTTGTAGAATAAAGCTGGAGTTTGGGAACTCTGCGGGTAGGCTGTCTTCAACTTCCTGTCTTCAACTTGTTGTATGGCACAGCTACGAAAACTTGGAGATGAGACTAAATGCGTTCTTGTCTTCTTATGCCTAAACCTGCAACCTCATGGAGCCAGCCCCATCTGTGCGCAGCACTAGGATAGACTCGACTTATCTGGGATCTGTTTTCGCGCAGGTAATTTGAAGTAGAGCCACCTCTCTACCTACTAGTGAGGTGTGACCTATCCCGCTCGGCATGGAAAGGATTGTTAAGACAGTACTCGGCGCAACACGCAGTAAGACGCTCTAGCAAGGAGGAACAGGTCACAAGCGGAGCCAGTTGTCCAAGTATCAAACAACAATGTGATTGAGCATTACGTTCAATCAATCAATTGTATTCCGTTGTCCGTCAACGGGCATGCGTAAGGGCCTATCGGAGAAGATAGGTAGATAGGCAGATAGATGAATCCACCCATGAGCTTCCCTCCATCCTCCCAAGAACTACACACACTCATGCCGCTGGTAACTCATCAATGAAATGTGGCCCAAGGACGCCTGCATCACTCATGTCGTCTCCTAAAACTACACTGTACAATAAACGGCCGCCATTGAAGAATTAACTTGTACTCATACCCCGTTCCCTCGGCCATTCCGCGATGTCAAATCAAAATAATGAAAAAGTTGAGAGGGCCGACCACGACCCACAGGTCGAATGCCCAGCCGTCCCGACTAGACCAGACCAGATCATATCAGATCCAGTTGCCGTTTCTTGACTCTAACCTCCTTACACTCCATATGTAACTTTTGTGCGATGCGTGAATAGACGAAAATAAAACCATGGCCCTCAACACCAAAGGGGAAAACTCCCAAGAAATTGCTTGCGAGGTGGGAAAGTAAGCAAGTTTTCCCACAATCACTGGGAATAACCCCGAGGTCCTGAATATATTGACATGACGAACAACAATCGCAGCATATAAATCAACGATTTGGACGTTAATTTCGTGAATGCTTCAATATCGCATATATGCAGTTTGGGTAGAACGGGTCCTCAAGTGGTGTGAGTTGTGGCCTGGTCGCCCAGCCTCGGGAGATATGAAGCTGGACCATTGGTGAAGGGGGTTTGGTATGACGTCTCGTGGTTGGGGACGATTAGCGTAGACTGGAGGCGATTCGGGAGAATGATTCCACGATATTGAAGGTATGGCATGTGGAAGTGACCTATGAGGTCGGTCGGACAGGTTGGAGAATTGGCGTCGTAGCTGGGGGTGGGCATTCCTAGCCAGTGATCTCGATCTTCGCGTCGATGACACATCTGGCTGTCTTCCTTCAACAGGATCCTATCTGGAAGGAAAGTTGAATTGCCCAAACACGCCACCGCCACCTCCAGGAGTCATGGGTCCCATGCCCA
The DNA here is from genome assembly GCA_022453515.1 of Astrocystis sublimbata. Classification (NCBI taxonomy): domain Eukaryota; kingdom Fungi; phylum Ascomycota; class Sordariomycetes; order Xylariales; family Xylariaceae; genus Astrocystis; species Astrocystis sublimbata. Next base: position 108,361 of record JAJNNY010000066.1, on the reverse strand, counting down.
ACCCATTCGTGTTGTGCGACTGTGCAGCAGGCGTACTGGCTAGCCCAACACTAGCAGTGCTAGGAGTACTGGGACCACCGTTTGTGATTCCGTTTGGTGCTCCTGAAGTATTCTCGCCGTTGGTTGGTTGATGTTGGGACGCAAGTGGCATCTCCATGCCGCTGAAGCCCAGGCCCCAGATCTTCCCAATGTGGTCGTCAGATATTTCACCATTATATATCCTCTCTCTTAACTGGAAAAATACCTTGCCGGTGAGAAGACTGTCAGAACCAGCTTGGTGAGCCGCTCCAAGACGCTTAATCTTGAGTGCTTCTGCTATGCTTTCCAGTCCTGATTTTTGTTCAAATTTCTGGAGTATTTCGGTCGTCGAAGGGTCGGTCGGAGTCAAAATACCACTGTTGTGAAGCTTGACGGCGTATTTCATCAGGTGCTTGACGTCGTACGTCTGAGGAAACCACTTCTTCATGACTTTATCGAACTCGCTCTCATCGTTGGCCAGCTTCGAATCCGATAACAGTTTAGTTAGATAGCCGAAGTCGTATCCGCCGTGGAACGACAGCCACTTCACGTTGTCAAAGCATACGAAGCCCGAGACGACAAAGAGAGCGGCGAACTTGTTGGGATCGATGCCATCACGCTCGAGAAGGTTGAAGTCAATGCCTGCTTGTTGCAATGACTCGATTGAGGCTTGGTTGTACATGTCCTCCTTGAGGGCGAACTTGAAATTGAACTGCCATGCGAGAGGGATCTGGGATGGACCATGCCGTCTCACATTCGGGCCGAGGTCCACGACGGAGCTATGTGCGTGCTCCGCAGGCGTCTCGCCCTTCTCGTTGAACAGGCTGATGCCTATCTGGATGACCTTGAGCATGTCGACGTTTACGCGGAGGCACTGGTAGTGGTAGTCGCTCTTCCCCCTGAAGTTGCCCATGGGCCGCCCAACAATGCCGGGAAATTCAGTATCCTTGATCGGTCAGCTGGATCGTCTCAACAGTATCCTCAAAGGTTGCAGCCCTACCATGGCGATGTAAGGGAAGTCCTCGGCCATATCCATGAGGATGGCCATCTCGTCCTCGAAGTTATGCCTCCATACCTCGCGTATCCGGCCTTTGGCACCGCCCGCGCGGGCGGTCCGCTCACCCGGCTGCCCATGAGCTTGTTGGTGGGGGAGCTGCTGTTGCTGCTGCTGCTGCAGGGCGGCGGCGTGCTGGAAGCCAGTCCTGGCAGCCTGGCTAGCAAAACCGGACTGGTCGCTGACCTGGAAGCCGGCAGCACCACCCATGCCATTGCCCAAGGCGAGTCCGTTGTTTCCAAAGGGCCCCAGCTGCTGGGTCAGATAGGGAGGGTTGGCGAGGGAAGTCTGTTGGTGTGTGGCGTGGGAGGTGGCGGGATGTTGCTGAAACTGATGCTGGTAGGGAGCGAGGGCTGGAGGGCCGCCGCCGAAGCGCGAAGGAGGCGCCATTAGTGATGCCAGTTTGGAGATGTTATATCGGTCGCTTTGGTGGAGTTCCCCTCGATGGCGCTACGGAGAAGGGTAGGCAGTCGGTCGACATGGGAAGAAGGGAAGAGGAAGATCGAGCTCGGAGCTCGAAGCTCGACAACCGAGCAGCCTGCGCGTACCTTGGTGGGTAGGTACTGGGTAGGAAGTCTGTGGTCTCGGCGTAAGTTGCGCTGATGCGCCCGACTTCGTGGTGACGTGCACAGGCGCGCGAGGGGGGGTAGCCTCCGTGCTGCACTCCCAACGAATGTGAAGCTGACGACGGGAAGGGCAGAGATGGGCGGTAGAGATGGTGCAGAGGATTGTGACGGCGACAAGGACGAGAACGGATGGTTGTGGCCAAGCAGTACGACGGGGAGATCCACTGGGGCTTCTGGGGCTTTCTGGGGCTTCTGGGGGATCTCGTGTTTTGCTGGAGGTTGAGCGTAGGTTGCGAGTGCAGAGTCCAATCGCGATGACCCACGACCGGCCGACCAACTGACTTGTCACTTCAGTGACTCGGGTAGGTGCTTGCCTACAAAGGGGAAGCTTGGCACCTGGACATGCTGGGGTAGCCCCGTGGGCCGTCTCAGATGAGCCCCTCTTGGAATGCCTCTATATAGTCTATAGTAGGTAGGAAAGTGCTGACCCCTCGCCTAGATGCTAGGAGGTAGGTGTCTACCTAGGTAGGATATCCCTAGATAAGACAGGTGGCGGAACAACATAAATCCATCAGGAGCAGACCTCCAGTAGGTACCGGTAGATAGTAGGTACCTAACTTTCCCTGGCGGACCGCGTTACACCAATCAGACACCAGGTGAAGCTCAGCCTGGGACGGTCACGGCCCTCCGTCACTAGCTGACATATATGCTTGTGCTTGTACCTGCGACTGTCTCCCCAGTCATTAGACCTATCTACACCCAACAACTCGACACAATGTATCCCTCACGGTACGAATCTACGCTCAAGCCTCTACGCCCAAGTCCCTTCACCTTCGGTCTTCCGGCACCACCACCCATCATACCCATCACAATTGACTAACCTCGGAGTCGTCAGGATACTTCGAGCCAGCCCCAACCCCCGGCCCAACATCACCGGCTTCGACGCCTCCAAATTCGCCCACTCCGCCGGCCAGCCACGCTACGACCCCTGGGAGAGAGCGTCAGTCCAGTTCTTTTGAATGATTCCTTGCCTGATGGCACTGGCACCGTCCGGGCTCGATAGCTAGCTGGCTGTTTGCTGACTGAAACCATTTTGGGAGAACAACAGTGAAGCCTGGCGATACACCGGTATCTTCACGCGATGGAACCGATTTAAGGGCGCATTCCCCGGCCTCGGCATAGCCACCGTTGCCTTCGCCGTCTACCTCGGCTACGAGCAGATGTTCCTCCAGGACGACCACCACGGCGACGCTCACGGGGAGGAACACCACTAAGTGAGTGGAGGGAAAAGAGTCACACGGGCGGACGAAAGGAACGTAACGCAATGCCTACGTGGGATGATCCGATTGATATCAGACGAGCGAGCTAGTTGGGAAAGACCGGTTGAGAAGGGCACCGAGAACTGTATATACATATACGAACTTCTCCGCAATGCTGGCGCGCAAGAAGCGCTGTATTTCCCTCGCAGTCTCCCAAGCCCCGAATCGAACGAATCCGCATTCAGGGGATCAGCTGCCTCTTTTAAACCTCTATTTCAGAGATCGCCTATAGTGCAAGCTCGCCAGAGGTACCTCAACCGAGAATAAGTAAACCACACGAATTGGAAGCTACCGATTACCTGAGTCCTGGTTGTAAGAACTACATAGGTAGGTAGCTAGAGTATCCGTCGCCTCATTGATGACGGACCAGAGCAGGTCCAGATTACATGTCGAAAGATGGCATCTAACCAGAGGAGTGGGCACACGTGGTGGCGAAAGCTATAGTAATAGATCTTTCCGTCCTGTCTTCGGCAGAAATGCAGCATTTTCATTCCCCCCCCCCCCCCCCCCCAATGACATTTCAATGGAAACAGGTTCATTCTGATAATCATAGACGAGTGTGCCCAGCGCTGATCTGTAAGCATGATTCATTTGTCACAATCGAGTGGACATGTTGTCAGGCAATAGTAAGAAAGCGGCTCCTTTGACGTGATACGAGAATTCGTAAATTTGTACTCTGTAACTACTTAAGCAGACCTCCCTCGGCCTCTAGTCCGCCGGTTCGTGTTCACATGAGGTTACACTGACCGCCGACCTCCCACCCCGTGTCCTGAACTCATAAACTCTAAGCATCATCATAAATTTCCAAGTCTAAGATGCATGAGAAAGACAGAAAACCCCGAACATAAGTAGAATGCTGAGGCGCCAAGCCACCGCACTATCAAAGTGGGTTAAGCAGGTTAACAAAAAAATGAAGAAGCGCAAATGCGGACAAGTGACCTCTATCGTCATAACCCTATACCGTACACCACATCCAGCGCTCCCTCCACCGCAACATCCAGATGCGCAACTCTCTGCTTGAGCGCAATATTCTCGTCCCGCAGCAAGCTAACCGTGTCCCACGCAACACTTGCATCCTGCCCCTTGCAGTTCACGCACCCGTCCGTCGTCTCGTTGCTGGCCGATATGCCCTTGACCAAACGCTGGAAGGCCGTGAGCTGTGGCGCCGACTTTTTCGGGGGCGACAGCGTCGATGCGCCTCTCTGCTGAAGGTGCAGGCTGGGTCTGGGGCTACCGCCACCCATGCTCATACATATGGGCGTGGTGGGCGTGTGCGGCGTATGCAGAGCGTCAGGGACGTCCAAGCAGCTCTCGTTCTCCGTCGCGATGGTAAGGGCCGTGGGGCTTCTACATCTCGAGAAGATGCTCTCGCTGGCCACGCTATCGACGTCTGTATCGATGCTCATGTCCGACTTGACCGTGCTGTTGCTCGCGCGCCACCTCTTCCTCTCGTCCCCGTCGACGCACAGATCCAACATCTTCTCGCGATGTCTTTCCTCCTGGATCCGGGCCTGCCTCTCAGCCTTCAGCTCGGAGACGAGCTGCTGCATCATATTTTCCTGCTCGGCGGCCTTGGCAGCCATGGTCTCGAGCTGGGTGCGAAAGTGCCGCGCACGAAGTTGCATCTCGTCCATCTCTTCCCGCGCAGCCTCGCGCTCGGCCTGAAGCTCCCGCAGCGCCACGGTCCGCGCCACGTAGGCGTCCTGCATCCTGTGCAGCAGCCCCGTTGCGTTCGCTTGGAGGTTCTTGTAGGCCGCAGGGGAGAAGGCCTCGCCATTACTGCCGTTGCCCCGAAGATCCGTGGCAGACGACAGTGGCGGCGCCGCTGAGGGAGGGAAGAGTGCAGCCTCGATGTCCAGGTCGCACAGGTCGTCATCCGTTCGCGCGCCGCTGGGCGAGGGATGCGTCGGATTCGTCATGCGTGATGTGAAGGATGCGAGGAAGCCGAAGGCGCTTTTGGGCGTCGTGTCTGCTGTGGCTGGCGACCGGGCTTGTTGATGAGAGGATGCTGAAGACGTGGTGTCGTGTACTGCTGATCGGTTGGGCGAGCCGCCGCGGCGGTCTCCCGTCAACGCCATGTTCTCGGCAAGTTGCAGCTCAGTGTTATTGCTGCTGTTGTTGATGCTGCCGCTGTTGTTGATGCTGCTGCGATGGTTGTGGTTGACGATGTTGTGTGCCTGCGAAGAAGGAGGTGGGAGGGAGGGGGCGTTGGCGCGGCGTCTGAAACTCGAGGTTGACGGCTGTCGCTGCCCGTGCTGGTGCTGGTGCTGGTGCTGGTGCTGAGATTGCGTATGAGTCGGGGAGCCGGTGGTGTCGATAGCAAAGTGCCTGGGCGAGTAGGTGTTATGCTTGGTGGGTGAATCGTACGGTTGGCTCCTCGCTGCGTGCTGTTCGCGGGCTGCGGAGTGATGCATTGCTTGCGGTGCCCGGGGAGGAGGAGGGTGTGTCATGGCTCTTCTCTCCTCTGGAGGAGCTGTGCCCACCCTTAGCATTGCTGATATTAATTGCCTTGCCGCGTTCGGAAGGTTTGGGAGCTCCTGGGCAGGTCGCCAGGCACCAAGAGCAGAAGAGTGGAATGCCCTGGGAGTCTGGGACCGGATGCAGGACGAATGCAGGCGGGTGTAGGCAGGGGGGCTTCCTCGGGCCTCTCTACTCCTCTAGGGAGAGGCTCGGAGAGGGAATCAGGGATTCAGGGGTGTGTCTGTCCTCGCCAGGCCCCCAGGCATCCAGGCCCGCCAGGCACACTCGATGTTTCAAAGATGGGTACCTAGGTAGGCGAGGTAGGCAGGTAGTGAGGTCACCACGACCCCGGCACCCGGCAAGCTGGGCAAGTTGATGCGAAAGGGGGGCGTAGGTGAACTGTCGAGGTCCGATCAAACTTGAAGCTATGGTGGCAGCTATGGTGGCAGCTATGGTGGCAGCTTTGGTGGTAGCTAGCCCTGGTCCAAGATATGATATCAAGGAAGACAGAAAACTATTGTGTGTGTGTGTGCATGTATGCGCGAGGCTTTCTTGACTCGACCCTGTTTTGGCTGTTGTTGATTTGCCCCAAATAGGTACTGACGTGGGAAGGGCAACGCAACCATCTCCACTGTCGAGACGACCTTGACTTGACTGGCTTCAAGCTAACCTCAAGGAAGCGTAGCGCATACACGCATGTCTGCCGTGGATCCAGCAACGCCGGGTGCCCACTTGACGCTGCATGACGGTAGCCAACAGAAACTACATGTACCTAAAAACATTCCAGTGTCCAAGACTTTGGTGGATATACTCTCGACACTGTAGTCGTCCCCGAGCTGAGAACGGAGGAGTTACGTCAAAGTGGCTAATCCTACCTACCTTAAGGTTGGTATGCAGGTCTAGCAGGACGATCATTCTACTTAGCGGATTGCCATAGCTGCCCGTTTCAAACACGAGGGTTCCTCGTCAACGTGTTCGTCCCCTTGCGGCCTGCAAGAAACCTCCGAGTGTGGGTAAATAAATGCCAAGATATCGTGGCATGAATACATGTAGGAATACCGGCCGCCGCATTCCTGAGCCTATTTGGCGGTCGGTACCTCCTACCTTAGGTATATGTACCTACCTAGATACTTACACGTAGTAGGCGGTTAAGCAGCGAGTTCCAACCTTGTTGTAATGCAATACCTACAGCCTGGAGGTATCTAGAAATACGCGCTGCGCCTATCTCGGTGCATGATAAGGTGCCTACCTACCTATAAGTTGCATTGATGTATCTAGTGGAACTTCACACGATCACAAGAACGGCCCTCAAGGTTGTCAGGAACTAGGATAGTGGAAAAGTGGCTCTAATAACTCTTAAGCACCTACTTCCGTTCTCTCCTCTTCTTTTATCGCGCATAATTTCATCTCGGCAGAAACAGAAAAAGCGGTACATTCTTGTTGGATGTACAAGAATAGCCGCGCGTGCTGCTTTCATCTGATGAGATTGAATGGGGGTACCTAGTAGTAGTATTTCTATAGAACTCTCACATGTGCATGGATGGCTGAGTGATATATACGTGTGGCGGAATGCGTCCCCATCATTACTTAGTAAGTACTATTTATGAGGTGGCTTCCCAAATGAGACCGTATGACTTACCTACCTACATACCCTACCGTGGGGTGGGGGCATTTCGTGACAGTTACGGCAAGGGTCTCGAGATTTGGTGACCGTCCTATAAAATCTAAAGCGATCTCTGATTTTCGTGACAGTCTCTGTGATAGTCATACCTCTAGGACTATTTTTTAGCCCAAGATGGTCTAGTACGTAACTAATCTTAAGCCTAAAACTGTTACTAGGCGAGGCTAGGTGCCTTACAGCCCTAAGACTGTTACGGAGTCTCAAGATCGTTTATAGCCCTGTCACGGCGAGTCTAGCTATCCTACCACTAGACCAGACGTGCTCTGGCTCGAGCACCTAGCAAAAGGGTCAGAATCTCGAAGGTAACAACATTCGAGATAACTAGGATATATATACTGCATGTCAGGCCTACAGCCCTGACAAGCCCTAAGGCCCCCTAAAGGCCGTTATAGCCCCTAGAGACCGTTCCCTATAGGGGAGTCACAGAGCTTCAAGATCGTCTATAGCCCTAAGGCCGTTATAGCCCCTAGAGACCGTCCTCTACAGGGTAGGCTACAGCTTCCCTATATACGGAAGGTACGAAGCGTAGAAATAGAAGCCAGAAATAGAAGGCTCGTCGAACTTAGCTAATTTCTACCTACCTACCTAGACCTGTAGCTGTGACTCTATTCCTTTCCTTTTCATACTTTACACATATACACGCGTACTGGATTGGAGCTTTACCCTTAGGACTGGCCTACTACTTAGGACTGGATCGGAGCCTACCCCTTAGGACTGGCTTACCTGGATTGGACTGGCTTACTCGTAAGGACTAGTAGGCTGGCTGGTAGGCTGGCTAGTAGGTAGTGTAGGTAGGTGGGCGTAGGTACCCTAGATAGGTTATCGGCCTTGTTACCGTGATCCGAGGGTCTGTTACCGTGATCCGGCGGCCTCGATTCGTGATCATCTCCGATTCGAAATGGTCTTATAGCTCTGTGATCGCTTTATTTTTAGACCGTTTTAGAAACCTAGGATCGTATCGAACCTGTGATTATTCGTAGTTTAGGATGGTTATATGATAGTCCTTACTTTGGGACGGTTACCAAGTTTCGAGACCCTTGCTGTGACCGTTACTAAATCCCCCCATCCTACGCTAGGGTATGTAGGTATGTTTATGAGGTAGGCGTGTGGACATACTATTTGGATATGATGCCTACGTGTGGGTAAGCATTTTGTGCTTTTTTAGTTCATGTAGTAGGTAGGTCGGTATGTTAGGTTAGGTACGTAGTTTTCAAGAAGCGACGTCTTTGCAACAGACGGCATGGGTTGCTTGCCACCGGCATTCGCGCCTGGAGTCTTCCGGGCTCACGCCTATTCGGCCCTTGGGTGTAGTAGCATTATTATATCTATGTACTGTCCTTTTTCCATGAAACATGCTGTCCACCTTGTTTTTAGTAGAAACTCTCGACCATCGTGTCCTTCAGATTGGTATTGATGTTGCCCGGTGCCGCGCCCTCGCCTAACCGGAACACACTCTCAATGACACTCAGCTCCGTCGCTGTTGTATCGAGACCCGTGACAGCGAGCCAGTCATTGACCACCATGCCTGCGCCCACGACATTACTCCCCCGGTTCACACTACCGGCAACAAGGGGTACCTGCAGCAACGACGATAATTCATCTTGGTCCTGTATGCTGGTCTTGGGATGGACGAGACCGCCGCGGTTGCTCAGGGACATGTAGCTGCCGACCAGCACGTTGTCGGCGACGGTCTGGCGAAAGACCTCGACGCCCAGGACGTCGGCGATGATCTCCTCCGTCTCGCGCTCCAGGTCCGGGTGGACGAGCGCGATGTGGTCATTGGTTACGATGACATTGCCCAACGCGGAAAGCCGCTCCTCGATCCGCTGGATCTTGATCTCGTCCGGTAAGGAATTGCGCAGATGCTGTAACTCTTGATCCGTGGTCGATGTGGGCACGAGAAGGCCTTTGCGGTTACTGTACATTGGGGGAAACAGACGGGTCAGTCTATGGCTTTCGATTTCGCAAGATCGCGGCATGGACACGATGTTCGGAATATGTTTAACGTGATACCGTGGCACCGCGGAACCGTGCAAGAGCTGTCTACTTACCCAGCTGTTAATCGCCCAATGATGCGTGTTCCGGCGATTGTTGTTCGGCAAATGGGAATGACATCTTGTAATTCGGACTCGAATACACTGGCCAAGGACGAGGATCAGTCTAGTTCAGACGATGGTGCCGATTGTGTTTGTCTATCGCGCAACCGGTCCACTTTCTCTCTGCCAACACCTCGTGTGCCACGCTGCCGAGGCCGCCTCCATGTACTGGGCTCCATCCCATACAAGCTTCTGTATCCGGCTGCTCTGATGCGCAGATTGGCAGCAAACGTACCTGTAGAAGTTCTCACTAGCGCCCATCGCAGTGAGAGCATATGAGTTGGTGAGGGTAGAGAAAACGCCAACCCTGTAAGAATCAAACGATGCCACGGTTAGCCATCGCGGGGTTCCTCGTCCAATTTTTCTTCGCCTGTTCTTGTCCGATAGCTTTGGCGGGGTACATACTCGTTGGAGTTCTCGAACTGTGCTCGTACCGCCATAATACTTCTTGGTACTGGACTGCTTATTGTCGGAGGCGGTTGCGACGGTGGTGATCGATGTCGTGAACGGGTTCGGTAGCTGGTTCACCGAGGGTATCTAAGCTGAATGGTGCTGGTAGTTCGTTGACTGGTTACCTCGATCAAGGAAGTGAGAGCGTGAGGCGTGGAGGGAGAGGTGGGGGGTTATTGTATTGCTTTCTAGCTCTAGCTCGGCCCCCCTTCTAGGTACTTGCCTCTTGTGAGTGACTGGCCGTGGCGACAAGTACATGTACCTACCTAAGGTAGGTAGACCTAGACCTAGACACCACCTGGGCACTCGACACCTTAGGGTGGCAGCACCTTAATTCTCAATGGGCAGCTTACCTGTGGGCTGTACCTGCCGGGCCCGCCAAGCCCCGTAAGAGGTACCTACTCAAGTAGACGTGGGTGGCAGCAACAGCCAGTCCCCAGTCCGGATGACTCAGAATGACTCTCCTGGGCTGCTTTGCCACGATCCGACATTTGAACTTTTCACCGACCTACCTACTCCTAGGTATGCATATGTAGGTACTATACCTACCTAGTAGGTACGTTCCATTGCAGCATTACTAGCAGGTGTCTGAAGTACGCTGGGCACTCAGTCAGACTGGCAGATGATTCATTCCACACATCACCAGGGGCTATGCAGTTATGACTCCTTCACGTCCGGGCGGTATTACTTAGAGACGCCGTTCAACTTGCTCGTAATGCAAGTACAAGCGCGGTGCTCAATAGGTAGTCTGATCAGCATCGTGAGCCATCATCGTGAGCTCGAAGGGCGAAGAGAGTAAGCTGTCGGTCAACTCAACCACCATTTCAATCTCACGTCCTACTTTGAAACTTTCTTGAATTTCTTGAATACCAATGAAACGCAAACATACGTTGTTTTTCAATAGTGCTATCCGGATTATGCAGCAGTACCTAGTATTGACCTATCTGCTTCAACATCGAATTGTCCGCCCGCCATGCCACAGTAGAGTTGCCACCACCCACTTTCGTCAATTCTCATTCTCTCCATGATGCTACTGCGCGTGTAGGCCAGGATCTTCAGTCCGGCAAGCAATGCAGGTTCACCGGAGCTCTGCCGATGGGAAGAATCTAGGCCCGGCAAAGCCCTTGGCGATGACTGCCTCGATATCGATATTGGCGTGTGCACCACGCCGTGGATTCCACATCTTCAACAGGATAAACCTTCCAGAAATTGGAGGGTCAAACCGTATTGTGCACCTGCTTTTATGTGGTTCAATATAGAAACGCGCATTTGGCGTCATGAGCTCACTACCATCGGCACGAGCTGCTTCCTGCGTCTGCGCGGCAGCTTGCACTGCGTCTTCCGCATTCGCTGGCGCCGTGTCAGAGCGATTCCGCTGCTGGCCTACACTGTCTCTTTGCAGATGGTCTGTTCCGCTACTCCAGATATCCTGTGCCCCGAGGTGTGGCTCGTAGTCCTCTGGACCTTCATCGTAACTACTTTCACTCTCAAAAGGCAACGATCCGATTCGATTTGGTGCCCGCCCATTCGGCCCCATACCCCCCGATTCCTCATCATCGTCGCTACACTCGGTCGTCACCTGGAAAGGCGGCAGAGAGACATTAAATTCGGACGGTATCTGAGCAATGCCCACCTCATTATCTTCCCACCTCACGTCGTCCAGCCCCATATTGTACAATCGCCTCGCCCGCACCTGCGCCCTCGTCATCGTACTTCCATCCTCGTGGTGCCTGATTGATACGATTGAGTTCAAGTGTGGCTCTCGCTCATTACGCCGCGAGTGCCTAGCCGGCGAATATTGGATTTGATATCGGGCTGTTCTATGTAATAGATGGTCAGATGTCATCGAGACAAATACCATCCCAGCTTGAACCCTGCAGGTGTGAAAGTTAGTGTCGCAAAGCCAGCCAGGAAGCGGCCGATGCTCACTTACGGTGATGTAAAATTAGACCGAGGGGCTTTGATCACCAGCTTTTTCAATGTGAACACGGTGGCGCCTTGGTGCCTGAGCACGATGTTACACCTCGGTCCTTCGGTACAGTAGACTGTGTGATCGTTCTTGAGAATATTGTCGGCGGCATACTTGGATGAGTCTTCAGAGTATATCCCCCCATCGCAGCTCACCAATTCCATGGTCAATTGACCTGGCTGAACTTGGCCATACTTTCCGTATTGAAACCCCCTGAAGTTGGAAGATAAGCGATCTGAGTCTACTTTGCGCCTCTTGACCTGTCGATTCTCTTCTGGAGGTTCGTGCCGCTGAGGTGTAAATGACGAGAACAACTCTGGTAGGGTGGATGAGGCACTGTGGGTATAGTCCAATAATGCTCGCAACTGAGAATGTCCGTCTTCAGCTCCAAACACTGGTGAATGACTTCGAGACTGCGGCGCTTGTGTTCGTGCCAGCGAATCATGTTCAGACCAATGACCAGTTATGTCCTCCACATTGTCAAACAAGGCTTGGAAATGCGGGTCGAAAAGGGTGTCTGCTAAGTCATGATTTGATGAATCCAAATCTAGATATGCATTTTGGGTCTGGCTTATCGTCCGACTTGGTGCTCGAGCGGATGTACGAGTAGTATTCGGAGAAGTAGACATAGAAGGCAGCCGTCGCGTGCTGACGGAACGCAGGGGCGGGAGAACTGGCGCTGAGAGAGATGTATATCCCCTTGTCGAAGCGTTTGAAGGCCGCGGGCCTCTTGACGGCGCACGTTGCGTGGGGAGATTGTTATCGGAGGACATTGGTTTCTCCAAAGTCAGTCGAGCGCGGATGGCGATGGTTGTGAATATAGTCCCAACTGGAAGTCCGCCACGAGTAACGGTTGTTCTACGATGCGGTACGGTTTGGCGGCACTGCGAACGTCGGTGGGTGAGGCGTTGTTAATCGTAAATATATCAGAGCGGCCCATCGACATGCAAGCGGGACGAGATTCCAGAAGCAATCGACCTGTTTGAAAGTTAGTTTTATTTGAAATCCATCACGAGCCAATGCTCATATGGGTTAGGGAAGTCTCAAGAGACAAAGGGTGGCAACCTTTGTTGATGACACCGAACAGGCACTGGCGGTATACGATAATTGGGGATAGGTGCTTAGTCAACGCTGGTTGCTGTAGGCGACGAGCCGTATGAGCAATGTGAGTGCAAGGAGGCAGGTGCTAAGGCTTCAGTTTCTAAAGGAAGGGGGCTCCTGTGGGAGGGATTTTTAATGAGGGTCAAGTACGACGTAAGCAGCGAATGTTGTATGTCTGATGTGAAGAACATGAGATCTATGAGGAGACAGGTGGAATACGAATGACACCTGAGTAAGTACCTGGCGGGCCTGGGAGCGGCTGGCCTGCTCGCCTGCCATAAGGTATTCCCACCTGGGCAGGCGGGGTTCCCTTCAGGGACAACAGACCTGCCTTGCTAGCCTACCTGTACATAGGTACTTACTTACCTGGCTGGAGAGCAGCCAGACGAACATAGCCAATAATTTATAAATAGGTATGTGCCTAGATAGGTTAGACGGAACGTATATAGGTGGCGACCTACCTAGGTAGGTAAGTCAGCCTTTATTGCTCCATCCCCTGTGCCTGGATTGCACCTACTGTAGGTAGGTAGTATGTACCTACCTAGGTAAGGTAGCTGAATGATAAGGCGGCGCTCCCTGCACTTTGCTCTCCACCTGGGCAGGCACGCCAGGCTACCTACATACTACCTACCTAGGTACCTAACCTACCTACACCTACAACTCGTAGCTGCAACCAAACCACATCATCATCAAGCTGGCGGCCCCCGGAAGCTTTCACGCGTCCTAGACGCAGATGCAATCACGCTACCTACAGCCACAGACTTCCAAATACATTAGATGCCGACCTCCCTGCTACCCACATACCTAAGTAACCTGTAATACTCAGAACTCACAGTCTCGGCTTGGGATTCCAAGTGACCCGGTGAACACATACGATTCTGATCTTTCATCCACCTTTCATCAATTTTCATCTCTGCTACAGCTCCTGTTGGCCATCTACTAATCATCCATCCGAAGCGCGACTGCGAATGAGCGCAAGTGAGCGCAAGCCTGCCTCTCATCACCGTCACAGCCTCAAGAGCGAGGCTGAAACGACGCCCATCTCTACCACACTTTGCACCTGAACAGTAGAGTCGGCATTCGGTAGCAATGGCCACAAACGACCCAACAGCGGCGGCCAGTGGCATTGCATTCCCAATTGTCGACCACAGCATCAACGGCAATGGAGCCCCTCCCACGGATATGACGATGCCCGTCAATCCACCTACGAATGGCCATGCCATAAGTGCAGGTACAGACGGTCTATGTGGTCTTACACGTTCTACTTGCTAATATGTTTCACAGATGAGGTTGCGTTGTACGATCGCCAGATCCGGCTTTGGGGCATGCAGGCCCAGCAAAAGATTCAGGCAGCTAACATACTGCTCGTATCGATGAGGGCGCTCGCAAACGAGATTTGCAAGAACCTAGTCCTTGCTGGCATTGGGTCCCTAACGATTGTTGACGATCAGATCGTCTCCGAAACCGACTTGGGCGCCCAATTCTTTCTCGCCGAAGAAAATATTGGGCAAAATCGAGCTGAAGCTGCTGCTGCCCAGGTTCAAAACTTAAACCCTCGCGTGAAGGTCTTTGCCGACTCTGGCAGTATCATGATGAAAGGAGCATCCTACTTTTCCGCATTCGACATCGTCATCGCAACGGACCTCAACCCTACCCTGCTCACTTTCATAAATACCGCTACTCGTCTCCATAACCGTCAATTCTACGCCGCTGGTGTGCACGGCCTCTACGGATACATATTCTGCGACTTGGTCGAGCATGACTACGTTTTGAAACGTGAAAAGGGCAATGTAAATACTCCCGTTGGACCAGAATCACGTTTCCGAAGCGTAGTGGAGGTCAAGACCCAAAAAGAAGGTGCCAAGACGACAGAATCGGTCAGCAAGCGAGACCTGTACTCGACATGGGACCTTGTCTCTGAAACAAGTCTGCTACCCGTGGAATACATAAAGTCGAAACGTCGATTGAAGGCAGTCACGCCTGCACTCTCCTGCTTGCGTGCCCTTTGGGGTTTCCAGACACAGTTTGACCGCGTGCCAGGTCATAATAAAGAGGACCTGGAAAGATTCACAAGATCGGCCACGCACAACCACAACATCCTCTCCTTACCGTCCGAGACCCTCCGCGCCGAGTTTCTCCGTAGCTTCCTCCAAAACGTCGACAGCGAAGTCACGGCAGTGACCGCGATCCTCGGAGGTGAACTAGCCCAGGACGTCATCAATGTTCTAGGCCAGAACCAGCAACCGATCCAGAACATGGTCATCTTCGATGGTAATAAAATGGAAGCCAACCAGTATCCATTACATCCTGAAGGCAACCTCGGTCGCTCTCAGCTGGACTACTCGCTGCCGATGGGCCAGGTGCCAGTCAATATGCCACAGCAACCGGTGGACATGTCACAAATGATAACCCCCATGGGGATGACGAGTGATGTCATGTCTGCGGGTCCGGTCTATCCTGAAATAAGTCCCGAACTCGCTAATACCGATTTGAAAAACAAATCATATATTCATGATAACGAAGCCTGAAAGAAAGGGTTCTTTTATGAGGTGAATGATCTTCTTGAATGTAGGAGCAAAGGGTCATATGCACATGTATAAGCAGTCCCAAATTCGCGCCTCGTGACCTGGCAAGTCTGGAAGAACACCAATTATCTGGAAATGAAGAGAAAAAGTTAGCAGTCACTTGTTTAGTGGTCCGAAGGTGCTGAGTCATTCGAATACCCATGTTGCTTTTCCCACGCTCAATTTCATACATGCCGCCTAGTTGGCATAGAATAATTACATTTGTTTATCTATCGGTAGACGAAGAGTCTGGCCCTCGACGAGTCGACTGGATTAGTTAGATACCTGCATCTAGAGAAGGAGGATGGAGGGTGGACCAAACTTCAGTACAGTAGATCCATGATGTAAAGATAATTATTGAGCGTTAATCGTGTGATCCTCATTGTGATCTTGATTGCCAGATTTGCTTCCTTGCATGTAACTTGGACTCAAATATCATAAACAATTGTGATTTATCAACCAAATGACATACCTACTAGGTACCTACCTTGCCTACCTCCGAGGGTAACCTTATACGCTGGTGATACCAGCAACTGTGCCAAAGTTATCTACAGCGCATGTAGCTCCTAAGTTACAAGTCAAGTTCACGAGCGCAATTGTGTATCGCAGATCGAAGGCCTCCATTACTTTGCTATTTACATAAAGAGACTTAGTGGTACAGTAGAGTCAAGGCGCTCCGCTCCAGTCTGCGGAGGGACGTTCGACAGACTTTGCATGAACAAAAATGCATCGCTGCCATCCAGATTCCGCTCAAACCTTTCTATAATTCCTCCGGTCTTTTGTCGGCATCAGAGGGCATTGCCTCCAACACAAAAATGCAAAGAACCAAGTCCCTGCTTCTACCAATGAATCACGCCCAGTCAGTAGGTAGACTGTAGGCCGTTTCTTACCTAGGCACAGGAAACATTTTACAGATTGAAATGCGAACCACCAAATGACCCATGGTGTCATTTTACATGCGAAATCTCGCCTCGTGTCCTAAGTGGGATGTCCTGAATCCCATTTCCTTTTTGTTGGCATCCTGCTTCATGCTACTACCAACGTGGTCAAGTAAAAACCATATGCACCGCTATGCTAACCGAATATTAATCGAAATTGTGGGGGAAAGGGTTCGTGATTAAGATGATGTAGACGAAAAACGGATTCTCAAAGAGATTGATAAATCATGGCACAGGTGTCGTGAGGGTCAGAGAACTCAGACGTTGCGCTTATCCGGAAGGCTTCTCGGATGGGTTCCA
This sequence comes from Astrocystis sublimbata, assembly GCA_022453515.1. Classification (NCBI taxonomy): domain Eukaryota; kingdom Fungi; phylum Ascomycota; class Sordariomycetes; order Xylariales; family Xylariaceae; genus Astrocystis; species Astrocystis sublimbata. The sequence goes on along the minus strand of JAJNNY010000066.1, from coordinate 91,845 downwards.
CTTGTTGATGAAGGTGGTGATGCTACAGAGATATCCGTTAGTACAGGAGCGCATGTTGCTGTTTCCACATGCTTATGTGGGCTTACCTTGGAGAATCCTTTTCCTCGGAATCCTCTTTCTTCAGGCCTTTGCGCCCCTTGGACACGTTATTCACGTTCCAGCCCCGGATGGTTGTGGGTCCTGTTCGCGGAGGCGGTTCATTTGCTCTATAGTCTTTGATGGCTTCCTTATGATCATAGTGTGCAAGTCGAAGTTCCGCACCACCATTAGCTGGCCAAGGCCGGTTGTGTGGGATCGGAGCTGCTGCTATCTTTCGATATTTCGCATTGTTGCTGGGTCCGTTACTACCAGACGAGATCGAGGCTCTGTGGCGACTACCTGAGTGCCCTGTTGGTGAATGCAGACCCATTGACGAGCCTGGCGGTGACACAGACGAACCATGTGGCATGTGCAAAGGCATAGCTGCAATTTGAGCATAACTTGACATTGTTGGAGACGGGGGTTGATATGATGGCCTGCGTGAATGTCCCATGTGAGGTGAGGATGATGACATGCTCGCGTAAGGCATTCCTATCAAAGAATTCTGCTCAGGCATTGTGTATGATTGATGATAGGCTCGAGCGGGCGCTGGGGGGAAGAAACTTCCCGAATTAGATTGTATCATACCGAGGGTTGGTCCAAAATCCACCGTTTGCTGGACGAGGGGTGGCGGCGGCGGCGGGTGGGCTGGGTCTACGGCCTTATCTCGCCGCGAAGGGCGGAGAGGAGGAAGCACTGGGCTTCTCGTTGCACTTCCTGAGCCCGAAAATGGGTTCCTCCCCATCGAAGCCTGGGCGGGTGGCTCAAAACCTTGGGGTGGAGCAGGTGCAATGTGGGCAAGTGTTGGTGTTGGGTTGAGCGCAGTCTGTAGAAAAGCATTCGACGGAGGGGGGATGGGGTTTGAGGGACCAAGAAGGCGCGGATCAATCATCGGGTCAATCATAGAGTCAACCATGGGTGAATGATCTGGATGCTCAAATCGATGATCATAGTGATAGCTGGAACGTTGGTCCGGGTAATACTCATGGCGGTACTCGAAATGACCGTGAGGATGATAATCGTAGGGATAATCATGGCGATACTCAACCGAAGGCTCAAGGCGTGTGTCGAGTGGTGGGTCGAACTGAGTATCACGCTGTGGATGCTGCTCCGCCACGTCTGCGAGAAAAGAAAGACCAAAAGTGTCGATCTCCATCGGGGGCATAGGAGGCGGGGGCGTCGGGTCCGCACTAGTAAATACATCTCGAACGGCATCATATGGGCGAGATGCTCTCTGATTGGATACAGCATGGTTTGGCCGCTCGGTTTCGAGGTAAAACGCAGCATTGAGCAGACAACTTGCGTTCGCTTTCATGGTTGCGTCCCACTCTGCGTTGTGAGCATCAACCTTTTCATCTAGAGGATGATCGTCCTTGTCGTTGATTGGAGCAGGAACCTGCTTCACAACCTGGCGTTGTTGTTCTCTTTCGCGAATCTCGTCCGTGGTAATCTCGTCCGACTCAATGCCAACCACATCGCAGAACTGCGTAAGCAGGAGAGATAGTCTATCCTTCCGCGAATCTTCACGTAGACTACAATCCATGTTGTAACCCCTGACTGAGCGGGATGCATGAAGGGTAGTGCCACCAGGTGTAATCACCACAACTGGGTTTGACCCAGAAACGGGAATTTTGGGGGGTTCCGACTCATTGCGAGACTCGGGTAGAAACAGACCATGTTTTGGGTGGAGGGCATGCTTCTGGATAAGTAGGGGATCCAGCGCGTCATCATCATATTCCAGACAATCGTACGTCACTATCGTGCGATCTATATGAAGGTTTTTGGAATTCGGATTGTCGAGAAACTTGCCCCTCACTCCACGCGTAGCCTTCTTGCTCGAATCATTGGTAGAATCACGAAACCCAATTTCAATGTCGTCGAATGTAAAGGGGATTGGCAGGATGAGACGATTGTTGGCCCGGGGACCCCTTCTGTTCACAGTACGGACACCAAATTTATCAGCCTCAGACGCTCCGTTGGGAAGGTCCGGGAGATCTCGCCGTCCCCGGGACACTTCTGCCTTTGGTTCTGACTCGGGAGAAGGCGATGCGGCATTCGACTCGGGTTCTCCGTCTGGTTCTGTCTCGGCAGAAAGCAGTCCCTTGATATGTCGTGGCTCTGGTTGTGGCGTGGCCGTCTCATCCCCATTGTCCATTCCATTATCCACTTTCGTAAAGCTAGAAAGGAGTGCCGACTTTTTAGTTTCAGGTTGGCCATCGGGTTGCTCGTCTGCCTTTCGCTTAGTAAGAGGTTTCCCCTTGATGATCTGAGCCTGGGCAGCTTTGGCTGCCGCCAATTTCTTGTTCTCTTCCAAGAGATGTGGATAGGGCACTTTAACACCGTTGTGGATGACGACCCAAGAGCCCTGCTCAGATACCACATCATCGGGTTTCTCTACATAATGGTAGGTCGTATCAGGCAGCTGTCAATGTCAGTCAGATGTGGCAGAGGGCAATGCAGTGACAATGGACAATGAACAATTGACGCCGCAGCGATCGAAGCGGGTCACTGGTGGCGAGGAGGTGGCTTACATTCACATCAACTCCTTCATGTCGTAGTTCGGTTAGAAGGCCAGTCCGCTTAAGCGATGCGTCATAGAACTCATTCGCTGCGTGATCATAGCCATCCTATTCAGATATGTTAGCAAGTGGTGTGACCTACACACGTCTGGGAAGGTAGACAAGAAGACAAGAAGAGACAGGTGCAGGTGCTCGCGCATAATACTTACGTGGAATTTCTTCTCCGTGACTGCTGTGTTAAGGTGGTACTCGCGGGTGGCGATGGCCGTCCTGGTGTTGAACTCCCTGTCGGCAGCGCGTAAGACCTCTTCGAGGCGGTCGTCAAGCTGGCGTTGTAAGATGTGGTATTCCGGGACCTCCTTGTAGGCGGTGGAATTCTCCGTGAGAGTTTTGACAGTCACGTCAGCGAGATCTTCCAGGACGGGCTTGATGGCGCTGGCGACCTCTGAGTATAGGTCGCGCAGAATCTTCTGGCGATCGTACGCAGCTTGGACGCGGGGATCTTCGTAAGTCTTGTTTCGACCACGTCCCCGGGGGCGGCCGCCACCTCGCTTGGGGGCGGCCGCATTCTTGCGCGCAGTTTTCTTTGAAATCCCTCTACCTGTGACTTTTCTGAGGTTGCCAAGCTTGCCTCTCATAGGGCTGGCAGCCGGAGATCCGACCATGTGTACGCCGTCCATCGTGGGCGATCATGCAGACATGCAGGTGTATGTTGAACAAGTTGGCGATGGGTTTTTGGTAAGGTGAGAGAAGCGAAAAGACCAACAGTCGGTTGGGTGAGATGGGCACGATGGGAGAGGTAAGGCCGGGAAGACGAGAAGAGAAAAGCCGAGGTGACAGGACTCAAGCTGCTATAGACCAATGGGGACTTGGACTTGGTGAGGGTGAAATGGGGTTGCTAAGGGTGATACAGGTAGCAGGAAGGGAAAGGCAGGCAGGTTGTGAATAAGGCAGGCAGGCAGGCAGAGGGGGGGAGAGAGATATTAAGTGGTCGGTAGGGTCAAAGGGTTGGTCAAGCAGTATTCGTGTGTTGTTGGCGTTGCGGTGCTCAGGCTAATAAAATGAGAGACAGGAAAGAGTTTTGAGACTGAGATGCAATGCGAACGCCCGATCAACACTCGCCTCGCCCTCGTTGGCTCCCGAGTAAAGCGAAAATGACACACTGCAGATAACAACAAGCCAAGGTCAGACACAACGCCGCCGTGGAAGCCGAGATAAGTCTGTGACAACTGGTACGGCGAGGTGGTCATCAATATCCCATGAGATTTTCTTCGACCTGGCCCAGCAGCCGCCAACAAGCCAAGCAGCAGTGCAGATTGCAGCAGTAGGCAGGTAGGTAGGTAGTAGGTAGGTAATTCCATGCGTCCCGTCCTCTGCAGGCCTGTTGCCCCACATCCAGCACTTCCCGATTCGGCCAAGTCCATCCCTCTGGTGCCGGCTCACGATCGCTCATTGGCCCGGGAAAACCGATAATCCGCTAATCGTTTCCGGCTTGCACCGCAACCTCCAGCCTCCAGGGCGCCTCGCTGTGCCCAGGTGCTATGCTGGGCTGTGATTAGGTGTTACTGTAGGTACCGAGGGTAGGTACCTAGCACCCCGAGCCCAAGACGTTGCGATGGTCAACAGGACCTCATGAGCCAGCCTGCCCATTTCAGGGTTTAACTTCACCTGGGCAGTGTCACAGACATCACCAGTCATCTTATAAGGTACCTAGGTAGGTAGCTTTGGCATCTTGAGCCCAACATACCTAGGGATCAAAAGCCAAAATCATTCGATAGCCCTAGACTCCTGCGGCAAACACCCAATCATTCACTACTACATGTAGTACCTACCTAGTAGGTGAGTAAGTCAAGTTGCACTGATAAGATCATAGCGTCGCGTCCCTGGGTGTCGAAGCCCGCCAGTCCAGAACGCATTGGTGGATTGCCACCTCACCTTGGTACAACACGTCCACCATCGACCAAGTGGATGGCAACGTAGCAACATAGAGAATGACCTCAAAGGTATACAGAGCCCGCCCGTCCTAGATCACACGTGCTAATTCTAATTCGTTGGTGAGGTATGTGAGCATAGTCCGTGTAAGCTGAGGAGGACCAGTCCCCAGCCTTGGGGCATAGATTCCACCGCCGACTACGATACAGCAATGTTCGCCTATGGAAGAGGGTTAAGCATGGTTACAGATACATATTCCTCTCTCTTCCGGGTTCTCGAAGAGGGCCGCTCCTGGCGCTGGACCAAGAGTGCCCGTTGCTATCCTTGCGGGCTCAGAAGTCGCTCATCATTGGCACATACGCATGTGCAAAGCACAAGGCATGCGTTGGGTAGGTACAAGTAGGTCAACATCACTCAGCTTCAAGGGCGAATCCGCAGAGAAGCGAATCTATCTGTCAGCGTAGCAAAAGTGTCTGCCATGCAATCAACGCGCCTCTGTCATATCGCGCTTGAATCATCCATCCTGATCCCTTGCGATCACATAGCGATATTGCATCATCCCATCCCAGCCGTATTGTGACACGTACAGCTCAACGAAGCTGACAAGTGGATATGGGGATTGGCAAGGCTACATAGGTACTAGGTATTTGTAGATCTGGCACCTGTGCTGTGTCGTGGCAGCAATACCGGGGCCAGGGACCTTTGAAGTCATTCGTCAGAGCCTCGACGGAGAGAGATGTAGGTAGGCGAGTAGGTAATAGGTCGTTACCCCTGAACAAGCGAGCAGGGGTCGTCGAATCCAGGGTACTGCCCGATACATTCTAGCGCAGAATGAGCGATCTAGCTATACCTAGGTATGCGGCTACCCGCCGAGCCCGCCGCCATCCCACGAATCTGCGCCAACACAAGCGCCAGGCGCCAGGCGCCAGGCGCCAAGCGCAAGAGCCCGTCGAGGGCGTTGGCTCCGCATCTCGGCGTTGGCGTAACTACATACAGTCTACTCCGAGTACCAGCCACCGTGAGTCCACGAAAGTATTTTTCCCTTTTCAGCAACCGGGGGGCCCAGGTATTGAACCGCGCTCGCCATGCGCACGTCGGAATTGTTGTAATTGCCCAGGGCCAACAACGCCTTCGAGCCCTGTACTAGTATAGTATGTCCCGTATGTAGCCGGAATACTCGGTCCTCGCAGTCGAGAATTCCCGGCGGAACAGTTGCTGCTGCTCGCGGTCGGCCATGAGCCGGTGAGACAACGGTGCCGCGCAACTGCCCCTCCGCCTCCGTTTCCCTCCCTCGACCCATCACACCCACCACATGGCGAAGAAGCGGAAACTGGCGCCGGGCGCGCGACCCAACAAGCCTGCGCCTGCAAAGCATCCCCGTGGCCGTGGTCATGGCCATGGCAATGGCAACGCAAAGCCACAGCAGAACCAGAACCAGAACCAGAACCAGAACCAGAATGTCAGCAAGGACACCAGCAACAACACCTCCCCGCGACAGCAGCGCCACGCCGAGCCGACCATCCCATTCAGCGCTGAAGACAAGATCTTGCTAGTTGGTGATGGCGATCTCAGCTTTGCCGCGTCCCTGGTTGAGCACCACTATTGCCTAGACGTCACCGCGACGGTGTTGGAGAGCAACCGCGACGAGCTGCTGGAGAAATACCCACATGCCGCCGACAATATCACCAGGATCGAGGAAGAGGAAGGGTGTCGGGTACTATTCAATATCGACGCCACCAGGATGGCCCCCTTCGCCAGCAAGACCAGCGGACGCACCAGCAGCAGCACGGCCTTAGGGTCTGGAAGCCATGGTAGTAGCGCCGCCGGCCTCATGGATCGCATCATCTTCAACTTCCCGCACGTCGGCGGCAAGAGCACCGACGTGAACCGTCAGGTGCGGTATAACCAGGAGCTCCTGGTATCTTTTTTCAAGCACGCGATCCCGTCGTTGGCTTCGAGTGGCTCTATTGTCGTCACGCTGTTCGAGGGCGAGCCGTACACCCTGTGGAACATCCGAGACCTCGCGAGGCACAGTGGCCTGCAAGTCGATCGGAGCTTCCGCTTCCAAGCGAGCGCGTATCCGGGGTATCACCATGCACGGACACTTGGTGTCGTGCGGAATAAAAGCGGCGAGGTTGGTGGTGGCTGGAAGGGTGAGGACCGGGCGGCAAGGAGCTACGTGTTTAAGAAAAAGGATGTTGATGCCCATTCTTCCGGGGTTCAGAGGGGGAAGAAACGGCCACGGAAAGACGATGACGATTCGTCCGATGATGAATGAAGTTCAACTAAGCGTCCTTGACTCCGATTATGTTTTCGTCGGCTTTCTCATCATCACCCTACTAGCAGGATGCTTGCTATGTCTCCCAACGAGCTCTTACTGGTATTGGGGGGATACAGGTATTGATCCAAGGCAAGATCCGAGAATACCAATTGGAGATGTATGCGTTGTAATGAGTCGAAAATGGATATGCCATGTTGAGCAGAGAGTGACCATGCTGTGTCTTAAATGCCTGGACAGTCCATCACCATTCGTCAAGACCACCTACACTTCATTTTGCATGAAGATATTACACGCCTTCTCTCTTGATAGCCAAGTGATGTGACTAGCCCTACAGCCTACAGATGCCCTGTCTCACTATAAACCTGAATCGGGACGCGTTGGAGCTTCACCGTTTGGGTGTACTATGCTGCTAGCTAGCACGCCGTGGTACCTATGGGGTACGAAAACTCTTCCCCTTCTCGTTTTCATCTTCACGTTCATTGAGTCGGCGAGCTTTGGGGGTTGGGAGATTGCTTGCCACTACAATATGCGTGTCATCATCGTCAAACAGGGGTAACCGGTGTGCTTCGTAAGCATCGCCACTACACACGGGAATAGACTTAATTGTAGTCCCGAGCCGAAAATGCTTGCCCTGGTAGAGTTCTATGACCCAAACAAGGATACAAGGCGGTCCTCTGGGCAGGCTGTAAGCAAGCAAGCCCACCCTCACTTAGGCTACTCTTGCTTGGCTAGTTGTTCGATTAGTACTAGTAAAATAGCGTCTGTCGTACTCCGTAGGACTTGACATTGCGTTTCTCTGTTTAATCGAGAATTGCGTACATTGTAGTTGGGTGGGAGCGAAAAGGGTAATTATTATCGTCGGTCACTCGTGTAGAGGACAGGCTACAGTACATGGTATTATACTTCAAAGTCATTATGTTCTACTTCCCATGGGTTTCTGGCTGCAGACAGTAGCTGGTCTGGCTTACGGTGTGCAATCCCATGGTCTCTTGATGCCGGGTATAGAATGGCTTTCCAGAAATCATCGCCTTCAGTCAGAGCATAGGCTGTGAGTGATCAGGAGAAGCATCTTCTGTGTACTGTTTTTGGAATTGTGTTTGCTAACGCAACCGCATATCAATCACGAAATGGAGGATTTGTACTACTATAGCAGTCACGATCTCAACACTATCGGATCCCCCCTTCAGAGTGGTGGTTTTCCATCAGTTACTGATAATATGCCACTACGCGACATAGAAACAATCTATCGAAGTGTATGGTGTGGCTTGAAATACGAGGTCTCCAGTTTCCGTGAATGGGCATCTTCGACAATGATATCGCTTGCCACAGGACAACGTGTCAGACCAGTAACTGAATTGTGTTAGGCTGCGTTTCCTCCTGACAGATTAGCGTATTCGTATCCACCGTGTAGGGACAAAGGGGATTATACACAGTAGATCATTGTTCATCATCGTACATATTAGCCCTCAATCAAAGGTTGGAACAAAATTGGGAACCAACTAATGCATAGGCACCAAAAACAGATTACCAGACTTCTGGTCAGAGCTTTCAGCCACCGTGTTGAGCTACGCTCTCAGGTTGTGATCATAGATACTCCCATTGACAGCGAAGATGGTAGGTAATCAATATCTTTAGGCCACCAAACTCGAAGCTCGAAGCTCAAGGTTATCTCTGGCATGCTACTATTCAAGAACAAGTATACCCGCGCAGTGGTCCTGCTAGTTAGCTGATTTAGACTGACGATTTTGAAGGCACTGATGATACTAAGTTAATTTGTCACATGCCCTTTGCCTTTGCCAAACCCTTTCCGTAGGGTCGTAACACTTTTCGCTTGATATCTCATTGGGAAGTATGGCTTATTATAAAGATCATTTGAACATCGTCTATCCATAACTCGCCATCCCCACCTGAGCACATAAGTTATCCCGACACCAAACTCTGCCTCAACCTCACGTAAGACTGTCTTCATGGCTAACCCGCGTAGGGAATGGCATAATGATACACATTTCGGCCCCATCAATAATAGAACAGAAGCAGGGACGAGCACGGCTGACTCGGCAAGGCCACCTATCCATTGCGATGATAAGTAGATACATGTGAAATAACCATCAAGCACATGCGTCTGTGCTGGTCCCCCACGGGTACAATGGGAGGGAGGGGCTTCCAAGGGACCCGGCATACTCGGCTTGCTTACGGGGACCCATTCCTGCATAGAAGAATCTACCCTGTTTCTGGCATGAAGTCATCAGATATGCTCTTACATCTATGACCAGGTCACTATGTGGTGATTGATGCATGCCTCATTTCGAAAGTGCCAATGATACGCTATTTAGTGGTTTGGTAGACAGCAGTACGCTCAGCTGAGCTTGGCAACGGGTGGTAGCACAGCGCAACATCGGTTATTGTCCTGCTTCTAATAATAGGGCAGGTCATTGGAGGTGATTACATATATGTAGGTGGCGTACAGAACATGCTGGCAAGGAATGCACCGAAGCCGCCCATGTTGGCAGCTCCAAATTGTCCGGTAAGCTGAAATAGGAGCTACCGTAACATTGCGTAGTATGTCTATACATGTTATTTGCATCGCATAACGCGTTTCTTGCTGTTCAGGTTGGTTGGTTGGCCTAGCTAAGCGCGGCATGCTGATCCGGAATCTCATGCTCACTACGAGCTGAATGTGAGACTCGACTGTTCGATATGCTCTTGTGTTTGTGTATCGAGGTATCGAAAGGTACCAAGTACGTAGAGAAGGTTGCACCAAGGCGAAGTCTATTATCTTCCAATAAACAACTGGGGTGTAACAGTACCAGTGCAATAATACCAAGTGTTGTCTGTATCATACCATGTCACCTATGTCCTTTTCCTTAGCAGCCATCGTCATTCGGCATACTGACTGCCGATATGGTGTGCTCACCACCAACTGAGCTGAGCTGGCTGGGATGATGCGACCAATAGGAAAAATCAATTGCGCCTCCCTCTTTCGAATGTAAGTGAAATACAAGCCAACATCACATCCTGCCGACTTCAGGCGAACACTAACCTGAAGTTGCGCACTTTTGTGTGCCTGCTTTACGTTTTAGGATGCCGCAGTAGGATTAGGAGTCTCTCAGCCTTGGGGATCTACACTCGCATTGAGCTCACCGTCCGGTTGAATGTAACCAATAATCCCCACGGGTCAGGGTCAGTGTTCCCGGACGGTGTACATGTACATTGTGCGCGCACTCGCGGGTTTACGTGTCGCGTGTGTAAGTAAGTCGACGACTGTATGTGCGCAACTATAGGTAGATGCAATATATTTGAAGCTAGGTACCTGGCAAAAAGACGCCGCATGCTAGCCAACAAAATAACATTATCAGTAATACCATCTTTATATCATTGTACCTAGTTACTGTAGCGCAGCTCAAAATAGCCCAATGGCGCAACGCAACATCGCGCGAGGGAAAAACAAGAACCATAATGCAACCCTCCTTCTCCACCCACCTCTAAGCCGAGAGGTCCCCGAGAATCCCTACCTGTACTAGAATGCCCGCAGAATGACTATTCGCGTCGTATTAAGGCGAACATACCCGAAGTGCATCGTTCCGTAGTAGTGCGCCCTGTACATAAGGGCACTACTGTATGCGTACTACTAGGTAGGGTCGCAATGCCAGGTCTTCACTACCTAGCTTTAACCTCCCATTGGTCCCAAGACCGTGGTTCGCCCCGGTTCTCCAAGTCTCGAGGCGCCTTTTCTCCCCTTTCGTTCTTGACTCTGTCACTTTGGAATCAGCCCCCCCCCCTCTAGTGGGTTCCATTTGACAGCAAAAGTGCGGCTCAGTCTGGTTAGTCTATTGCTGCGTGGTGAAATGAGAGAGAGAGAGTCCCAAAGCACTTCCCACGTGTTATGTGTAACCGGTGAAACACCAACCTCCCTCATCGAGTAAGCAATAAACAGCACTATTGTCTTTTTTATTGTATTGTTGCCGCCACTATTTCACTCCACGAGGCCTTTTCTCGGCATATCTTGGCATGACTTTGTGGCTGGGCCATTGATATCACTTGTTGACAATTGGCTTGGGTTTACTGTCTGTCTGCCGGTCCCTGGTATATTCCAACGGTGCGGCAAGTAAACACCCTCGGGTTAGTTCAATGCGAAGAATGAACTCTGTCAGATTTATCGTTTAACTGCCTCATCATTGGGCTGTAATAAAGGCTTGGCATTTGGTTTCGCCTCAAAAAGCTCCAATAAAACCGATGTATGCAACCCGATGATGTATCGTCAAAATCTTTACCTCACCATTGACCACGATGGGCAGGATGGGTTCGGTTCTATTTGATGACCTTTCTAGATTTGTACTGGCACCGACTGTCAGAACCGATCGCGTGATAAAGATTACCTCTTACGGCGATAAGAGGTAAAGCTAGACGGACCCCGGCCTGACTTCAGTGCAACTGGTGCTTACAGAATATGCTGTAACTGTCCTCTTGCATATGTATATCGAGTCACTCAGCTGGGGAATAAGCTGACTGCTTCGGCCTGGTGACCAAAAGCTACAACCGTGTGTCATTGACCTTCAAGTGACAGTCAGTGAATATCCATGTACTTTTGGGGCACTACCGACTTCGAAATTTGCGATTTGAGCAAAGACCGTATTCACAATTTTAGATACTCATGTTGCATGCAGAAATCAAGCATTCCAATTTCAGCTGGCTGGTTCGACCCAAATGTGTAAAACTGCTCTGGAGGTATATCTGACTGTCTAGGTAATTACCATCGCTGCGCATCCCTGTGTTCGGGAATTTACTCATCTCATACCTCATGGTTAAATATATCCTGATCATCGGTCGCAATGATAATACCGATGCGCACACTTGTCAAAACGCCTCTCGCCTTGGTGGGGGAAAATATCGGATTGTGGTGTACAGAGTGGAAATCGAGTGCAATACGAGAAAGCGCAAGCAGACGCCACCGGCCGTTTTATCTTTCCATTTGTTTTGTTCGGATAAAAACAAAATAGATAGAATGAGTTGGTGTTGGAGCCGGAATGAAATGAGGTGTTCTAGACTTCCTACCTGTCTGTAATCATCCCTGGCGCATTTTGTCAACTGGAGTTTAATGAGGTTGCTTCGTAAGATCGTGCGTTGTTTTCGAGTATCGACTGCCGATGCGGTCGGCATTTTGAAAATATTGTAACTGGTGGGATAGCAAAACCAATGGACGAAGCGACCGACTTGGAGCGGCTAAGTTGAATAATGTTGAATATACGTTCCGGTGTGGCTTCAATCGGATCGAAACAAAGTCGATTGTCGTAGAACCTCTCCCCTCAAATAAGCTGGTTTAGCTTTTGTCTGCTTTGGTCCAAAAAGCCGTAAACAACGTGCTTCTAACCACATGATAGCATTATCATTATATTCGACTGACTACCGGGGAAGCCGAGGGGTTCCTAGAGACTTTATCGGGCATATTCCGACTTCTATCTCGATCCGGGAAAATAGGGTCCGGGCCCCTATACGGCTCGTAGGCCTGTTGTGGCTTTGGGGACGGCTGGAATGGCACCAGAGAACCTTGTGGGCGCGGCAGAATGTGGGTATGTGTTTGCGGCTGATCTTGAAGCAACGGCGCAAGGGGCGGCGATCGCGAGTCTACCGGCACCGATTTATTATCTTGAGAGATTATGTTAGGCCTTTCGATTTGCTCCATAGAGTCTGGAAAAGCCCGTGGGGTCCCGGTAGCGGATGCTGGAGACGCCAGAAGGAGGGAGCTACCGGATTGCCGAGGACTGTCGATCGCAGATGGCCTGGAGCGAACTCTCGAGGGTTGTTCCCCACTAGCAGCTGCTATCTCGTATCCCGGTGAAGATACATATTCGCGTTGTGGCTGACCTGTGGGAGTGGCTGTTCGAGGAGCCGGGGGAGCCGGAACGATAGTCGCGTATTCAGTGTTCCGCGTATAGATTGCGCGAGCTTGTGCCTCTTTGTCGGCTTTAGAAGGCCGTCCACGTTTCTTGCCCGTTATCGACGTAGTTGGAATGCTAATGATGGGAGCCACCGGCGGATAACCGTTTGGAGGTGGAGGCCGCGGCTGCAAAGGTCGTACTGGCGCAAGGGGAGGTTCGAACGATGTCGTGATGGCTTGTCTCTTTGCAGGGTGCTCGCTGAGATCGCCTAGGGATTTGCGTTTGACGACGAATCCTACGTTGGGTGGAGGAAAGTTCATCTGGAACATGTTTTCGACGGCCCCAACGCATTGGCTCATATTGCGGCCTGTTGTCATTAGGACTTGGCATGGGGATCAACTTTTTATCAAGGTCAGTACAAACCGCTGGGAAGTTGCATGAACATCCAGTTGGGCTCTACTTTGTGAGCTTTTATGAATTCAACTAGCGTAGGCACATCCATAGCGCTGACTTTGATCATCTCGGCCAGAGCGAATCTCTACAGTCCATTCGTGGTTAGTAGAGCAAAGACAAAAGCTGGATTGGATTGTGTACCTTTTCATCGTCGGAGAAGGTGGTCTCCATGGTGACGATGTCAGTGGAAAATTCCGGTCGACGATCGAAGGGGAAGAGAAAGGGATGCTGTGGCAGCGCAGTCGCAGGTAAGTCATTTGTAATATTTGAAGGTGGCATTAAATGGCATTGGAGAGGCAACTCTATGCCACTGAGAGGCTGAGTGAAAGTAGCTAGGTCGTATAGAGAGAGGCCCGTCCGTCTATGACCGAGGCGCAGTCCCCCATGCAGTATACGAGTGAGTAAGGAAATCGAGAGCAGGCCGCACACACAACGACAACGACAAAACAACGACAACTACAACGACAACAACAGCAAAAACAACAGGCAGACAACAAGACAACCAGGCCGTGAGTCTTTCGCTTGTGCAGGGTAGGGCTAAGACACTATGGAAGGCCACAAGTAAATCATTTGGGGGGCTCGCAAGACGCGCGCAAAGGGTGGCAAAGCAAGCGCGCGTCTCCTGCAATAAAAGCCAGCGCAAATGTCTATATACCATGTAGTAGCACAAGACAACGGGTAGGCAGAAAGACTAGGTGTGTTAGGAACGCAACGAACAGCGAGCACAGGTTGCGCTAGGGCACCTATCCAGTAGCCGGACACCAAAGGAATGAAGGCAAGGTTCAGAGGAAGCAGTAGGGACTCGGGAGTACCTAAGGCAATGAGGTAACCTTGGAAGTCAAAGTCAGTAAAGTAGGTAGCGCAGGGTTGCGCTGCGCCTACGAGTACCAGGGTTGGACACTTGCACGGTCCGAGACGGAGTGGACGAACCAGAGCCAACGTGGGATGGCGGTTTGGCGGGTTGCCGTTGGGATTGTTTGCTAGTCGGGATCTAGCTGTTGGCCTCCGAGCAGCGAGGAACGATATGGGATGGTTGGTTCATGGGGGGGGGGGGGGGGGTATATTGTCTGTCGTTGGCCTAACCTTAGGCAGATCGAGGCAGCAGGGCGTCCGGCGAGTCTGGCTATCGTCCAAGTCAGGCTTGCTAATTCAGGCCAAGAAATTGGAGCTTGAGAGCTTAGATCCATCCCCCAGGAACGGGGGGACAAAGCACCCTAGGTTGTTTAATAAACGCACCCACACACGCCCGTGGATATACATACACATACATGTACGTCCACACACACACACACACACACACGCACACACCTACACCTACACCTACACACACAAACCATACCCTCAGGTACGCACACCCACCAAGGCCGAGCAGACGGGATCGATCAATAGAAGGATGGAAAGACGACGGGATCGAGGATCCAAGCAGGCAAGAAACCGGTGTCCTCGACCGACGTGCTTGTATCTTTGTAATCCCATCATGGAGGAGATCTCCGGCCCGGTCTTCAAGAGCGAATGAGTGGTGTTGGTGCTGGTGTAAGACAGCAATAGGAGCAGAGGTGGCTTGGTTGTAGGGCAGGGGTCTGGTCTGAACAATGCCAACCCCAGATTCCCTCGATTCCGTCCTTCGTGCCTAGGTACTTACACCACCCAGCATGAGGTCCAGCTTCACCACTTGACCACTTGATCACGACGGGATGCCATAGATGATAGCGGCAACTGTGCTGCACATATGCGGACTGAGCTGTAGGTGGAGCATGCACTCCAGACTGGTAAGTACCTCGATGTGGTAGCGGCGGGCAAGGTTGCACGTGTGTAAGTGAGATCCACGATGTCTCTCTCCTATTCACCTATGCGTATGTACCTCACAGGTCCCTCTGTAGAGCGCAACGAAGAATGCCTAGGCGTCAGAGGCGTGGCAGAGATGCAGAGACGCGGACGACGTGCAGGTGGTGGCAGATCAGAGGACGGAGCTGCGTAATACTATGTATATACACAGTAGACCTCAGGGCTCGCTTGCGGGCGTGCACATTTGCTGGAAAATCGAGGATGCGGAAATATCGTGGCCACGGCCTAAGCCCAGGTAGGTAGCGAGCGACGTTCAGATGCAACGCCCAGATGCGCGTTCAGATGCACATTGCATGCAACCACCAGCATTGGCAATGGCCAGCTGAGTGGCCAACGAGATGCAGCCTGTCATGCATGATGCGAGGTAGCAGGTACCTCAGTAGCTAATGCGCCCGGACAAACACGTTCGCGACCAAGGGAGCCAATCCCGCTGAGCACTCCATGCCTAGATGCCTAGGTACCTAGGTAGGTAGACCCTCCCCCAGGCTCACATCTCGATATGCCGCGCTGGGCTCGATGGGTCCGGTCGGCGGCAGCTACTTGGGTTGGGTGGCTGATCACTCAGCGCTGCCCGACCTGAAAAAAAAAAAAAAACAATTAGCGTCTCTGCAACAACAACCAACAACATCGATCGACTCAAGGACGCAATAGCTCAACCAACAGCTCAACAGCTCTCATTGGCCGTATCTCTGCTGCTCTGCTTCTCTGCTAGCCTTGCAATTCCTCCGTCTTATAAGTCTGAAGCGGTGACGCTCTGAGTGGTTGAGATGCACTGGACACGCGCCAATCAGGCTGGCGCGAATGCCTCCGCCAAATACTGGCTTGGTGGGGGAATAAGCACAGATCACGGGTTCGTCGTCTCACAGGACTCGAGCCGCAACAGGCTCGACAGGGGAGTCTCCGACAAGCCCGAAGGCCCGCGATTTACCTGTCACTTCCAAGCTATACAATGTATGTCTTAGAGGTGGATATGGATGGGAGGATCGCCTGGCGCAAACGCACAGTACTTTCGACAAATAGACAGATAATGGAAGCAATACGTTTCTTCTTCGTCTTCTTTTCGCCACAGAAAGAATGCTATGGAACTGCACGAACTTGGGTCCCGTCTTCTTATATGCCTGCTGCTTGTGACTCGTGCCAGCTCACATACCGCCTTTTCGCCTAGATCTCGAGTCCCGTCCATGCATGTTGAGCTGGCATCTCCCGAATAGGGTCTGCCGCGCATGTACTACTATTCCATACTACTACCCGCGTCCACTGACACAAGTGAGCCACCCTTGGAGCTGGTCGAGCTGGTTGCATCAAGGATCACAAACACCACTTTGCCATATTGGCCACTACCGACTTCGTCTGTATGCACTTGCTGGCTCTCTCTCGTCTTGAGGCTGGTGTACAGTAGTGCGGACCAGCATACAGCCAGTAGGTATAATTTGCATAATTGTTGACCAGTGTTCAACGTTCCACACCTCCCCACTGGCACCCCATACCTACTTATACTGCCAGGTGTATATATCAGTGTAATCCTGTATGTACCTAGGGAAGTATATGCATATACTTGCGCAACTACAGTACTACCTGCCCACGAATCTATACAATGGGCATCAAGGTCTAGACTCCAGTTGTACAAGCCACCATCACATTCGTTAAGTTCAGCCTGTCTGGCCTTCTGGCCACAAAATCACCCATGAAGCCTTGTTCATGGCAACAAGTTTCAATCATAAACCAGCACCTTTGATATTGTCCTTATTCAAGCATGTGTGCCATAGGTAATGATTGTCTCTCCTTAGCGATTGTTCTCCAACACCTTTATAAGTATTTCTTCACTACCTAGGTACCTACCTAGGTAGATAGTTCACATACTTCAAGGTTGTTGACTGACAGTCAGGCTGCAATTGTACAACAGCTGACGCAGAACCTAGCAGATGGTATGATGTGAAGATGTGCATAGCGGCTTACTACTTGGTATGTAACCATGATGTATCTGCCTAGTTAATATCGCGTGCAAAACTTTATCATTTTCGCCCTCTTTAAAACTTTTCGGGGCAGCAACCCGGAGCTGTCGAGGTGACACCAGTACTGTCAAGACTACATTGCATACCTATTATGTACATACTAGGATTTCGCACGATAGTCAACCACTTTAGGTATGTGCAAGAAGACCCTGACCCGCTCATGTGGAATATAATCTCAGCTAACTTCTAGTGTGTTAAGCAGGTACCAGTGGGCATACTTCGAGTCGGACTGACTCACATCAAGCTTGCTCCAAAGGACCAAGAGTTAAAAGCACTTGTTGCTCTTTACTGTGCAGCAGACAATGTGGCCAGGAATTTGCGCACCAAAGTGACTGACTGACTGGCTGACACTACCCGGCTGTAACTAGGCAGGCACACACACACATATATATATGTATATATATATACCTGTGCTGTATGCCACTAGACAACCTGGACTTCTCAATGATATGGACCTTGCTATTTGGAACCTGGGAAGCTTGACTGTGTTTTCAGTGACCTCTTGAAGGTACTCACTTCTCGAGTGAGGACCCATGTGCCTTAAAAAGTAGGTGGGTTGCTGCGGGGTTCTTGACTTTGCAGACAACCTTACCTTAGAACTTGGAGATATCAGGGCTGATCCATGGATATGGCGACATCCAATGCTTCGGTCTGGAGGTCAAGGGCATGCTCCTAGCGAGGCCTTGCACAAACCGGGGAGGCCATATGCTGGGTGCGATTTGTACTAGTAGAACCTGATGCAGGTGCCTACTAGTTGAGGTACATGGGGTTAGCGCCACGGTACAACAGAATACAGGCGTCGACTAAGGCCCAATACTGGCCTACCCGCTAGCCGTCCATCACACCCGCCTCGCCGTTACCGACAGCTTAGCGTCTGTAGCGGTACGTACATGAGTGATTGGGTACATGCCTAGACCTAGACGTACCTGACCTCTTTTTTGCGACAACGATGATTCTCGCGTAGCATCCAAGCTGCCCTTCCTCTCTCCTGCTCAACCACACCGCACGCGCCAGCAAAAGCAACGCCCGAGCGGAGTGCCTGCACATAGCAACAGTTGTCGGGGTGCTCCATGTGAAGGCAGGCCGCCAGAGTCCACGATTCAATCCGAAGTAATTGGCACATCTAGAGGCCCTGCAATGTCACAAACCTCAGCCAGAAGCTAGTCTCTGCCATCTGCTCCGCGCTCTCTGGCGCCTCTCTTTCTCACCTTCTCTCTCGCGCGCACGTTCGCCCTCTTCTCCTCTGCCTCTCTGTGCCTCCTACGTCCCACTTCCGAAGCTGCTCTCCGGCAACGGGCAACGGGCAACGGGCAACGTCTCCTGTGGCATCCCGCCAGCTCCTCGTCACTCCTCGTCACTCCTCACCTGCCGACTATCGTTCCGTCTCCTTCGCGTCCTTTCCGTCCCCTTCCCTTTCTCTGTTGGTTTCTCTGCGCCCTGCATGCCCCTCCTAAAGGACTCGTAGCGCTGCATGATAGTTATCTGCATTCGAGCGTTGATCGATTAGGGTTGGTCGTCTCAGTCACTCTCTGGCACCCGTTGCATCGTCGATCGTCCATCGTTGTTCGGTGATCTTCTGCCGTCTGCCCTGACGCGCCACGCCCAAGCGCCGAAGCCTACGAGCCACACGACACCTGTGCCAACTGCCAACCGCCGACATGGAGGAGGATGGCCATATAGAAGATGGCCTGGAAAGCCTGAAGGTAGACACCACCCTGGTCTCTGCACCCGCTACAATCATGGAAAAGGAGGGTGATAGCATGGCTTCGACACCCAACGGCAGCAAAGGCGCTCGGTCGGAGAGCTTGTCGCCTAATGAACGGAAGACCTGCAGTGACAGTGCATCGACTCCCGACGGTATCCAGCCTCCGAAACTCTCGCGCAAGGCCTCGCAGAAGGTGCCGCTACCAGTTACTACTCTTACCGACTTGCCTGATGTGACAGGGGAATCCTGTCAACATTTCCAGGTGATTCCTGATTGTTTGTACGGTCACAAGTCGCTTGGCTCGACAGATCACGATTCGTTAGACTGCGACTGCAGCGAAGAATGGCGTAGGTGCCCCTTCTATGTCGGCAGTCGTAAGCCTGTGGAGCGCTAATGGTGACCCTTGCTCTAGGGGATGGAATGAACCACGCCTGTGGTGAAGACTCGGACTGCATTAACCGGGCCACCAAAATGGAATGTGTCGACAGGAACTGCAACTGTGGAAACGACTGCCAGAATCAGAGGTTCCAGCGTAAACAGTATGCCGATGTTTCCGTCATCAAGACCGAGAAAAAGGGGTTCGGACTCCGTGCGAACACCGACTTGCAAGCTCACGAGTTCATCTTTGAATACATCGGCGAGGTCATCAATGAGCCTACATTCCGCCGACGTGCAATCCAGTACGACAAGGAAGGCATTCGGCACTTCTATTTCATGTCCCTCACCAAGAACGAATTTGTCGACGCCACCAAAAAGGGCAACCTGGGACGATTCTGCAACCATTCCTGCAACCCCAATTGCTACGTGGACAAATGGGTGGTGGGCAACAAGCTGCGCATGGGCATTTTTGCCGGGCGGAGAATACGCATTGGCGAAGAGTTGGTGTTCAACTACAATGTTGACAGATACGGTGCAGACCCCCAACCCTGTTACTGTGGCGAGGCCAACTGCATCGGATTTATCGGAGGCAAGACTCAGACCGAGCGGGCAACCAAACTGTCGGATGCAACCATCGAAGCGCTGGGAATTGACGACAGCGATGGCTGGGACACAGCAGTCGCCAAGAAGCCGCGGAAAAAGAAGATTAGTGAGGAGGACGAGGATTATGTCAACAGTGTACAAGCTCGCAGCCTTGACGAACAGGGCGTCACCAAGGTCATGGCAACACTGATGCAGTGCAAGGAGAAGTGGATTGCTGTCAAGCTGCTGCAGCGCATCCAGCGCACCAACGACGACAGGGTCCGCAACAGGGTAGTGCAAATGCACGGATACCAAATCTTGAAGACCGTGCTCAACACATTCATTGGGGATACCAATGTCGTGCTCCAGGTGCTGGACATTCTTGGTCAATTTCCCCGTCTCACGAAGAACAAGATTGTGGATTCCAAGATCGAATCCACCATTCAATCGTTGACAAAGTCAGAGCACGAGGACGTCTCCGTTGAGTCAGCACGCCTTCTCGATGCATGGAGCAAGCTGGAGGTCGCCTACAGGATTCCCCGAAAGAAACTAGACCCCAATGCACAGGGGTCCCAAACTTCGCAGCCTGTCAATTCGTTCGAGGAGCGCCGTGGTGCTCGCCCAGAAGAACCGAAATCGTTGGCGGCACTGCCCACCAACACCCCAAAAGGCCCGCGGAGCAGTGTCCCTCAGCGAAACCCCAACTTTTTCAACAGCAGCTTCCCTCGTCGCAATCGTCCCGCGCCCCCGGCTCTTCCCTCAGGGTGGTTTGCCACAACCGACGAGCTCGGTAGTCAGTATTATTACACCAAGACTGGTGTAACAACTTGGCACAGACCTACAGCACCTGCGCCAGATGCTGCCCAGCCACAATCCAACGGCCCCTCCAAGGCGCAACAAGAGCAGAAGACCCTGCAGAACATCATCGACTCATTGACAAAGCCTGGAGCTGTGCCGGGCCGCTCCGCATCCCAAACCCCACAGCCGATTAGCACGCCTACTCATGAGGCTAGGAAGGAGAAGTGGCGTTCTTTGCCCGTTGAAAAGCAAATGAAGGTTTATGAGAATACAGTGCGTACAACCCCCGGTCCCCCAGTCATGCTGCGAAGTGTACTGACCTAAGGTACCTCACCCTAGCTCTATCCTCATGTCAAATATGTCATGGACAAATTCCGCCATAAGCTCCCCAAGGAGGAACTCAAAAAGTTTGCCAAAGAGATTAGCAAAAAACTCGTCACTTCGGATTACAAGAACAAGCGGGTCGATGACCCCACTTCTATCAGCGAGAAGCAAGAAAGGAAGGTCAAAGTTCATGTTAAAGAGTTTCTCGACCGTGCTGTTCAGAAATATCAGGAACATGAAAAGAAGAAGATGGTTCGTGCCACAAGAGATGTGTCGAAAAGTTCACAGCCTCTCGTTCTCAACGGACATGATGCACCTCCGCAGCCCACTGCGCAAGGAGAAAGTGGGGATGCGACGATGACAGACGACGAGGAGATGGGGGCAACACCGAGCAGCACTGACAACAAAAGGAAACGCGCGTACGATTCCCACGAGACTCCGGACTTGACGCCATCTGAAAACCCCTATTCAAAGCGGCTGAAGGAGAACCAGAACGGGAGCGATGCGTCGAGTCCGCCTCCGCCCCCGCCTCCCCCGCCTCCCCCGGAAAGCGAGGTTGCGTTTGATGCCATTTTGACGGGTCAAGAGGATGAAATTGAGGGAGAACCAAACGCAGCTTCACTCCAGCGTGAAGAGGACGAGCGGCAGAGATTGCGAGAAGAAGAGGTTGCCCTGGAGAAGGAGAACGAGCTTAATATGCTGCACTTCCAGAGAGGCGAGCTTAAGACCGAAGCGACTACCGTCATAAGTCATTAGTGAGCCAGCCCTTCATCCACGATGACGCAACCAGCAGCCAGCAGTCAGCAGATATCGGCAACCAAGGCTCTCGCCTGTCCGGCATGCTGCTTTATTTCGTAACATTATCCTCGAATTCGGTCTCTGTCACGAATGGGTCCGAAGTACCTGCATTTCCAGGTTGCCTTGCATTCCCTGATTTTTATGGCTGGGCGGTCACGGCGGTGTTTTTTCAGCTTGTCTTTTCTTGCTACTTCAGTCAGTTCAGCTTGCGGGAGTGAGGGAACCAATCCAATCTCTTGATCTGAACCATTCATCTACTACAATTCTGTTACACATCAAGCATCGCGTTGCGTCGCATCACCCTTTGTACCACCTATTTGCCCGTCTGGGTATCTCGTTAGATGTTCCGCTCACCCTGCGGTACGTTTCTCTCGACAGGTGAAACTGATCACTTATGAGAGAAGGTTTGCGGAGGGATGGCCATTCCAAATAGGAGAAGGGCCTTGAATGCTCCGGCGGATAGGAGAATCGGAAGAAAGGGATCACTGATCACTCACCCATGAACGGGCAGCGAGTGATCTTTCTTTTGATCCCGCTTGTTCTGAATGCTCAGGTTGATCGTGGAAGAATTGAGGAAGATACACCAAGGTGCATCAAACCTGTGCGTAATGTGAAACGCATCATGGATGTGGTGCACACATGCCTTTCTGAGGCGCATATCCTGCGTTGTGTTTGTTGGCGTAACTATCTACATACCTACCTACATATGAGGCAACTTGCGTGCGGCTTGTTGCCTACAAGCTGCTGCTGTTCATTTGTACATAGCATAGCTAGTCGGCTGTCGGTAGGTTAGTCAACGTCCCAACTTAGCCTGTGAGTCATCTATATGATAACATGGGCATTGTATATATAGAATTTTGAGACCTTACTGCTGAGCATGTCCGGTGCAGGGCAAGAAGGGCTCAAAAAGGAAGTAACATATATAGTGAACTATGTCCATTCCTCCACGGCATGGTAAGTAATGCTCCGGTCCGCGGGCGAATAGACGAGACACGGCAATTCAATCATCCAGAATATTTCTACTGGTGTATTTTGTATATGAAGATTGTATTTTCCGTGTAATATGCTAGATGCATGTTTCGAGGTTCATCCTCGTTATATACCATTAATCGGGATTTCCGCTGTCTGCCTATGCTCTAAAAAACTTAAACCCCTATAACAAAAGCTCTTCGTCCCGTGATTGAGAACTTCATCCATCGCATGTATACCCTAACGAGACAAAGATCAAATATTTCCCGGAATCAAACGCCGAAGCAAACTGCCAAGCAAGACCCGATATAAACCTCAATATGTTCGCCATTCATTGAACCAGTGTATAGATATATATATGTGTGTGGGGCAGAGTTCAGCTCTTGACGATCTTCTCCATTGCCTCAAGCAGGAGATCAGCGTGGTGCTTCTCGAAGATCAACATGGGCCGCAGGCGAACAGCGCTGGCGCCACTGCCGCCAATGTTGATGCCGACGGTCTTGGCTTTCTTGAGGAACTCGTCACGGTTGGGGTTGTCGAAGGCGATGAAGGTACCGCGATTCTTGCCCCGGAGGTTCTGGAACTGGCCGGGATATTTCTCGGCGAGCTTCTCGAGCTTTCCGTACAGGTATTCACCGACCTCGGCCGTCTTCTCGACCAGGCCAAGGCGCTGGATCTCGTCTATGATGCCGCGGAACAGCAGCGCGCGGGCCGGGTCGCCCATCCACGTGTTGAACTGGCGGTACGGCTTGTTTGGTCGTAGCGATGGGTCGACAAAATAGTAGCCGGCCGTTTGCGCCTTCTTGCTGAAGGTCACCATGTCAGGCGGTGTTGGGAGGTCCCAGTGCTCATGCGCCCAGAACTTGCCGGTGGCGCCCACACCTGTCTGGACCTCGTCAACAATAAAAAGCACGTCGTGCTTTCGAGTGATATCACGCAGGCCCCGGAAGAAGGCAGGCGAAGCGTGATTATCGCCACCCTCGGACTGGATGGGTTCAACTATGACAGCGCAAGGGGGCACGTGGTAGTTCTTGATGAGGTGCTCGACCTCGGCGAGCGAGTCGGCCTCGGCCTTGGCGTTCTCCTCGACGTGTTCCTCGAGGGGGTACTTGAGCTGGGGGAAGGTGGCTTGCGGCCAATCAAAGGCGGGGATGTCTAGCTTGTGGATAGGCTTGGATCGCGTGGTGGAGAGCGAGCCGAACAGACGGCCGTGGAAGGCGGTCTTGAAGGAGAGAATGGAGAGCTGCGAGGCACCGGGGCTCTGGTTGTTCATGGAGGACTCGAGCTCGGCCTCTGTGAACTCGACAGCAGGACCACCACGCTCCTTCTGGCGCCGCCACATGAAAGCGGCTTTGTAGGCAGTCTCGTTGGCGTCGGACCCGGCCATGGCCGTGAAGACCTGGTTCAGCCCCGGAGGGGCGACCTTGAGTATGCCGGTCTCGAGCACGTCGGCCCAGTCATGGGAGGGGAAGTTGCCGAGTGCCGGGCGGTTGATGATGGCCGAGGTCATCTCAGGGCTCTCGGCGACCTTCTTGAGAGCTGGGTTGTTGTAGCCAATGGGTATGGAGGCGATCTGGGCGTAGCTGGCAAAGGTGTCAGTCAATCCACGCACAGCCCCCCACCCCCCCAATGGACCAATGGCAGGGGAGAACTCACACATCCAATATCTTGTTTCCGTCCGGGTCTACAATGTAGTTGCCACTGCTCTTTGTGTAGTCGGCAAGCATGTTGGTGCTGCGTGTATCGAAGACCTTGTCCAGCTTGACCAGGTGCTCCTTGGACCTGGGACCTGGGATCTCTGTCATGACAGCCGGCGCATCAGGTTCGCCACTGTAGTAGCTGGAGGCCAATCTGACGGATGAAGGGGCTGCCTGACGAGACGAAGATGCCACCACCCGCTTGCTGGCAGCAGAGAGAGGGCGGAGGGCACCTCCCAGACGGCGTGCGACCACCATCTTCAATGGAAGGATGTGGTGATGGTGATGGTGATGACGTGGATGTGGAATGAAGAGGAAGAAGAGTGAGAGAGTGAGAGAGAGAGAGGGGGAGGAAGAAAGAGGGACGTGACACAGGTAGCGCAGCTCAATTGGATGAGTAGAACAACGGTGCAGGGAATGTCGTGGCCGGGACGTCGGGTTTATATAGGTAGGCACTTCTTCAGTACCTTGGGCGATTCCACGCTGCTGGCTCCGTTCGGCAGGTGCGAGGCGGGCAGGAGGCAAGCAGCAGGCGTGAGGCGTGCCTTCTTATCAATGGAAGCGCGGGTGGGCTTTGAGCTTGTACTCGCCTAATCGAGGCGTTTGTGCAGCATTTGGGGGACGACTGGATCTGGAGGCGGCGTTTGCGGGGTTTGAGGCGCCGTCGCTGATTGGCCTGCCGCGTCTAGTGCCGGCCCTACGTCAGCGATCTTCGCTCCCGCGCAGTGCCTAAGACTCGCCTAAGCCCCGCCCAAGCTCCGGCTAAGGGGTGCCTCGCGAGCCTCGGGTGCTCGATAAACGCCTAGATGCATTCTGCGATGCGCTGAGACTACCTACCCTTGGACCTTGGAACTCCAGCCGTTCGTTCGTCGCGCACCTCGACGGCATTGCGAGGATATTGCCCGATTAGGAAGGCCCATGCGACCGCTGACCAACTTCAAGGTTATCTCGGGCGTGACTATCAATTCGTGCAAACCCTCGTGACTGCCTGTGACGATAAGCTGTCCCGACCTCGGCCACTTGGTGACAAGTCGAATTTTGTATTCTTTATCAAACACCTGGAACCTTCGTGGTGGACGAGCACAGCTCATTCGACAGCGGCAATTAAATACCTACTTGCACACCCATAAACCCCGACTCCGACCCCGACCCCGACCTTTGCGGTTGACTGCCCGTTACATAGGTACACAGCAGCACCGACCGGACATTTGATTTCTTTCAATCACGTTATGGTTATGATCATGATCGAGTAATGACTATCGCGCAGTGAGTGATGCTGCAATTAGCTGCTATTCTTAATAATCCTCCGCCATCCTCGTCCCTCCCTTTTCCCCGAGCCCTCGGCGCACCCTGATACTCCTGAAGTTGACACCATGGCATCGTGTGTCACAGGCAGACGTCGTGGTCCCGGTCCCGGCAAAGTCTGTACGCGTGTTGTTGTTTGCAGCTTCGAGTCCTACAACATGCGAGGTGACACGGTGCCTGCCTCTATGGGGAACTACTGATGCAACCGCGTCGAAGGGGGTGGGTGTCACAGCGGTGCCTCCAACGATGGTGATGAATGGCTGGCAGCAACTACGTTTGGTCCGCCCGGGCAAGCGCATGAGCACTGTCCGGCTGCCCTCCCCTGACGGCTCGCAATCGGCGCGGGGTTGTACTGGCGAATGCTAGGCACACCTGCCTCGCATGGTTGCTGATCTCGCCGGCTTGCGAGCTCGGGCGCCGACCAAACGACCGCACCGGGTCAAGCGCGCTGGAATGCTACCACCAACTCGGAACCGCCGTGATCGACAGCGGCGTTGCTTTATGCATGCCAATTCTACCAACCTGACCTGCCATGAGATAGACAAGTTAGTTCCCAAGCCCTGATCACCAACCGAGTAGGGATCACCAGACGTAAAAGAGTGGGTAGACTTACAATTCTTACGGAATAGGGCATGACTTCCTTGCCCGGGACACCGCCCTCGACCGCCAATGCCTTTTTAATGTTCGTCGCTGTGCCGTAGTCGGCCGGCTTGCCACCGTTTCATGGTCCATACCTGTTCCGGCCTCAACTCCATATCGCCGTTTGGTTTGCGGAAAACAATGACCTGGCTTTCATCTTTATTCGGGTATACATCGGCGCCGTCACCGTATCTAGGGATAAGAGCTTCTGTCTCCTGGAGTGTAATATCGGATTTAATCGCAACAGAAGCAACGGAGGTCGCGAATAGCGCAATAATTAAGAACTGCATGGCGTAAAGCGACCGGTGACCGGATCTAATTGGAGGGTATATAAAGGAATTGAGCGACGCAAAGGCAACGACGCAGCAAGAGAACCACGAATTGGGTATGAAGAGCTTATGGGGGACCTGTCAATTGTAGGAAATGTTTGTTGTTGATCAGTAGACACTTTCTTCGTAAATTGAGATGGGATGTTGGTATTTGTATCGGTGCTATGTGGCTGCAAACATCTCTCGCTACCGGACTTGCTCGAAAACTACGAGTCTCTCCTGGAATCCAACCAAGCGTTTGCCAGTTGGCAAATAGGAATATGTATCCGAGATTCCTGGTACGTTCGTTGACCCTGACATCCTGAACTACCTAACCGTGCTAAGCAGTTCCAATCAGTCGTTCGTGGGGACGACATGGGATGAGCACCTCCCACCCCATAAGGATGGGTGGCTTAGCAACCAAGGATACCAGGCGAGTAGGTAGGGCGAGGTTTCCACCATCTCGTGTTGCGTACGAATATGCCAGAGGCACCGAAGAGCCGCATCGCATTCGAATCGAACCAAATAAGCGAACTAGAGAGGCGAGTCATAGTCTATCTACTTTCATGCAGTAGGAGACTCGTGTAGGTAGTTATGCCTCTACGTAAGCTACACTTCTTCTTCGGTGTGCTCCACTATACGAGTACACACATGGAAATCACTATGATTATTGCGCTGTGTTCTGAAGGCCCTGCGTCGCCATCATAGGAAAAGTTTGGTTCAATGCTCCCTAGGTCGTACGGTCTGACTACACCTCGTTCGCGCTATACTGATCCCATCAACGTCGGGAAGCTGTACCGTGGTAAGATGACCGACGGTTGCTGGTCTAGACGCTCATTGGGAAAAAGGGCCTTAGTAATTATTTGCCTGTTTGCGGGGGCCAATAATATAATCGCCGTAACATATTGGGATATCCTATTTTATATGCGGCTGTTATCATAGTAAAGCGAGTAAATGTTCCGATGTGAGCTGAATTCGTGATCAAACATATTTTAAAATTGGCTTGGTTGCGTACTCTTTGAGTTCCCAGACCCACCAATCATTTTAAACAACACACTCGCCAGCACCACGCACGTAGCTTATTTATCTGTGTTGGATGAGCCGCTTCTTATAGATTATAAATCTAACGAAAGAACCACTAGCATCGATGTCCGTGGTCTTCTCTGAGCGAACATCAGCATCAGTGCATGTTGTTGCACATGAGACAGCCATGAATATCGCGAAGTACTTATCTGTTCTCGAACTGCAGATGCATGTTCGTACCACTTTCACGGTACTGTGAAAGAACCAGTTAGCTGCACTCTCCGCATAAGGTATGCAAATCCTCGTCCCTCCCTGCATTGTATGAGCGATATCAACAGGAAACCAATGTAAAGCCTGTCGCTGTACGATATCCTAATATCAGTATCAGTATCTTCGTCTTCATCTTCCACTATCTACCTAGGTACACAAGGGCAAATCATGAGATGTGCTCTCAAGACCATGAACTGTTGATTAATTCGAAAGTTGTACATCTTGGCGGGCCAGAATGCTTCGTATCCCCCTTTTCAAGTGCGATTGGGATAGTAGCAGTAGCACCACGTCATAACCATGTCTGAGTAATATCGCCTGTTGGTTAGCAGCCCTGTCAGACCTGTAAGTGGGATAGCGCAAGCTGAAGACCCTACTTGGCGACATTATCGATTGTTTGAACGAAATCAATAATCAAGTGTGGTTCTTATACGAAGCTGTATAATAAGTCCTCTATAGTTGAAAGGTGTGAGAGATATGGTAAATGAAAAGTTAACACCTGTAGTATGGCGATCACAACACCGACCCCCCCCCCCCCCCCCCCCCCCCTTTTTTTTTTTCTCGCTTTGTTGTTGCCGTTGTATAAAAGCTGACGTCTATTATGAGTAAACATTGATGGCTGCAGGGCTACATGTATTATACGTTGATAATGGGCATATTATCGACATAATAATGCATCTACAAGAGTATCGTAGGGTGAAGGCGGTTATCCAGATCGAAAAAACTGAATCGGACATCGCCTGACGCTTCATGGTCCGGCGGCGTTAACGAGTCGACGACAGTCATATGTTAGTCATCGTTTCGAACTCTTCGTCATACCACAGTTAACAGATGCTTTTTGTTCAAATGGAGTGGTAATATGTGCCGGACTATTGTAAATGCCGCATTCACTATCGATAATATCCTTACTCTGACGAAGCCATGTGGATGAAAAGCTTGCCTCGGTCAATCCATGTCGGCCCTCATCAAGACTGAGAAAAAGACCGGGAAACTGCACGATAAGGACATACAGACAGACCTGTTTCTGTTTCTGGTGGATCAGGCGATACCGGTGAGGCTCGTAGCACGACCGTGCGCTTGCAGGCACACCTGATGCACGTGTAGATCCATACTCACGCATAGGTGGGGTTTTGCGAAAACAGGAGAGAACTCCTGAACTGATCGAGCTCTTGCTGTTACTCACTCCACTTTATTGTTTGTTGACACTTTACATCTTCAGACATCTCATACGCCGTCTGAGTCGAGTTATTCGCCCGCAACATATACTATATCACCAACTGATATGTCAGCATGCATTGTTGCAAGAGTATCCCGTACACGGACACACAAACAACTGAGATACTGATCATCACGACATGATGAAGACGGTATTCGAAGATTGGAATTGCAGGCTGCGGTAGGCGCAAAAATTGACGTGATTGAGAGGTCTTGAAAGAGAGGCGGTGCTAATAACAAGACCAGATGCTGTTAAGCGAGTTTGCGAGTTTGCAATGATGGCGAAGGTCTGAGCTTCGGCGCCCTCACAGCTCTGGTCACCCGTCCCCGTGGGTTCTACGATAGCCGTGGAGAAGACAGCAAATGAGTTCCATATTCCTTGTTGATAACAGATAGTGGGTCTCAGTGTCGGACAGGATACCCATTCTTGTTTCAGTCACGAGTTGTGAAAGTTCTTGACAAGCACTAGGATCTACCATCACCGGAGTCTTTTCCGACTACTTTAGTATAGTACGGTCATCGAACCATCATTTTGAGGGGGATTGTCTAAATTCTTAATCGTCGATCAAGTAGGCGGGAGTGGCGCAATGTCTGAGGCGAAGTCTGGAGATGTGAAGCCATGGGCCGAACTCAACATGTCGAATGCCTACTTAACGAATGCAGCAGAGCTGCCATAATTTCATATACTAGGTAATGTAGTCAATATTGAGACATATTGGGTGAAATACAGAAGCAGCGTGCGATAGCGATTTTATAGATAATGGATATTTCTCATACTAGAGACTGTATCATTGGCTTCGAGAAGTATTTCTAGATATGGAATACATTGGAGGGCGATATATCACATTCCATGATGTAGACTAGTTATGAACTGGTCGCAATGAGTTCGAGGGCGCTTACGATACGAGGATGCTGAGGGCACAACCTTGTGCACTGGCTATAGTACAGATAACATGTCGCAATTGTACTAGTAGACTCTGCGGAGTACTCGTAGACTTGATGTTGGACGCGGGAGACCAGCGAACTTGCTCGTCAGCCAAAAGAGGAGCGGCAGGTGATGATCCATCAGCCTTTGATTGCGCTCTCCCCTCTCCCTCTCCTGCACTCCCGCATGTGCCCCTCCTTTAATTGACACCGAATGCAGACCACACAACACTGCGTGGTAGAATGTTTCGAGAAGATCTGGTAGTAAAAAACCAAGAGAAAAAATATCGCGGGACCTAAAGGTGATCGCTGCTAGAATGCCTGCGCGGGTCCTTCGGAAATTGTATTAAGTGTGGAATGACAGGGAAAGCCACGTGAAACCTTGGCCATTCCACCATGGCTGACCTCAGATCGGGCCAGGCCACGCTTTCAACAATCAGGACCCATGCACAGGATTGTTTACTTACTGTATGACTGTTGTGTACTTCGTTGTGTATGTACTGTAATGTGTACGAGTAGGCATGCCGCATCAGGTATGGTAATAGTGGGAGCTATTCTTATCAACAGCAACAGACTCTAGAATCTGGGCTCGCCTTACGCTGGCATGGTATGTATGCATTGGTCGTTGGCAGACGTGTAGTGACAAGATGCGATTGGGCGCCACAGCCTATCGTCACTTAATGGTTACCCTCGGCCTTGCATCATGTACATAAATATGTTGTAGCCTTTCAAGTTCGATTCCATGGCGTTGCGGGGTGTATGCCTTGGGAGTATGTCACGATGGCAGTCCTCCCACACAGACAGTTGGCATTGCGACAAAAACCAGTCTCGGCCCGTGAGGGTTTTCCCCACAAGCCCTGTGGCCCTGTGGTAAGTGACTAGTTACTCGTACGTGCGCCGTGCTATGCGACGGCACGTTTCCACGTGTGGTTTCGTTGCTGCATCTGGTAATCCGACCGACATGGTAGGATTTTTACCTGCCATGGACCTTGCAATGTTATACCCCTCTCGGGGAAGCATTGCAAAGCCAATCGGTGCCGTTATCATCTCTTCGCGTTGTAGACCGAGAGCGAGCAAGTGTATACGCAGTGTTTGAGTGTTGATGTTGCTCAGTCATGAAGCCTCAAGTGAGGCGACAATTTCATCATGTATCGCTCACGTCGGTCACGAAGTTGGATCCTATAGCTTCGGTTACATTTGCTGCTACTTACTCTCAGGTTTACGTACATAGTGTGCACTACCACGCAGCCGACATCCTCAGGACTGAGGTAGTTGCTATTGGGCGCACAAGCCCATGCAATTTATGACGCGTCCGTCCAATGTTGGTTCTCGAACGCGGTTGAATGTTGCCTGTTGTGACATTAGCTTGGCAGCCTTCTTCATTGTCCGCAACTCGGGGACAAGCCCGGGTGATCCGTTTGATAAAGTT
Source organism: Astrocystis sublimbata (assembly GCA_022453515.1). Taxonomy (NCBI): domain Eukaryota; kingdom Fungi; phylum Ascomycota; class Sordariomycetes; order Xylariales; family Xylariaceae; genus Astrocystis; species Astrocystis sublimbata. The sequence goes on along the minus strand of JAJNNY010000066.1, from coordinate 60,488 downwards.
GGCTCTTATCCCCTCAAAGCGATCTTTGCGCACAACGACAGCCGACCGCAAAAAGCGAGGATGAGGACAAGAACCGGCCTAAGACGCGAGCATTGGCGTCGTTGCAGTTGTCATACTCCTACTAGTCCTCTCGCGTGCGATATACTACAATAGAGCACGAGTTATGAGGTGTCTCGTTTGTACTAGTCTTGGCTGCCATTTGCGAGTAAGGTTTATTCAATGTCTTACCACTCTGAAATGAGAATGACGATTGAGGCCCTTCTCTTTCGTTTTTGATTGGTATTCTATTGTGCAGAGCTGAGACTGTGAGACATTCAGCATATTATGTAGCATGATTTCCCCTGCATTGCGCCACAGTAGATAGTAGACGCAGATCTTCTGGGTCGAATTTGATAGCTGGACTGTTTCAATACCACCGTGAGCTTGTGAGACAGTTGTGCTGCAAGCTCCCATGAATAATAATTCAATAGAGCACGCATGGAGCGCATAGAGTTCTTTCTCATTTGAAATCAGAAATATTGGTATCGGTATGTGAAAACATGTATTGTTACTATGTAGGTCTAGTGTTAAGGGTTCTGTAGAGACGCGTTACGATTACCATTGCGAGGCATGTACATTGGTCATGTCGCCATCTCACGTAAGAGGCCCGAGCGATATTATTAAGGAGGATCCTAGCCGTGCCTGGGTGGAATTACATCGTCTACTATGTCCGAAGTACTCGTACGAGTATGTAGGACAATGAGACTTGCTTGAACTACTGCGCTCCGCTCGCCTACCTACTAGTGCGGTATGGATTTTCAACGGTCGTTTTTCGCTTCGAGTACTAGACAGAGACGAGAGAGCCGGTCAAGCCGGTGGCTATGGACAGATAACTAGCCCAAAAGGCTCGGAAACAAATGAAGGGCACCTCTCTAAGTCTGTCAATTTGACGCATAAACAGGAATGGAAGTTGTTACTTATTGCTTGTTGGACCAAATGATGTGCAATAGCATCCAGGTTGCAAAAATAACAGTCCTGAGCCATGTTCTTTATACGTAGAGAGCCAAAGTTTCGTTTCTTCCATGTTTCTTATGGTTATACTTGCACGTTATAAATATCTGTACATGGACTATCCCTGTAGGTCTCACTTAAGTTGCGCGCTTTGACCCAGTGAGATCGTCTCTTTTTGGTCAAATCTCCTCTTACTGACAGTATTGGCCAATCATGGCGCAACTGGAAATTCCCCGATCTACTAAGTAATATTCCCCCGAGTAGCTGGGCATGCTGAGTTGCCATACAGCTACCCGGAATCTCACCAGCATCTCAGCTTACAGTATACCTACACAACCTACTCCGTAGAGGTCATCTCTCCGGCTATCTCATACTCAAATCAGCTGGCCAGCTGTTCACTCGTGACGAGTTAGTGCGGACAGGCCCCTTCAACACCATCATCAACTGAGAAACCTGAAACAAGACTCGTCGATACACTTAAATCTGTTCTACTCGTATCTCATTGTGTTGTTTGGTACATGGGCCATAGCAGAAATCCCCAAGGCAACCAACTAAGCATGAATAGATTCTGTTATCATGTGACGAAATGAAAACATAAACAAACATCATAGCAGAACTATATAAACGTCCAGTTATTGTACCTAGCAGGGAACGATCTCAAAGAGTTAGCGCATAGTATGTACCCTAGCCATCTTATTAGAGCCTTGCTGTGCTATAACGGTGCAGAAACCGGAGGGAGCTAGCTGGATGACGGTGGATATGAATAGCATCAGGACTACCTAGGTAGGTACTTAGGTAGGAACAGCTTACACGGGCCTCCACCATCATCCTCAGCGTACCTACGAGTAGGCAGTGAGTGGCATTCTTTCGCAGCACCCTGTTCACTGACTTGAGCCCGGCCGGCAAACAAGCACACCGTCGTCACATACGAAAGGATGCAGATTGCTAATTGCTAATTGCCTAACATGTTGTATATAGGTGTATGAAATACGCTTAATTGGATACGTATCTAGGATTGTTCTTTTTTCCGACGACTTATTAATTACGATATTGACAATGTCTCTTACCTACCTAGTAAAATTCACCTATTGCTACCTATGTACTTAGGCGTGCCTCCCATAGTAGGTAGGTAAGTAGGTAGGTAAGTAGGTAGGTAAGTAGGTAGGTACCTAGGCAGCAAGTATCACCAAGGTTGGCGAAAAACACACCGCAGACGCCAAGGGGGGGTGGGATCCGACGGCCCAGCAAGCCAATCGGACGTTGTCAGGCGTCAGGTTCATCTTTCTGTGTTCCTCGTCGGCGCGAGCTGATTGTACCTGCATGATCCTGGCGCAGGCTGTCGAAAGGCCTGCCAGGCGCCCCGGCAGGACGGGAACAAGGGGGATCTGTTCAGTGTGCAGCAAGTACGAGGGGTTCCAATGAGTGGTGGGGTGGGGTGGGTACTACCTAGATTACCTGGCGTACCTGGACCGGGATGGCACTACCCGATGTGGATCGCAGTGCGGGAGGGCGGGGGGGGCACTACACCACAGCAAGAAGGTACCTAGGCGAGCTAGGTACCTACCTAGACCTAGGTAGGTAATCGCGCAAGGAGCCGGCTCGGGGAGACCAGCTCGCCAGGCCTCACTCGCGTGCTGCTCGAACGCAACTACACCGATGGCGAAACACCCTAGGCGAACGAGACTGCAAGTGGCCGTCTCCATCCCACTCCCGTACCACGCGTCCGCCTCTCAGCCCGTCGCATCCATCCCATCCCATCCTGGCCAGGCCAGGCCATCCCCTCCCATCAACGTCGTTTCTCTGTCTTTAGCCTACTCACTGGGATCCATAGTATACATGACCCGCAGCACCCACTTGCTGTGTATCGATCCAGTTGAGCCAGCATCTGGGTAGTATAACCTGCCGAGCCTGCTAGGTTAGTCAGTCATCTAGTGCAGCAACCAACAAACAAACAAGCAACCCACACAAGAAGAGTATTCCAATCCTCACTTCACCTTCACCTTTGCCCTTGCCCTCAACCCTCAACCCTCACTTGCTTCGTTTGCCGACCCCCATACTGCCCACCATCTTTCTCTTGTCCTTTAGCCAACTCCAGCCTCTCTTTACCACCACGCCCATACAAAGACCAACCCTGGTTACCGGGCCTGTTCGTGCAGCTCGACACCTTTCAACGCTCGCTTTGCATCTACGCAGGCCATCCACATTCATTGTCACTTCTGTTACGGCATGCTACTACTTGCATTCGCCCTCACCATCTGAACTGTTCCCCTTCGCTCATACTCACCATCGATCTGTCGACTCCATTCCTGCGTCGATATACCTGCCGTAATACTTCTCTATACTGGTAGTCAACAACACTCGACTAATAGCACCGCGCTACGCTGATCTCGCAGCCGATGCGCCTTGGTGTGGTTCGGCCTCGGCGTGATACATGGACAACGCTCCCATTACCTACTACACTCATATCCAGTCTCAAGTCAACAAATCATTCCCTGTCCCAGGGTTGCTACAATCCCACTTTGAGGAGGGTCTACCAGCACCTCAAGCTCTCGGTGCTTTTTTAACCTCAAGGCTCCAGACTCTGTCAGACACCCTGTTTCGCTCCAAGGGCTCTTTGACCTGCCGGTACTGGGCAACGCCCAAACGTCTTACTGGGCGTGGTCAGCTCATACCCTCGAGCCGCGCATGCTCAATTCTGGAATACACACAGTCCGAATACGCGTTCCGACTGGTAATTCTTACACGCCTCAAGCCTGCCGGCGTAGCCGCTATATTGGACAACCGTGAGCCTGGGAGATCTCGCGTCACGACATTCACCCAAATATACTCTTGACTCTAGGTTAACTCGTTCACCATGAGACGCTTCCCTATATTTCCCGTCGCGTTGGGCCTCGTTGCCCTTCTAGCTACGGCAATTCTACTGGTTCTAGAGTTCGTACTCGCATCCGGAACGTGGTCTTCTACACCCGCAGCACGGGTCCTAGCAGTGATAGCAATCATTGCTGAAGCATTTGTGCTGGTTCTTCTCCTTACCAAGATCACTAATTACGTACGTGGTTCGAATGGTCGCCGCTCGGGAGACCTGTGGAGTGCATGGTTTGCTTCAGACCTCGTCGTTAGCACGTTGGCCTCAGTCGCCTCAGTCGCTCTATTGATTGTCGTCGGTAAAGCAAGCGACCTACCAAAAGATATTGCGAACGTTCATCCCATCAATCTAGTTATTGGATCTGCCCTTGCCCTCGGCTTTGCCTGTTTATGCCAGCTGTTCTTCGCCGTCGCTTATTACGTACTGTACCGACTGCCCAATTCCGGAAAGGCTCATTCCCTCCACACCAACGAAGAAGGCCGGCTATCGCCTCAGATTACTATGCGTGTCAAGTCAGTCCCCTACGAGCGAACCAAACCCGCTCTGTCGCAAACCAGCATCAGCAAGAGGGATTCATCGGACTTCGCCAGCCGCCCGGGAACTAGTAGTGGACGTTCAGCAGCGGAGAGTGTGAGCTCGTTTGCGGGTTCCGTGTCGAGCGTGGTGCGCCCCATGGGGTCGAAGACCCGGTTACTCTCCGGACGGCGAGTGAGTTCTCTTGACTCGAACAGCTATCGAGACCGGATGAGCGGCACTTCGCAAGACGGATTCGACTCGTGGGACACCTCCTCTGTCGATCCACGCCACAGGCAACTAGTTTTAAAAACGACTTTGCCCATCGCCAGCCGGTTTCTGGAGACGATCCCTGCCAGCCCAACTACTAGCCGGAGTCCGAGTCCCGGTTGCCCGTTGGATCTGGAGCCTCCGAAACGTGGTCGACAACGTGGTAGAAGTTATAGCCCAGCACCTGCAACACGGACCCAACGGGCACGCACTGTCACGCCACCGGAATCGGAGCTCAACATCCATCCACTTTTCCGCTCAGATTCTCCCGGGCCCCTACCTGCAGCTACTCCAGGCACGGTTGTTATCGCAGCCCCCCAGGCCGGTCGGTTGATGGCTAAGTCAGTGGTCCGAATGCGGAGCTCATCGAGCCCTCTCAACCGGCAAGGAAGCGACGAGAGCATGCAAACGACCTCTAGCCTCAACAGCGATTCTCTGCGACGAGAGGATGGAGGCAGCGAAGCGCGAAAGATGACGCCTCCCATACCTGACTGGATCTTGAATATCGGGTCCAAGACAAACCTTGGCGAAAATCCAAACAGCGTCAACCATGGATAGGGGCAAGCTTCTTTGGATCGAGCCTACGATGACGCCTGGTGGCTGGAATCTCACCGACGAGCCCGTGATTGTGATAATGATAATGCATGAATAATAATAGTAATGAGGGATGAACCTGATGGGATCCTGGAAGATCTTCTGTCATGTTTGGTATAGATAAACAATCTGTCTGTCACAGACGGTATACAGGTATACGGGGATCCTTTAACGGCGTTTGGAGGATACCACTGTCATTTCAGCAAAACGGCGTTTTAGAGGAGTCTCTCTCGGCACGGGTACTCTACCTATATGTATGACTCTAGTCTATCCCCAACTGGTCGACTGCGAGTGGATCATACAGAATTAGCCATAGTAGTTGAGAAATCAGAAGTTAGTTAGAAAAGAACATGAAAGACATTACTGCGAACGAAACAATTGCTACGAAGCAAGATTCAATATCTCGCCAAGTTATATGGCTATGTGCCTGATGTAATTAACTAGAGAACTATTTTGTCTCACATGCTAAAAGGTTGAGCTCTTTTGCAAAGTGCTTGCTCTGTAGTAAATCTCTGCTTAGCCATTACTACCTAATATAGGCAGTACTTAGAGATATCTAAGGTACCCGCTAAGGTAGGTAGTGGAACCTTGACATTCCATTGGACCACTGCCCGCTCCAGCGAGGCAATGAGGGGCACCCACTGCCGGCGCAACGCATCATCGAGCTGCTACCTGAAATGCACATGAGCAGGCAGCTCGAACAACCTTGGAACCTTAGGTTGGCAGTACGTACCTGACCTTATGTAGGTAGCAGACAGATTCCGACTCCCACTTACCACAACCACCTTCTTACATTATACTTCCCCTCCTCAAGGCCAGCTATACCGGACCTCTCTTGCAGTGCAGACAGCTCCTGCTGCCACCGCGGCCAATAAATTACGGCAGCCCACTCGCTAACGCAGCTACCTACCTCGCCTACCTCGCCTACCACTCTCACGATCAACCCGCTCCGTCCAAACCCACACGGCCACTGCTGCAACCCCTCCCTCTTCAACCCATCCACCCTCATCGCCGCAGCTGTCGTCAAGCTGCACCGTCCAACACCATGAAGGTCACATTCCGGGTATGCTGCTGTACACGCCCTCCCCAAACCACCATGCCACCAAGGCTGCGGGCTGCGACGTACGGCATCGTGTGAATCGAGGACCGTGGGTCGTGGTTCATGGGTCGTGGATAGCGGAGAGTGCGGGCTGCCATCAGGCTGCACGCAGCTGAATGGGGCTCTGCCTGCGACAATCCGAGGCCGTCGCCTCGCCCAGCCCAGCCCAGTATCGTCTCTGCCCGCGCACCTCTTCAAGCAGTCTTGCTAATGTGGCCTGTCCATGGCTCTAGGATCTGAAGCAGAACAAGTTCGCTATCGATGTCGAACCCACCGATCTCGTATGTCGTCATCCTCCCCTGCCTTTGTTTCCTCTGCCGACATGGCGACATCTTGCTGTCGACCGTCGCCTTCCACCTGTCACATGCCACACATCATCGGATGCATTGTTTGCCATCTACCGCCTGCCCTGCCTACCGACTGCGATCATCGTCGCAGCGATACCTGGCCAGGAGAAACAGTCGCTGACAAGGCGGTTACAGGTTTCCACTGTGAAGGAGAAGATCGAAACCGAGAAAGGCTCCGACTTCAGTGCGAAGACACTCAAGCTCATCTATTCTGGTATTGCCCCCTTCTGATCTCCCCCAACCAAGATCGTAATTAGGATCCATCTACACAATAGCTTGTCATGATAGCTGCTGCACATGCTGACCCGGGCACAGGCAAGATTCTCAAAGACGAAGAGAAGGTGGAAACATACAAAATTGACGAGAAGGGCTTCGTGGTCTGCATGGTAAACAAGGTGCGAGCGAACGAGCAAGCCCTCTAATTGTTGCCTTTTGGCTTTAATTGCTGAACTCAGCTACAGCCCAAACCAGCACCAGCCCCCGCTACTGCTGCCGCTGCCGCGTCTACAAGCGTTGTTCCCGAGACGCCTGCTCGTCCCGCTACGTCGACACCCGCCGCGCCAGCTGCGCCGTCACACACTACCGGTTCAACGGCTGCCAATGCTGCTCCCCCTGCGACACCGTCTCCGGCAGGTGCTCAGGCCGCTACCTCGGGCCAGAGTATAAGCGACAACTCGATGGCTATGGGCGCCGAACGTGCCGCTGTCATTGCCAACATGGAGCAAATGGGGTTCCAGCGCTCTCAGATTGAACCGGCGCTACGTGCTGCCTTCTTCAACCAGGAACGAGCAATCGAATATATTCTTAATGTGAGCCTAGCCAAAGCGTTCTATGACTCAGAACAGAGTAACTGATTTCACAGGGTATCCCCGAGAGTGCTCGTCAACCCACTCAGCAAGCCGCACCGGCGTCCAGTGCTTCCGCCGCCGCCCCTGCCGCACCAAGCCCGGCCCCCGCCGGACAGCCCGCCGAGGGTGCAATCCAAGGCGACTTCGTGAACCTCTTCGACCTTGCGGCTCAAGCGCAGGGCGGCGGCCGTGGTGGTGCCGCTGGCGCGGGTGCCATTCCCGCCGTCCGTGATCTGGGCAACTTGGATTTCTTGCGAAATAATCCGCAGTTTCAGCAACTTCGACAAGTTGTCCAACAGCAGCCGCAGATGCTTGAGCCTATTCTGCAGCAACTCGGCGCTGGAAACCCTCAACTAGCTCAACTGATCTCACAAAACCCCGATCAGTTCCTGCAGCTACTTGGCGAGGAAGCCGATGACGATGCGCCGTTGCCCCCTGGAGCTCAATCTATTAGTGTGACTGAGGAGGAACGCGATGCTATTGAAAGAGTACGCTAGCTTTGTGATTTTGTCCGTTGAGTCGTCAACACACTGACAGATTACTAGTTATGTCGACTTGGCTTCGACCGCGATGCGTGTATCCAGGCATATTTCGCTTGCGACAAGAACGAAGAGCTGGCCGCCAACTTCCTTTTCGACCAGCCAGACGATGACGAGGCGCCAGGACACTAGGCATGATATGGCATTTATATTCTTTGCCGTTCTACTCGAACTTGCTTGTTTCGGAATCACCCCATATTCAGCGGCGAGGCCGAATGCTCACCATGATAAGTCGGCAAAAACTAAGCCACTGCGCCGCAGTTTCGTCTAACATCTATTCTCTTCGCGGTAATGACAGCCTTCTGGCTTTATATTACAGGAAACTTGTATGCATTACACGAAAGAGAGTTGTCGCACCTGCAATATTAGGGGATGAGGGATAAATGAACTACATAAGAATGCCAGGCTGACCCAAACTTTTCACACTGAACTTTGCAAAATACGAACCTGTTTGGCAGGTCCCTGACGGCTATGGATGGCGGCGCACTGAATGATGGTTGTGGTTCTGTGGTTTGTACGATTATATGAGGCGTACCTACTCACGTAGCAAAGCATTGCTGGCTGCCAACGTCGCGCAAATTAGCAAATCATTTTTGACTGATGGTTCGGTTTGTTTATCCACCAGCATGTGTTACTGTGTGTGTGTGTGTGTGTTTCTTCTTCTTTTTTGACAACAGTCGATAGTTTAGAAGAGGCCCGACGTGTGAACATATGCTGCTGACGTTGGGGTGGGGACACTTCGCGCACCTTGATTGGTCACTTATTTACGTTTTCCGATTAAGGGATTCGTGGGCTCAAGTGTGTAATGAATGAGATGAGATGGCCAAGACCCACTATCAAGTGATGGTGGGTGGACTGAAGCCACCAAATTCAGGTTCGTGATAAGTAGGTGGATATTGACAATGATGCCGATACTTAATTTCATACATGTGCCTTTATGAATCTATTAGACCGCCTTATTTGTCTACATGTTGGTAGTCATTGTTGATCTGGCTAGGTGTCGGGTGTTGCATATGAATCGACCATTGGCACCTCAGCTTTCTCTGCGTGCCTCTCAACTTGGCATATGACATAGCGCTGGTATGAAGGTGGGCGGGTGGTAGTGCCCACATACTTTGAGTATCTTGGAAGTTGGGAGAAGAGGAACGTGTTCATCTCATGTGGGGAAGGGGCCGCAATGTTTTCACAGCAAGGCCTTGCTTGAGTTACGGAAAGGGTTTCTTGTGATCGGCCTTGGAGATCACGAAGCTTAGTATGAATTCTACGTTATTCGTTTGAAACAAATGATCTATATGGCTACCTTTTTTCGTCGTATGCGGTGACGGAGTAGGTTTCCTTCGAAGTGTGCGTGACTTGGCGTTAACTCTTGTCGTGTATATTGTACAGGGGTTTTTGTCTACGAGCCCAAAAGCCAAGCGCGCCAGAAAAGCGATGTACTGTCATAATTCAAGGGGTATCAAAGCAATGTGAATTAGCAAGAAAAAAATGTCAGCCCCGTTCGTGCGTCCCAATTGTACCCAGCTACAGTTGAAACTGAGATTCAACCGACTTTCTCGGCCTGGGCGCCCTCCCCTTCTAGCTGGACCGCCCGCTGCGGGTCAATTGCGTCCGCGTCTTCTTCAATAACCTCGTATCCATCCGCATCGGTTGTGGTCTGCTTAGAAGCAGCAGCTGGGACGACGTCGTCAATGAGACCGGCGGCGCGGCGCTCCTCGCGAAGACGTGAGACCTCACGCTCGCGCTCCTCAGCGAGTTGGGCGTGTTCGGCCAGGATCTTATCCTTGGCCTGCCACTGCCGCTGGGTGGCCTTGTACTCTTCGATATCGATGTTGACCTTCTTTTGCCCGCGCACCATCATGGCTGCGTTGACGCGATTTGGTCGTTGTCTCTCCTGAGCACAAGTCAGTCATCTGCTGAACTCGTAACAGATTAAAAGATGGCTTGCCTCCTTGTTGAACTTGAGCTTGATGGCACGGCGGTTCTTGCCAGGGAAGAGACGGGAGATGGTCTCGAAGTCTGTCCCAAACATGCCTAACAGGCGATAGAACTTCTCTGTGTCCTCCTCAGGCCAGTTACCTGGTCCCTGAACGCGTTTAGCGTAAGATGCCGAAGTAACCACTGAATTATCGTTATTAGTGCCATTGACTTTGGTAAAACCCTCGAGAAGATTGGGCATGGATTACGCTCAACAGTGGGTTCGAATCAAGGTAGCCCCAAAGCGGAGTATTTGCTTACAATTGGTGAAGTCATTCTCTTCAACCTCCTCCAAGGCTGACATGTCTTGATTATGCCTGTCAACGACAAGAGATGCTGCATGAACGACAATCTGCCCATCCACGACATCGTAGCCGACGCTTTGTGCCGCTCCCGATTCTATCGCGGCACCCAGCTCAGCGATTGCGGCCCCGCGGGATCCTCCATTATCATTAGAGGTATCTGGCTGTTCCAACAAATCGTCGTCTTCTGGAGGTATGAGGCCAAGCTTCCTTTTTTTGCGCTCTAAGCTCTTCAGTCGGTATTTTGCGCGGGCTTCCCGCGCTCGTTCTGCGATCTCGTCTGCATGTCTAAACCGTTTACCAATGCCGAGGTCCTTGGTCAATTCTCCCATGGTCAATGTAGAGTGATCTACCGTCAACTCCTCCGCGTTTTCTGGTGTTGGCTCGCGCTTGCGGCGCCTTGTGTGTTTGGAGACTTCGGTGCTCATGTCGTCGCTAGCTTCAGCTGTAGGTTGTGTGGTTGACTTCGTGCGCTGCCGCCTTTGTTTGGGTGCCGTGCCATCTGCACCACCCTCGCCATTCGTTACAGTCGACTTCCGCTTCCGGGGAGCTTGCTTTTTGGGGGCCGGAAGTTGTATCGTTGTGGTTTGGCTTGGTAAAGATGTTGCAGTAGCGGTGGTAACAGGCAGTGGAGAAGGTGTCGAATATGGCCTTGGTGTCTCGTCCTCCTCGGGAGCCGATGACTCTAACGTTGTTTCCGGGGTAGTGGTAGTGGTAGAGGAATGACCGGTTTCCCTCGGTGGGCTATGCCTTGTTTCGGAACTGATTGTTGGCTGCGCATCATTCCGTGATGCCTCCGTGGTCTGTGTATGGAGTTCTGGAGGGAGCGCAGAGGGCGCAGATTGACCAGGAAGCTCATTACTTGGCTGAGGTGTTGGGGCCTGGGCAACTGGAGGAGAAGAGGGCGGGAGAGGCGGCAAAGATACCGCAGACACCACGGAATTCGAGGGGGCAGGAGTCTCTGTGCTATCTTGGGAGTGAGACAGGGTCTGTAAAACCGCAGGTATTGGCAACAGCTCGGTTGGAACGGGGGGTTCTTTCGTTGCGGTTGTTGTTGTTTCGGCAGGGTCAACAACAGTGGATATCGGTGCCTCCGGGGGGGGCTCGGTCGTGGGAGCACGAGTGGGCGGCACAGAGGCGGAAGAAGAAGGAGAAGCCGTAGCAGCAGCGGTACTGCTGGTCGCGGCGGCTGGTTTGGACGCAGCGCCAGGGCGACGGCCTGCCTTCGGCTTGAAGGACAGGCCGCCAGTTTTCTTCAGCATAGAACTCATGCTTGCTTACACTCCCACTCGTCGGCCCTTGGTGAGTGCTGTTACTGCAACTGCGGCTATGTTGGGATCGGATCCGGTATGGACATGGCTGAGGATCGTGTGTGTGGCAGGGTAGGCCTTAAGTGCGTTGTAATAAAGTGGTTCAAGTTGAAGTGGCGATGGCAGTTAAATTGGTTGAAGGATTGGAGGGGGAGATGGAGGGATGTAGACAGCCGCCAGCCAACGCCAAGCCACCCTCCAGGGTACCTAAATAGACACCTCTTTACCTACATAGGTATCTAGTCTACCTAGTTCCTTGGGCAGTCAGCAATCAGCCTCTTAAGCACCGCCACACCTCCATCTCCATCTCCATCTCCATCTCCATCTCCATCTCCATCTCCATCTCCATCTCCATCCCCATCCCCATCTTCATCTGCACCGCCACATAGCTGCTTGGGATACCTCGACCACCAGCCACATCTACGGTCACCCCTGGTCCACATGTCACATGCACGCCCCTCTGACACACTGCACAATGCTGCTTCTCGCTGCTATCTTGCCTCACGAGGATGGAGGTGCTGTATCTTCCGTCTTACAGCGCCTGGGGCCCATTCAGCACTGCAGCTCGGCAGGCTGGTTTTGCAGTGTCCACAAAGCCACGAGACCGGATAAGCGCCGCCTCGATTAGTGCAGACTGCATCTTGGGAACAGGACTCACTCAACCAGACACGGCTTAGCGTGTTTGTCACGGTGCTGAGAGCCTACCTATCCCTTCCTCCCATGTGCAACCTGGCTCGCCTGGATTTTTTCGTGCCAGGCGTGCTCAGTACCTACAACCTCCTCCTAGCTGCCAAGGTACCTACATCTACCTAGGTAGGTAGCGCAGGCTCACAGCACTGGGCAGTACCTAAGGAGACCAGGAAGTGCCACCACTGGACTACCTAACTGTGCTCGTGCTCACCTGGGCAGTGTTTGGCTCCGTGCTCTCAGTGCTCTCCCAGTGCTCGCTGCTCTTTCACCATCCGTCACCACTTTCTTCTTCTGCCCGTCAACGCCAACCAGTCGGTCGACCTGCTGCTGCTCCTCTTCGCGTCGCTCTCTTTTGTCCAATTCTGCTTCTCTCCACCGACCTCTGACTCTTCCGGATCCCATCGCGCGCGCACCTCTTCACCACCGCCAGGCACCACACGCCGAGCCCCGTGCGACTGCTGTTTTTCCCTCGCCTTTTCCCTTTGTCAAGGGGTTCCCTTAGGGATCGCCTTGCTTCACCGACCGTCTCACCCTCGTCGGCGTCGGCTGTCTGTCTGTCGGACGGTCGAATTGCCAGAGACACGCGTGCCGCCGTCTCTCACTCTGCCTCTGCCGCTGCCTTCGCTCTCCTTTGTTCCCTTCTCTGGCGCAATACCTTCGACCTCAACATCCTCGCCCATGCATTGTTCGGCCCGTAACTAACCTGCACCTCATTTCTGATGCCTTCGTCAACATCGCCGACCGTAGTACCACTCTCCTCCACCAGGGTCAAGATGGAAGACCGTAAGCGACCTGCTGTCAACAGCACTGACGACATCGCGCCGCCTAGCAAGCGACAAGCTGTCAACGGTGGCAATAAGGTGAAAGAAGAGAATGACACCAAGGATGAAGCCTGGGTCGAGGTGAGTCTTGCTTGACCTGATCTTGTCCACCACCACCACCACCACCACCGTCTACGTCCATGCCTGCCCGCCTGCTTTTGCTCTCCCGTGCTTTCCTCTCCCTATCCCTACCGTGGCCCCACCCTCGGTCTCCTACGGTCGCAAGCCTTTTCTCAAACAACAAGTGCCTCACCGGCCTTACACAGCCCCTACCCACTGTTCACGTACTCACGTACTCAGAACTGATGCGCAACTTGGCTTGCTTGTTGTCAGTCTCTTGCCAAGCCAGAAGGATTGCGTCTGACCTCCATCCACATACCTCGACTTGCCTTGACTCCTCAGACCTACACTTGCTACATGATTAAGGGGGTTGTGTCACTAATCACCGAATTGGGGTAAATATAGGAATACCAGAAAGATGCAATATACCGCCAGATGCTCGAATACAAACGCGAGAAGACAACACTGGAGGCTCGACTTGAGGAACTCAACAAGCGATCCACATATCATGACGATCACATCCGGGTCATGGATGCTTGGTGGTTGCAAGTGAGCAGAATTCAAGAGCCACATACGTGTTACCAATGCTGATGAATTGAGCAGCTGTTACAAGAGGTGTCGATCTTGGCGAACGGCAATGTCCCGTTTCAGGCAGAATCCGAAGGTGAAAGCGACACTGAAATGTTGGCTGAGTGCTGGCTAACAACAATTTATCAGATCAACCGTTTCCTACCCAGATCCTCTTCAAAGACACGGATGAGTTCGAAACACATCTGAAAGAGAAGGCTTCGGAAATCAAAACCACTTTAGGCACATTTCTCTCAGACCTCGCAAGCAATCGTGGCAAGATCACACCGAACATTTCAAATCTGGAGGCACAGGTCAACAACCTCCTTGCGAATCAAAAAGAGTTCATACTCAAGGTGGATCGCCTTGCATCGGATAAGGACAGTCTCTCCGAGCAACTGGACAGTGCTACATTGAGGTACATGAAGGCAGAGCGGAGATTAGATCGAGTCAAGAGCGCACAGGTTCAGAAACTAGAGCAACAAGCCCTCGCCAACTCGACTACCCGACAAGGATCCGGCTCGGTCCAGACCAATGGAATTGGCAGCAACGAAGGCAATGGAGACTATGCTTCACAACAAGCAGCCTTGAAGGAACTCAATGCAGTGGCGGACAAGCAGAAAGAGCAGCTTGATGCCGCCTTAGCACAGAACAAATCCCTTCAGGCAGAGCTCACTTCTTTTCAGACTCGATTGACCAAGCTGACCGACGAAGATTACTCACATACCGAAACCTTCAAGTTATTCAAGGTCCAGCACGAAGAGCTCACCAAGCAGGCGAATAATGTGGAAGCCGAGTGCCAGGCGGTCAAACAGGAGAAAACCAAATTGGAAAAAGAGAGAGAAGCGACTCGTCAGCGAGTCCAATCGGAAGCTCAGAATCTCATTGTAGACCTTGAGGATCAACTTCAGCAGGCGGACACTAACCTTGCCCGCGTACGGGCAGCAAGGGACGAGCTACATGCCGATGCGATGACACTGAAAGCAAGTAAAGAGCAGGAGCGGACAGCGATCGATCACATGAATGAACTTCTAAAGGCCAAGGAAGATAGGATAACAGCCTTGGAAGCCGAAGTTCAAAGGTTACAACCCAGCGAGGATGTGGAAATGACGGCTCCCTCAGATATTGACGCCATGTCGCTTGAGGAACTGCGAGGAAAGTACACGAAGCTCAAGAGCGACTACACTTCTATCGAAAACGAGTTACCTGGGATGACAATGGCGGTCAAGAAGTTTCAGGTTCTTGCAAACAAGAAAGTAATGGATTTTGCGGCGCAAGAAGAACGTGTGGCTCTCTCGATTGCAGAGAAGTGCAAGGCCGATCAGAAATACTTCAGTGCGCGCAAGGAGGGTGATACGAAGGCTGAGGAGGTCAAGAAACTGCGAGCTCAACATATGAAAAGCTCCGAGATCATTTCGCAACTGAAAGATGTGGAGGCACACAATCGCACCTTGGTCACAAATCTGGATAAGCAACTGGCCGATGTTAAGCAAACGAACACGACAGTTACGGCAGAAAAGAAGAAACTTGAGGCAGTGAATCATGACATGTCCAAGCGCTACGATTCATTGAAACAACAGATCTCCGAACTGACCAACCTCGCGAAAACGAAAGACTCCACCACATCCTCTGTCAGAGAACGAAGCACGCATCTGGAGACGGAGTTGGAGAAGCTCAAGGTCCGTCTTGAGACGACAGTCAGGGACCGGGACAAGTGGAAGACAAAGAGCCTGAGCAACTCTTCTGAAGAAGAGGAAATGCTGCGCGTAAGTGATACCTAGATCCGTCAACCTCAAAACCTGGGCTAATGGAGCTGTAGAACATGGCCACCTGTTCGATTTGCAAGAAGGATTTCAAGAACACAATTATTCGTGGCTGCGGGCATATATTCTGCCGAGGTTGCGTTGACGACCGACTTGCCAATAGGATGCGAAAATGTCCTAACTGTAACAAAGCCTTCGACAAGAACGACGTTATGACAATTCATCTCTAGCTGAAGGCGGGCTAGGGACAACTTACTCATACGGCGAGTGTAAATTATAATTTTCATGGCGATGAATACCCTTTGTATGAACGATGTACATAACTCAACTGCGGCGATATGACGGCGTTGCCTATCTACAGGGCGCAGGTCGATTGGCTGGGGCTCCCATCTGCTGATAGATGCTAAGGTGCGGCTTCCATTGCCCGCCATAATCGGTGGCGAGGCCCACACAAATGACTTGCCGGCGAGCTTTCGGCTACGAGCAAGCCATTGTGGACATAGGATAGGCCGAGAGAGCTTGACGAGTAGCGAGATGGTCACTGCCATCAGCAGCACGAGTCGCTTGCTCCTGGCATCTTGCACAACTGACTAGGAAATAAAAAAAAAACCCATCAAGGCTAATGCTCAATATCGTCGTGATTATTGTTGTTGTTCTTTCTACCTTCTGCTAGTGGATCCAAACCCTGTGCTTGAATACCTGGAAGCCGAAGTGGAAGCCGAACCAGAAGCTTGGCCCCTGCTGCTTGAACTCGGCCCCGGCGCGGACCCCCAGCTACTGCTGCTCCCGTCGCCACCTCCATAGTAGCTGCGTGGTTCCTGTTGTCGGTTCCCGCGATTTCCCGCGAGATAGGCGGCGGCGGCCCCGCCGGCCATGCCAGACCAAAATCCGGGACGCCAGCCTTGCTGATTCTGCGTGGAAGAGCCCGGCTGCTTGCTATAGGGCGGCGGTGAATCATCACCATTTCCACCACCCCAATACCCGCCTCCGCCTCCACCGGGCCCGAAGCCGGGATCGAAGCCGCCCCCTCCACCACCAAAGTTTCTCGGTCTGCGCAAGGCGCCGCCGCCGCCGGCTGGGTTGTTCGCCTGGGTCCAGGCTGAGTAGACGATCCAGAGCAAGACGCCGACGAAGACGACACCAAAAAGCCATGCACCAGCGGTCGAACCCTCGCCTGCGGCCCCTCCTCCCTCGTTGTACCCAGTCCGCAAAGGCTCCTCCTGATGACCTCCCTTCCGACCACCCCAGCCGGAGAACCAGCCATCAGCACCCGCGTTGGCGAAAATGTCGGGAAAGCGGCGCTCGCCGGCCTCGGTGAGGACGAGACGGTACTCGACACCGCACGAGCCGCGGAGGACGTACGGGTCGTCGGGGCTGGCGTAGCCCTCGCAGATGACGTCGGTGGCGCCGAGCTTGAGCTCGGGCGGAAGCGAGGCGGCGCACGACCACTCGATGTCCTGGTCGCCGTAGGAGCTGCCCTGGTTCGAGCAGCGCATCACGTCGACGGTGTGGAGGGCGCACACGCGCGAGTGGGAGACGCAGCGGAGCTGAGGGATGGGCGAGACGCGGCGGTGGGAGGTGTCTTTGTCGGCGCGCAGCGTCAGGGATTTGACGGTGGAGAGGAGGATCGCGTCGGCGGGTTTCGTCTTTGTTGACGCGGGGCTCGGCCCGGCGAGGAGGCCCAAGAGCCCGGCGGCGAGGGCACGATGGGAGCGCATCGTGTCGTGTTGCGGCGTCCCTTGATGTGTGATATGTGATGTGTGATGCGGGCAGAGCCGGCTGTAAATATGCCTACCTCCCTACCTAGGCAGATATTCCCAGGTGTTTGGGTGCGTGATAGATGCCGATGCCGGACGAGCGAAACGTTTGTCTTCGATGTCTTCGAGTTCAAGGTTGTGCTGAACTACTAGGTACCTAACGCTGAAGACCTCGGACTACGACAGTGCTTTGCACGTATACCTACCTAGGTACCTCCCTCTAGGAAAGGCGAGGGTACCTAGGTAGGACCAGACACCCAGATGGCGAGCCGCGGGGCGGCAATGGTGAATGGACAACAGCCCTTGGACAGACATCTAGTGGTGACGAATTAGAGGGAAGGGGCTACTAGTAGTGGCGGTAGGTGCCTGTGTAGGTAAGACCCTACCTAGGAGTAAGAACCTACATAGCCCGTAGGCGAGCTCGGCGAGGAGGTATGACGGGAAACATCTGATCAGACAGACCTCATCCTTCCTGTATGAGGTCGTGGATGGATGGATTACTCTTCCATGGCGGAATTCCTACCGACCTACCTCGCCTATTGCTGTATTTGCACACCGCTCAATAGTCCAGCCGAGGCAGCATGCCCCCAGTTTCTGTACTTCGATCTGAATATGATGTGCGAAGATTGCATGTCTAGCATGAGCAACCGCGCAGTGCCCAGAAGCGCAAGTCTTTTTGCGTTGAGCTGCAGGCTATTGGAGAAGACGAGGAGCTGAGAGCCCGGACTGACGTCAGCAATCAATACCGAACAGCATGGCTGCTGAACAATACTAATAGCAAACCTTACCGCATATGTACGCGGGCAGCGGAGCATCCTACAACCCGCTTGTGCTTGTGGGAAACAAAACCTTGGAGGACGACGCCGGTCGAACGCTGTATCTCGTGCTCCCCTCGACAGTGCGGTCTGAGTCATCTTGAGCGTCGTCTTGCCCGGCGGTTCGCCTTGCAACCAAGCGAAAATCGGATAGAGAAGAAAAGAAAAGAAAAGAAAAGAAAGAAGAGAAAGAGAGAGTGGTTGGGAGCGACGCCGTGCTGGTAGTTCGTCATTTGCAACATGGCGGCCCGTCTCGACACGTACATATATACATACATGCATACATATAATACCCACTACTCGTTTCGGTGCCAATTTTACCTTGGCAATCAGTGGACCCTGGGCCTGAGCCGATGAGAGAAAACACATGTACCAAAGCCGAAACTTCTAAATGCCGGGCATGTTCTAAATGCATGTCTTTTTCGATAGGCCACTGGACCGCGTGGGCCTAGCTCCCGACGATGGTTGCAACTTGTGGTAGCAGGCCGGTAGGTTAACGGTGCCGAGCGGAGATTTAGCAAGTCCGCGCCCCGTGCTACTACAGACTGAGCCTGAGGCACCTAGGTCTTTGCATAACTCACGTATGCATGGTGCCACTATCGAGCCTGGAGGGCATTCGCTGAAGCCTCCGCGGCGCACAATACCGGATTCGAACATAGAGCCGAGGTTGCACACACAGTGCAGATGCACTACGTACTCAGCTCGAGCCGAAGCGAATCGACTCGAGTTCTCGAAGCCTTCGTGAAACGGTGGCAATTCTCCCATTCCAAGTTCTGACACGATGGGCGCAACCAAGTTTTGTATCGTCAGGCCGCATTTTGCATCGCGCATCGCACACGCGGGCGAAGATGCCCTGGCAACCTGGCATCCTGGCATCCTGGGCGTGTAGACGCGCGAGACCCTGAATCTGTGATGTTTTACCCCAGTCTTAGAAGGTACTGTGCGGTGTTGAAAGATGGATAATCGTATATTTAAATCAATATAGATGAGCAACCGCGGAGCCTCAGGATCACATCAGCGACCTCATGACCTGGAACGTGGCGGGCATGTGCACCCTCGACACAAACGCTTTTTTCAAGCTTATTGTGGTTGTAACCGGTACTACGTGGTATTGTGTCTGGAGGAAACGAAAGATCTCGGGATTCAAATACACATGCATAAGCAGTACATGTATCTATCTTTATTTCCATTGCGTACGAGTACTACATACATAGTATATTCGTTGTAGGTACTGACACAGCCGAGACAGCTCTGCTCTGCCAAGTATTTGTAAGAGGCGGATACGTAACATCCTTCACGTGTAGAAATGCAGGGAAACGCTACTACTAGTATCTACCTAGTGTGCTACATGTAGTCTTGCCGTATAAGGTAATTTGAGATTCGTCTGACCAGTGACCAGGTTGACTAGCGTCGCTCTCGCTTGCAGATTGGCAGGCTCGGCAGGCGAGCAGGCAGGTTTGAACCTGGAGGCAGAGGCAGAGGCAGAGGCCTTCTAGAATTAAGCTTAATCAATAATCATGCATGCAGTGCTTCCTGGGTTGCGTGACTTACGATGAGGTAACTTAGTAGGTATACTTACTGTATAAAGTGCAGTAAATCAGTGGTACCTAGCACCACTGGACTGAAGGTTGCATCGGAGGTACCGTCGCAGAATACGACCACCACCAGCAGCGTCTACGCATATGCATCGATGTGAATCATTCCTGACCACCATGAGCGAGCATAAAAGTCGTGTGCGGCGCGGCGATTACTGCCAGGTGAATCATAAGGTATTGCTGGATGGAGTCTTACCTAGGTAGGTAGTAGTAGTGCTGGGTTGTGCACTCCAGCCCGGAATGTTGCAGTTCCGCCCTGCTGGATGGGCGTGCTAATGGCCACCGCTGTCTTATCATCGCTAATAGTATGAGTAAGGTAACCTTAGTTAAAATACCTGCCGAGCTGCTTGCAGGACCAAGTTTAGCTTACTCCCGAGTCTTGATTCCAATAGGAGATCTGCTAAGCGTAAATATAATTAACAACCCAGGCCCCCAGGCCCCCCCCCCCCCCCCCATGTTCATCTTATATACCGTCTGTTTTCTTTCCAACCAGCTGTCCAACTACTAGCTAACGAGAGCTACCCACGCTCCTTTGCGCTCCAGCCATTGTCCACAACCACAACGCACACACCCACACACGCACCACCGAGGCAGAACAGAGGCTGCGTTGGAGACAGAGGGAGTCAAGAAGGGGGCTCTGTCCGGCACACGGCCGCATTCGTTGCGACCAGCACCCGTCCATTGGCATCGCGCCGCCGCCATTTTTCGAGTTTCAAATCAGTCTTGTTCGCGTGCAGACGCGGCCACGATTCAGTCGCAATGGCCTCCGAGCTATCGGAGAAGCAGCCTGTACAGGCACCCGAGGAGATTCTTCCCAGCCGGCCATCAATAAGTGGCAATTCGACTGCTAGCACCATCGGACCGGCTGAACCTACGGGGGAGAAGACAGCTGCGCACCCGGGTGCCGGTGCTGATCTCACCAAGCTCGACTCCAAGGCCATCGCAGCGCCAGAAATGAACGATGATCCGTTTCATCACCTTCCTGACCATGAAGCTGAAATTCTTCGAAGACGTAAGTCAAATAAGCCTACTAACAGGTCGCGCAAGCTCATGCGCCACGTCATGTTGGGGTATTCATGCATGTCTACCACCAATTTCAGTTTTCTGATGTGTTTCTGCAGAGGTCACCACGCCCGAGATCAAAACTGGACTCGCTACCCTCTATCGATATGCCACGAGAAACGATCTGATCATCATATTCATAAGTACCATAGCCGCCATAGGCGCTGGTGCTGCTCTGCCCATCATGACCGTTGTTTTTGGCCGACTGCAAGGCTCTTTCCAGGGCTTCTTCAACGGTATGGTCACCAAAAGTGCCTTCACTAGCCAGCTGAACTCGCTGGTTCTGAACTTCGTATATCTCGCCATTGGCGAGTTTGTCGGCGTTTACATTGCTACCGTTGGCTTCATCTATACCGGCGAGCATATCAGCGCCAAGATCCGAGAACACTACTTGGAAAGTTGCATGCGTCAGAACATTGGCTTCTTCGACAAAATGGGCGCCGGTGAGGTCACCACGCGCATTACGGCCGACACGAACCTGATTCAGGACGGCATTTCCGAGAAAGTCAGCCTCACAATCACGGCCGTCGCAACGTTTCTGTCCGCTTTCATCATCGGTTTTGTGTTCTACTGGAAACTGACCCTGATTCTGACTTCTGTCATTTTCGCTCTCCTGTTGGTCATGGGCACTTCTTCCATCTTTATCGTCAAGTACACCAAACAGTCAATCCAGGCTCATGCCGTTGGTGGCACAGTCACTGAAGAAGTCTTGAGCTCTATCCGGAATGCGGTCGCATTCGGAACCGAGGATCGTCTTGCTCTGAAATACGACGAGCACCTGAAAATTGGTGAATTCTACGGATTTCGTAAATCCACCGCAGTCGCTTTCCTTGTCGGCGGTATCTTCGTCATCATCTATCTCAATTACGGTCTTAGCTTTTGGGTTGGCAGCATGTACTTGGTACAGGGTGTCATTCCCCTGTCTAGTGTGTTGACCATCATGTTGGCCATCATCATTGGTGCCTTCAACCTGGGCAACATCGCTCCCAACCTTCAGGCTTTCGGGACAGCGCTGGCGGCCGCCGCCAAGATCTTCCACACTATCGACCGTATCTCCCCCTTGGATCCCACAGACGACGAGGGTATAAAGCTCGACAATGTCCAAGGATCAATTCGCCTGCAGAATGTGAAACACATATATCCTTCTCGACCTGAGGTCATCGTTATGAAAGATGTTACTCTTGATATTCCTGCTGGGAAGACGACTGCGCTTGTAGGCGCCTCTGGTTCCGGAAAAAGTACCATTGTTGGTCTAGTCGAGCGATTCTACGACCCTGTGGCTGGCCAAGTTCTCCTAGACGGTCACGAGGTCAGCAAGTTGAACCTCCGGTGGTTACGTCAACAGATATCCCTAGTCAGCCAAGAGCCCACGCTATTCAGTACCACTATTTTCCACAACATTCGCTATGGCTTGTCCGGCACAAAGTTCGAGCATGAATCCAGCGAGAAACAGAAAGAACTCGTTATTGAGGCGGCCAAGAAGGCCAACGCACATGATTTCATCTCGGCCCTCCCTGAAGGATACGAGACCAATGTTGGTGAACGTGGTTTCTTGCTCTCCGGTGGCCAGAAACAACGTATTGCCATTGCTCGTGCTGTTGTGTCCGATCCCAAAAGTAAGAAAAGCAACCTACTACACCCCCCTATCCTCGATTGCTAACCTTTGAAATAGTCCTTTTACTGGATGAAGCCACCAGTGCTCTCGATACGAAATCCGAGGGTGTAGTTCAGGCTGCTTTGGAAAGTGCTGCCGAGGGCCGAACAACGATCACCATCGCGCACCGTCTATCTACCATCAAAGATGCCCATAACATTGTTGTCATGTCACAGGGTGCTATCGTCGAACAGGGAACTCACGACGAGCTCTTGCTGAAACAAGGCGCTTACTACAACCTCGTGTCAGCCCAAGCCATCTCTGCTGAAAAGACCCCGGCCAACGATGATGAGGATGAGGAAGACGATGACACGCAGCTGATTCGAAAGATGTCTACTTCCCGTTCTGGTGCTGGCTTCTCGGAAGATCCCGATGACAACATTGCAGCTAAGCTAAAGCGATCATCCACTCAAGCTTCTGTTTCCAGTCGAGTTTTGAAAAACCGCAAAGGTGAAGATGAGGTCAAATACAGCACTTGGACTCTGGTGAAGCTCATTGCTTCCTTCAACAAGAAGGAGTGGAAGTTGATGATCTGGGGTTTGTTCTGGTCCATCATCTGTGGTGGAGGCAACCCGACCCAAGCATTGTTCTTTGCTAAGCAAATTTTGGTATGCACAGTCTTGACGCGATATGAAATTACCATTAGCTAACCTCACCTCAGACACTGAGCGTACCGATCACCGATGCGAACAAAGTGCAGGTGAAGCGGGACAGCGACTTCTGGAGTCTGATGTATCTCGTTCTGGCCTTTGTTATCCTCATCGCCCAAATCGCCCAAGGTGTCGCGTTCGCCAAGTGTTCGGAAATACTAATCCATGGTGTGCGCGACCGTGCTTTCAGGGCCATGCTTCGCCAGGATGTAGCTTTCTTCGACAAGGAAGAGAACACACCCGGTGCTCTTACATCTTTCTTGTCAACCGAAACAACCCATGTAGCAGGTCTGAGCGGTGTCACCCTGGGTACGCTGCTTACCATCACCACTACCTTGGTCGCATCTTTCGTTGTAGGTCTTGCCTTTGGCTGGAAGTTGGCTCTCGTCTGCATCTCGGCTGTGCCGGTGATCATTTTAGCTGGATACTTCCGCTACTCACTGCTGGCACATTTCCAGCAACGTTCGAAGCGAGCTTATGAGAAGAGTGCGTCATATGCTTCAGAGGCCATTTCTGGTATTCGTACCGTGGCATCTCTTACTCGCGAGCACGATGTGTTGGATCAGTACCGGGCGTCTCTCGCTGTCCAGCAGAAGGAGAGTTTGGTTTCTGTCGCGAAGTCGTCACTGCTATACGCCGCGGCCCAGGCTGTCCTGTTCTTGGCCTTTGCCCTGGGTTTCTGGTATGGAGGGCAGCTCATTGCCAACAGAGAGTATGACTTGTTCCAGTTCTTCATATGTTTCATGTCCATCGTCTACAGTGCCCAGTCAGCTGGTTCCATCTTTTCCTTCGCTCCTGATATGGGCAAGGCCCGCCACGCCGCCGCCGAGCTCAAGACTCTGTTCGACAGGAAGCCAAGCATCGACACCTGGTCAGAAGAAGGCGCGGACCTCCACTCTGTTGAAGGTACCATTGAGTTCCGGGACGTACACTTCCGATACCCTACTCGGCCTGAGCAACCCGTCCTTCGTGGTCTAGATCTGGTTGTGCGCCCAGGTCAATACATCGCCTTGGTCGGTGCCTCCGGGTGTGGAAAGTCTACAACAATCGCTCTTCTCGAGCGCTTCTATGACCCGCTGTCAGGCGGCGTCTTCATCGACGGCAAGGAAATCAGCGGACTGAATATCAAGCAGTACCGCTCCCACATTGCCCTCGTGTCGCAAGAGCCCACTCTATACCAAGGCACCATCAAAGAGAACATTGTGCTCGGCTCCACCGACGCGGACGTGACGGACAAGGCCATCGACCATGCGTGCCGCGAAGCCAACATCTACGATTTTATCATGTCGCTGCCTGACGGCATGAATACGGTGGTCGGTACCAAGGGTGCTCTGCTTTCCGGTGGTCAGAAGCAGCGTATCGCCATTGCGCGTGCGCTGATTCGAAACCCGAGAATCCTTCTTCTGGACGAGGCAACGAGCGCGTTGGACTCGGAGTCGGAGCACGTCGTCCAGGCGGCTCTAGATAAGGCGGCCAAGGGACGCACTACGATCGCGGTTGCGCATCGTCTGAGCACGATCCAGAGAGCTGATGTCATCTATGTTTTCGATCAGGGCAAGGTCGTGGAGTCAGGTACGCATTCTGATCTGATGCGTCTGAACGGTCGCTACGCCGAGCTGGTCAACTTGCAGAGCTTGCAGAAGCATCAGTAAAAATAATAATAATAAATTTGGATATGGGTCAGCAGGGGGTGGGTTCTGTCTTGAGGGGTGAGTCGTTGCAGGACACTGTCGAGTGTTGGCGGAAATGGGAAAATTCATAAATTGGTCTACTTATTAACATATGTATATATCGCATGGCATTGTATGGCGTTTGGATGGCATGGGACAATCTGCTGAAGAGCACGGCAGACCCCTTCACTAGCAGCAATAGACAACGAGCAGGCCCGAAGGAGGCGTTGCACATATTTTGAAATTTAATACGAAATCTACATCTACATCTACATCTACATCTATATAGGCGCTGGGCATGGCCACATCGCCTAGCCTTTGTTTTCCCGTGGGGCTTAGACTTGCTGGACGTGATGGACTGCAGGACTGCTGTTGACTGCTACGGGTGACTAAGTAAATACCTAGGGTAGTTGTTCTGGGCCCGACGATCGTGCTGATCACTACCTCACGGAGATCTAGTTCACGATCTCCTTGTGCTGTTCACCTCCAAATTTGGAACACCCGAGTTGGTCAAAAAGCCACGTGCGAAACGATGCTGATCTTTGCAACATTGACGTGTGGAAAAGGATGATCATGGACCCGCCAGGGACAGTGCGGACCAGCTGCGCATACGAGTAATAGGCAATGAGACGAAGCAGTCACTGCAGTAGAAGAAACAGAATCAAGAACTTGCGCTCGGGTCAGACGGATAGGAGGACTAGACTCATTGATTGACGATTGACGATTGACGAGGGCTCAAAGCGAGTTGATGAGAGGAGTGGTGCAATATCAAGAGCATTCGATAATTTAACTTGGTCGCTATGAGAAATGTGGAATTGCGAGGTCCCTCACCTGAAGCAAAATCGGGATTAAAGGGTTTTGTTTGTTTGTTTGTTTCAGCTCACCTTCGTATTGTGTGGTGATTCAACCCATGCGGGAAATCATGTTTCACCCGCACACGCGTCCTTGGTTGTGTGGAACGGGAACGCACGCCGCGCAACCGTCACACTGTCTTACCTACTTGTAGGTCATGTCTCGGGATACTATGGGTTTAGGACAGCACTCAGACACGCATCCCTATGGAGGCTGAGTCTCCCGACATGGCAATTTTACGTGTGCGGCAATCAACACAGCTTGAAGAGGGGACAGTTTAACGAGTAGGAACTCTGGACCTCTCGACCGAGCCAATATAACAATGGCATTGTTGGTATTGTCCTGGGAGTAGGGAGTGATCGCTCGAGCTCCTCAAAGATCTACTGGCGGGGGCTTTTATTATTATTGCCCAGGATGATGCGGTATACCATACACATTCACTTTGTTAGATACGAGCCTACGAGTATGCTGGACACTGAATCGTTAGAACCTTCCTTTAATGGCCATGCTGCTAGAGAACTTCTTTACGAGTACATGTATTTTTCAGCTGACGCTTGCTGCTGGTAGCTCTGGGCGGATTCATGGCCGTATGAGCACCTGAATGCCAAGGACCGCAATGGCCTCTCGATCTTGAGGCCATTCCCTAGATATGGCACGAACATGCCAGGGGATGGATTGCTACGATGTTATTGAGCTCTCCCAGGACATCCAGTCGGCCCTGCGCAACCTAGTTCAGGAGGTGGTTGTGTGAGATACAACAGATGCCAAGGACCGGAAAGATTTTCTTGATCGCGATCTGTGTTATTAATTAGTGTGGTTGTTAGCATCAGAATAGTCCGGGTACCTTGCAGCAGTCGTGAAGCGGTTCGCGGGCCCGGGACATTTTGCCTGCCTGTCTGCAACATTCTGGTTGGACGGTTGTCCGTCCTCCATTCTGCGAGGCGATGGAGTTCCACTTTCGGCAATTCTATCGTGTGTATATATACCTAGGTATATATATATCGTCTCTTGCTAAGGAGACTATGCGTATATGTTGTCTTCGTATAGGTATCTCATGTCGCTGTAGCCAGCTGGATTTGAACAACCTTCCAGAATTCCGATCTTGGCGTGGTGTTGGCTAAAGAAAGGCTCGCCGCCCTTCAATAGCGTCCAGTCTAACGAGCCCACTACTGTACGGTACACCGTAGATGCGCTACATTTGCACTTGAGAATATAGTACGAGATGTACTACAACGTATGTAGATAGCATACTTACCTATTCACGAATAGTAGCGGATGGTCGGCACTGAGAGAACACCATTTCCGAGATTCTAGCTTCTTTCCCGGAGACTGGCTTGACTGGTTGTTCAGGACGCCGCTCGCTGTGTTGATTCTGACCTGGCCTACCATAGTAGCGCCTGGGCCCATGGTCACATTCCTGTTCCATATTCATACGTAATCCCGTCAGACGAAAGCTCCGGCTTGTCTGCTCAGGGCTCACTGCTCAGGCACGCCCGGATGTGACTTGTCGGATTTTCTGCTTGATTGGCTGAATCACGGCTTACTGCTGACTGCGACAAGTCTACTGTACATGATGGATACTGTGCACATGTAAGAAAATGGCACAATTACGCTGCGAGCCTTACGGACCACTCGAGCACTCGAGCGTGATAGGACTGGATTTCTGACCCACCTCCTCAGCTCCTTTCCAGTTGGTGATTGCAGTGCAAGAGGCATGTATACAGCATCTTGCATGTCGAGGTAGCAGCACAGAAAAGCCGCGCTTATAAGTATGCGTAGTAGGTATCCCATTTCTCTCCGGGCCCGCCCGTGTTAGCCCCCATGCTTGCTTGCAGCCGAGCCTCAGGTGGGCAGTCTTTCCGGACTCAAGTCCATACAGCGGTACGTAGACGGGTGGGACGGTGGTGTTCGCCAATTCCTATGCGAGGGTATGTCACTGTGTGGACGAAGCCATGCCGCAGCGGCGTTGCCTCCGCGCGTTGCAAGACAGCCCTGCCACCCTGAATGTCTCTTGACCGCACTGAATGCCCAATACCACGCCCCTTGCAGAATGGGTGCAGATCTAGGCGGCCACCGTCTCCTCTTGTGGAATCTGGCTATGAGGTGAGCGACTGGGGTGAGGTATTTGTCGAGCGTCGCAAAAGATGAACTTGAAGCTGAAGTCGTGGACAAGTCTTGGAATGGTTGCTTATGGTTTATATCAAACCGCGAGGCAAGTAAGTACATGCATACTAGTACCAAGGTACATAGTACGTACCTGTGGTCTAGTCTCGCTAAGCCAAGCCGGCTAGGCCAGAAAGCGGCCCTGAGCCAACGGGAGAGACTAAGCCTCTCTGGGGGACTTGTCATGACCCCCCGAGCCCCCCCGAGTATTATACGCATACTAGGGGACTAGGTACTAGGCGAGCTACCTAAGGTACCTAGGCCCGCCGCGCTTGCACCAGCTCGCCAGCCAGAACCACCGATGCGCTCCCCTTTCGGCCCCCAATGCCTTTCCCCGTTCGACGTCCCTGCAGGCCGCGCTTGGCCCAGAGTTGTAGTGTGTGTTGGAACTTGGGTCTTGGTTGCATTGTCTGCTATATGTGAGGTTATATTACCCACCCGCATCGGGCGATGGACCAGGATGGGCCAGGATGAGCCAGGCCTAGAACTTGCGAGGTCGCCATTGCCGCCCACTCACCATGTCACCCTCACCCTCACCCTCGAGCACCCTCACCCTAAGCATCCTGCTCGCTGCTCTCTCTCTCGCCTGCCCAGCCTTGGCCCTGCTCTCCCACAGGCAACAACAGGCTGGACAGGGTGCCTGGCCACACAGACATTCCTACACACTCCAAGAGCACGGCCGTCATGTCGGTAGTGTCGGTAGACAGCGGGATGACTAGGTCGAAAAGAATGTTGGCCCCCCCCCGCGGTGAGGAGACAGTTAGTTAGATATCTGGTCTAGTCCGGTAGGAGTAGAGGAGAGTTTCTATCAATCTCTCCCCATCTTCATCCGCATCATGGTTCTACTCGTACACACCCTCGACACCTTCGCACCACATCGCACCAACTTACGCTACAATATCCGCTTCACTTAATATTATCGCACTCCGCTTCACCACCATCTGTAGTGGCTCACTCTCGCTCTGCATTGACATAACACCCTCATCTATTCTTCGCAAACCCCCACACGGCCCCGGGCTCCGTATACTGTTTCTTGTTGGCTGTGGGTGGTGCCTTGGCTGTCACGGGAGCAGGAATGCAGAGTTGCAGATCCTGGCGTGGAACACTCGACTTACACGTAACTGCGGCTTCATACGCCATTTACCCGACCGACATATACGTATAAGATCACCGGCAGTGCTCTCAATCCCGTGGCGAGCGTCGCTCGGCAGAAGGGCTTTTCGCTTTCTCACCGTACTGGTTTCACGACACCGCATTTGCAAAACATAACCCATTTTATATAAATCAGGAAAGAATCCCACGAAAGAGTCCATCTCGAGGTTCCACGAAGCACAAGATCCGTTGTCCCGACCGCCTGTTACACCACCTCGTCTATCGATCGGTACTTACGGACATACTGTACATAATCCGGGGGGGTGAGAGGTACCTACCACAGCATAGTAGATAGGCACTATATCGTATGCTTTTACTACCGCCGCACTGCATCGTCACACGAACGATCTCATCTCCAGCGAGCGCCCGCAGCCGGCAGCCAGGCAGCGTACGTACACCTGGCGGTGATGCTGGTTGGGGTGTCACAGGGTGGGCACTGGCTGAAACGATGAGTACGCCTTTTGAAAGTTGCAGGAGGAACCATGTCAGGAGCAAGAGCAGCAGCAGCAGCAGCAGCAGGAGGAGGGGGAGGAGCAGTCCTGAGGCAACAAAGGGAGGAGCATCGGCGGCGGTGACAGCGACGGCGACGGCGACAGATGGAGCAGCTACAACCACAGCCACGAGGACAAAGACAAAGACAAAAAGGTCAGGCACATACGCATACAGAGGCACACGCAAAGACATGGCCTCGACGGCGGCGTTAAGCCGGTGTGGGAGCTGGCGCGATCCACTCGGCACCACTCGCATGACAGGGGCTGCTGCATCCACCTCCAAATCTTGCCAATCCGCGTTCCATCCCCCTTCCCATCCCCCTTCCCAACCCAGAGCCAGATCCTGCCGCCCCCGGTCTTGGTCCTGGCCCGAATCCAGATCCAGCTGGACACATAGGGCTGTCATCATCTTCCTTATTTCTTGCTGGTGTCTGATAAGCACTGCTGCTGCCGCCGCCGTTGGTGCTGGTGCTGGTGCTGGTGCTGGTGTTAGTGCTAGTGTTGGTTCTCCGACCTTGACCCTCACCGAGATCGACCTGGATACGGACTCGGCCTCGGACGCGGACTCGGACCTGCTGCTGATCGATACCCGGATCCCCGTCTTCGTCGACGGCCACTGGCAAATCATGTCCGGCGAGGAGCATGGCGAACTTCGGCGTCGGGCGGCTGACCCCAAGGATGCGCCACACGCCACGACCACCGAAGTCGACATCGATACGTCGACTATCACCAAGACCAATCCCCAGTCATCCGCCACCGCCGCCGCGAGCCCCCTGCCGAGCCCCTTCGATGGCGCCCTCGCCGCCAATTTCTCCGGCAACAACTGTCCCAGCTTCATCTACAAGTTTCTGGCCAATGAGACCTTCAAGGCGTGCTACCCGATCTCACTTCTTCTGCAGGTAAGTCAAGTTTGCCCCTGACTGACTCTTCATGATGCAACTTGGTCGCAAAGTGAGATAGAGGCACTCGAGACAGGCCGTCGTACACGATCGCTTACGCTCCCCCATAGGGCTCCCAATCATTCTTCGAAGCCGAGAAATCCTTCTTCGACATAACGCGGGTTCTCGATGCCGCGTGCAAGGCCGACGTGGACATGTGCACCGACTACTTCGCCGGACTAGCGAGCACGCTGATCGCGGACGGCAACTGCGGCAAGGAGTACGCGAAGCGCAACGCGCTCGTCGTGCAGGCATACCAGGGCATGAGGACGTACGAGACGGTGTACAAGGCCACATGCCTGACCAACGCCGACTCGGACATGTTGCACTATTGCTTCGCCAACGCCATCACCAACCACACCACGCCCTCCAACGCCTACCTCTACTACCTGCCCTTCAACTCGACCCTCCCGAGCACTGCCGCCCCGGCCTGCGGCTCGTGCACGCGGCAGACCATGGAGATCTACCAGGCCGCCACTTCAAATCGCAAGGCCGAGATTGCGAACACGTATCCGAGCGCCGCGCAGCAGATCAATTCCGAATGCGGCCAGAATTTCGTCAACACGTCGCTCGCCGCCGTCGTTGACTCGGGCGCAATGGGGTCCTTGCATCCTGCACCAACCGCTTCCCTGCTCCTACTCTCTTTCCTGTTCATGATCATATCGCGGTGGGTATTATAGAGGACTCCGGTTGTGGCAGCGATAATACATCAACGACTATTGGTGCAATCGAAACGGCCTATGGCGCATCGGAACGGAAAGGGGACAGGCTCCTGGGGACAGAGATCATCAAACCCCTTTTTATTGCATCTTGATCGATTTGTCAGGTCTCTGTCTTCCAACAAACGCATCAAGTCAACAAAAAGGAGGGTGGTTGCAACTCTTTCCCATCATGTGCGCGCAATACAGCGATACCAGCAACAATTTTTTCTCTTCTTTTTTGCATTTTTCTTTTTCTCATATATTTCAGCGACACGACCACGTGAGAAAGCCTGGCTCTTGATAACGATACCCCTTTTCTTACTCGTATATTTTTAAGTAAATTATTCACTTTTGTGGTGCGCCGTAGCACAGCGTGATGTGCACGGCGCTTTGTAATGAGCCTTTCGCCACCAACCTATTTTCTTGGTGTGTGCATATACCGTACAACCCATCTTTCACTTCAACCTTACACTTTTACGTTATTTCTAATGTATATGACGAGTTTCGTGGAAATCGTTTTCGGGCACGGGTTGGGATTCACGATAGACCTGAGGACATTGGATTGGAACAAATGATGTGCCTCTACACACGGAAATTTGTCGTGATGTTAATCTTACCTGAGATCTGGTCCCGATATCTGATTAGATAATGTATATGGTTCAATACAAGTGGCTATACGCCACGTTCACTCTATCTATGAAGCTAATCTGCATGTCCTTCAGCTCTATGATTGAGAGACAGTGTGCATTGTTTATTTTGACAACTGCGTCGTGTTTTTTTTTCACCAATTGGGGTTTCGTTAATATGAAACAAGCCACGTGATGATAGATTGCATACAGCACGATCTTCACACTTCTTTGATAACCATAATAACGAGGTGCCTAGTGGGTTAATAAAATTCCAAGCTCTTCGACAGAAGGTTGCCAACATTCAATGATCTACAACAAGAATAGAACGCCATAGGGATGTGCGTATGCTGTCCGCTTCCAATATTAGGTCTAAGGTGTTGTTTTTATGGTAGTTGAGAACCAGGCTGATCATTCAACCAGTTACATATTCGTCTACCTCGTTTGGAGTCTCTCATGGGATTATCGTCATGACAACACAGTCTGTATGGCCCAAGCCATGTTGGAAATGGTGTTTCCTGAACTACAAGCCTTGCCCTAAATTTCAACTCGGAAAGTCGAAGAATGAGCTCTTGGACTGTATCGTCTCGATGGTCCTGTTAAGTCTGTAGATACTTGATTCCCATGAGATATGAGCGGAGCCTAGTCATATAAGTAGGGTCTTACGTGGGATAGGCGCGTAAAGGTGGCAGTTTTCCATCCGAGGCCCATTAAAAATCAAAGGTTCTCGTCTGAGAATGATGAATGAGACCGTGAATACTAAATGTATTTATTATGGCTTTACTGCCACCACAGCACAGGTCTTTTTCACTAAGCTCCATTCTCATGTTCCATTGAAGTTCCGTCTGAACATCAAGAGGGATAATTATGTTTGGACATTTTGCAATCATTCATCATTATTACATGTTTCCCAGAATGTTGTAAGCCTAAGGTGCAGTGCGCTGCTTACATACTGATATCGGATCACATGCAACTGCATTGATCAATCCAGCTCTGTTTACAATGGGTACATGAACCTTCACTACATGTACTGAGTACCTAGATACATACCGGTAGACTTGAATGTACGCTAGGTATATGTCCTAGATATCTACATCTACTCAGAGCAAGGATACTGCGGCTGATCCCCCCCCAAACCAGGACGACGACAACAGCCACAAACAACCTTGAAGGTACCTCAGCTAATCTACCACCCGGGAAGGTACATGTATCTACATGTGGGTACATGTATCTAGGTACTACTTTATCTTACCTTACCCATATCTACATGTAGATAGGTATCTATAGTACAATCAATCAAGTACATGTGTACTAGAGATTTGTTCTCAACAGGGGCAGTTATCGAGGTCCTCCACCCGACTTGGATCCTCTCTTTTCCAGCAACATATTCACTTTCGCATCCACGCATCCACGCTTCCATTTTCATCTCCTATCCATCTTGTATGATTGATTTCCTTTTCATGACCATCCTATAGAATTCTTCTTCATTTCTTCACTTTAGATTGTGTGCTCTCCTCTTTCCTAGCGGCCAATGGCTGTCGCCGAACCTTGAGTCGACGTACCGTTGCTTCTCCCACCTCGTCCAACCATGGCGACTCCAACTCCTACCCCAGCCTCTCGCATCGCAAAACCAAAGACGCCGGCCGCCACCGAGTACCAGAAACTCGCGGCCGAGTGGGCCAAAGCAAAGCGGATAAAGGACGCACAGGCGGGCACCAAGAGCGGCGCGAAACCGTTGGCCAACAGCGAAGAAGCGCGACGCGCCGCTTTCGAGCGCCGTCGAAGATCTGCCTTCGAATCTCGCTGCTCGTGGACCGTCGCTTTCTGGATATGGCTGCTCTGCATCCATGTCATTGGGATTGTCCTTTTCACCAGCGGCTTCCTCTTGACCAGGCTTGTCCTCGACGATCGCTCCGAATGCGCCGCACCGCCGATCGAGCCCTTGATAGAATGGGAGGGTAGCGGCACGGTTGAAGGTGGCTGCTGGCACCCCAAGACCTTCAACAAGGCCGTCATCGTCATCATCGACGCCCTTCGCTACGACTTTACTGTACCTGTCGGGGATGCCACCAAGGCCGAAGTCTACCACAATGCCTTTCCTTTCTTATACGACTCCGCCGTCCAGTCGCCCAACAACGCCTTTTTGCTGCCCTTCATTGCCGACCCTCCTACAAGTACGCTACAGCGGCTGAAGGGGCTGACTACCGGAACATTGCCGACTTTCATCGATCTAGGCTCGAATTTCGCTGGTACGGCTATTGAGGAGGACAATATCCTGATGCAGCTTCGGGAACATGGGAAACGCATAGTTCATCTCGGCGACGATACATGGACCTCTCTTTTCCCGGATTACTTCCAGGCGAATTTGAGCAGGGCATACGACAGTTTCAATGTATGGGATCTGCACACAGTCGACAACGGCGTCTTGGAGCATATATTCCCGCTCATGGAACCTGAGCGTAGAGGGGATTGGGATGTCACGATAGGCCATCTATTGGGCGTGGATCATGCGGGCCATCGATACGGGCCGAACCATCCTGCCATGACCGCCAAGCTCCAACAGATGGATATTTTTATTCGACAGCTTGCCGAAACCATCGACGAGGACACGCTGCTAGTCGTTATGGGAGATCATGGAATGGATGAAAAGGGCGACCACGGCGGCGAGAGTGACGACGAGGTGGAAGCTGCTCTGTGGATGTACTCGAAGGAGCCCGTGTTTGGTCGCACCCGTGTCGAATATGTCACACCACCTGCATCCGCCAAGATTCGGCCTGTAAACCAGATCGACCTCGTCCCTACCTTGGCCCTTCTCCTAGGCATCCCCATCCCGTATAACAACCTCGGCCGGCCAATCGAGGAGGCTTTCGTGGGTCCTCTGGGAAATGCATGGGACCGGCTTGCCGCCGCGTCTGGTGTTACATCAGCAGGAATCAAGAGATACCAAGCGTCGTATTTCGAGGCTCGCGGCCTGCAGCAAAGCTCCGCGCCAGGATCTCCAGTATCTCTTTGGAAGGATGCGGAAGACCTGATTCAATCTCCAAAAGCGCGGAAATGGGCAATTCTCAGCGCCGCCTACACAGCTTACCAGGAGGAGACGCTGAGGATCTGCAAAGACCTATGGGCTCGTTTCAATGTGCCGAACATGCTTCTAGGAATCATAACCATGGCCTTGGGAGTGCTCGTGCTAATACTCTACGTATCACGAGATGAAGACGAAGACTTCGCCGTCCTCGATAACGTCGACCTTGACATCGCAGAAAGAACTCTGGAGCTGCAAGGTGTCACTCCTAATGCAGATGCTGCATCTTATAAAACGCTAACCAGAACTGTGGTCAAATCAGGGGCTGTGGGTGGTGTAGTGGTAGGGCTTGCGAGCTCCGCGATTATTGTCTTCACCAGCTCGGGAGAGTGGCTTTGGGCCGGTGCTGCTACTACTATTGGCAGTATGGTTGCTGTGGCATTCAGCTTGGTATTCCCTGGTGGTAAGAGTTTCTTAAATCTGCTTCCAAACACCTTATGGGGTTGGATGTCACTTGTCTTTGTGGCTAGTCAGTCCATCGGCTTCGCCTCCAATTCATACACTATATGGGAAGACTCCATCTCTCTATTCTTCCTGGCAACGTTTGGCATAGCTAGTGCTATCGCCGCACTTCGGCAGCCCTCTGTGCGCGAGCGGACTATGGGGATTTACCACTCATTGCTGTTTGTCGTTTTGAGTCGCCTGGCGTCATTTTCGAAGCTTTGCAGAGAGGAGCAAATGCCGTACTGCAATTCCACTTATTACGCATCTGCAAACTCTTCAACATCGGCATCTTGGCAATTAGTGGTGCCATTCGCTGTGGCACTCATCCTCCCCTCCATCATCAAATCATATTTGCAGATATCGCGGTCTTATGAAGGCCTCGCACCCTTGTGGGTTGGATATGTCTTCCGCGTAATTCTCCTGCTCTCTGCCAGCTACTGGACCCTCGACGCCGCAAGCAATGGCAACTGGCTCATGTCGATCTCCGAAACTACGTTCAAAGCAATGCACGCATCACTCGCCCAGATCGTCCTGGCGCTGGCCTTGATTGCCGGCTCGTTCGCCTTCATATGGGCGCCGCCATGCGTCTCCATCCTCACCTCCGCCGCCAACAGCCGATCCGCGCAAGTCACTGTGCTTGGGTACGGCAACGCCAACGGCGCTCGCTACCTCCTTCTCCCCATTAACATCACGTGCGCCTGCATCCTCCTCACAAAGCCCATGGGAAGCGGCGCCATCGCCATTATGATGTGGCAGATCCTCGCGCTCGCCGAGATCCTCGACGTCAACGGCCTCGTAGCAGAGCCCATCGGCCCTGTGATGCTCGCCCTACTGGGCAACTACACATATTTCAAGACCGGCCACCAAGCCGTTCTCTCCTCCATCCAGTGGGACGCCGCCTTCATCCCCCTGACCACAATCCGCTACCCATGGTCCCCCCTTGCCGTGGCGCTGAACCACTTCGCGGGCCAGATCGTAGCGTGTGTTGCGCTGCCGCTGCTGGTTCTCTGGAAAACCTCGCCGAAGCGCAAGGGTGTCTTGGAGAGCGTGAGCCGCGCACTGGGCGTCTTTGTGGCGTTTTACGCCGTGGAGAGTCTGGCTACGATGGCGTGGGCAGGACACCTGCGCCGCCACCTCATGCTGTATCGCGTCTTTAGCCCAAGGTTCATGATGGCAGCTGCGGTGCTGTTGGCAGTGGATCTCGTGAGCATCTTTGTAACGCTATTGGGCGTTAGGACGAATGTGCTCTCTGTGGGTGATGTATTCGGGTTCGCGGATTAGGGGGGTACTGCGTGATATGAGGGCGAAACGCGTGTCCTACATGGTAAGATAAATAACAAGTATTTTAACGATTTATGTAACTGGGCAATCTACACCGTTTTGTATAGAAGAGCTACCTTCGCGGGCTTTGCAATAGCTTGTGTGACAGCATACACTCGGATTGTCACTTCATCTCAGCCTTGCTTTATGTGTGATCGGAACGTGTATGCACTCGAGTCCTTAGGTATGGCATACAACTTTCACAGGCTAACCAGCTATTTGTGACGTAGCCGCACGCACGACCTAAGCAGATAAGAATAAGCTTTCTGAGATATTCTTCCTTCTGATTATATATATGATCAAATGGTAAAAATGCTAAGTTTTAGTGGGGAAAGCAGTCATGATACGGACTCATTTGTGTTGTGGGTGTACCAAGTAGGTAACATTGCTTACATGGAAAGTGAAATCAGAAGTACTTCATTTTCTAATCGACTGTGCCACAATAGTCCATCATCAACTATCTGTTGAACTCATCCAGACCGCAACCGGAATACGAAGAGGTTGTCCTTTACAATTTGGTCTCTCTTGCTCTCAAGCTCCTCCATATCCCAGCCTACGCTGAAAAATCTTCCATTAAGCCAGGGGCGACGCTCTCCGCACAAATAAGCAATCGTGTGCGCGGGGAGTGCGAGCTCATCAATAAGAGAGCCCCACTGTTGTTCCGGCATATTGAGCGCAAGCTCTGTCTTGATACCGCCCGGGTGGAGGGAGGTGCAAACTATGCCTCGGTCCCCGTACTCGGCCGCGATGAACTCGGCGAGGCGACAAATGGCAAGTTTGGTGGACTGATAGCCTGACGCACCGTTGAACACAGCCAGAGCGCCATAGCTGCTGACTATCAAGCTCGTCTTCATCTCGCCTTCCAACAGAAGAGGGATGAAGAAATGATTGAGAAGAAATGTCCCCTTAACATTGACCTCATAAGTCTTCCACCACTCGGAGGGGTTCGCCTCGGCCACTTTCAACCAGGACTCCAGATTGCCTGCATTGCAGACCAAAACATCCAGCGCGCCTCCGAACTCCTGTGAGATTTTGTCGGCGGCAGCTTTGACGCTCTCTTCAGACGTCACGTCGAGGGAGAGTGTGACGACTTGCGGCGCACTCCTATTGGCATCGGTTGCTGCCTTCTTTATCTCATCTGCCAGTTTGGAGATATCTGAACGGGCTCCTATGGCGATCTTGCTGCATCCGGCAGCCCCTAGTGACAGAGCGGTTTCTTTCCCAATCCCCTTGGATGCGCCAGCCACAAAAACTGATTTCCCTGATAAGTTTGCCTTATCCAAGGATATATAGGGGTAAGTGTCGTGGTGGACGGTTGTGAAGTCCATCACAGCGTGGACATTGTCCATTGGTGTGTGGGCCATTGTGGAGTGATAAACCGTCGAAACTCTGTGATAGTTTAGTATGATGGTAGAACAGCAAGGAGGTACGAGGAGTGTGTGTGTGAAGGCGTTAAGGTCTGCAAACATGTCTCTTGCGGCGAGATGGTTTTGGCGTTTTTATCTAGGCCGTGTGCTCATCTAGTTCCGACACACATGGTGTCTGTCGCCGGATCATGTTGCATAGTCCATCAACATGCTTCGGAACCACACTCAATGGCTTGCGGCTTTACAGCACCCCGATGCTTAACTCCATTCCTCTGCGTCATGACGTGTCCATCCATGAACCAGGTGGCAATTGTCTAAGTAGTTACCACCGAATGTTGACCCCTGGTTCGACTG
Organism: Astrocystis sublimbata; assembly: GCA_022453515.1. Taxonomy (NCBI): domain Eukaryota; kingdom Fungi; phylum Ascomycota; class Sordariomycetes; order Xylariales; family Xylariaceae; genus Astrocystis; species Astrocystis sublimbata. Next base: position 22,242 of record JAJNNY010000066.1, on the reverse strand, counting down.
GAACTGAACTAGTCAAGGCCCCTCCACCCCGTAGACTTGAACCCAGCCCGACAGGCATGAAGCTTGTTCTTTTTTTCTTTGAGTGCTCTACCGTTTTCTACTGGTAAAACATCGCCATCTGCCGACGAGTGGCCTGGAACTATAGTTGTGTTGTGATTCGATATCGGAGTTCTATCAGGCCAGAGACGCTCGTCCGTTGGCTTCCCAGCAGACCACATGTGGAAACGTTGTGGTATGTCGGCATGGAAGCATGTTGACGATACTGCAGTGACTAGACTCAGTGACTGCCGCCTAGAGGGGGGAAACCGATCTCGAATGAGGGTTCTCAGGTGTTTCCATAAGAACAGATGCCTTTTGCTTAATCTACTGTACTATCAATATCAAGTAAATACTTTTTAGGTACTTCCTTGCCTGTCATTTTTGGTGTGCTCAATCGCAAGGATGCTAGGTATATCTGCTATTACTGCTAATAAGACCTAATCATAGCAGGTAAGGTAGGTGTGAGAAGCTTAAATTGAGGGAGGTCATGGACAGGACCTACACACCTGCAGATAACGACATATACGGTGGTGGGACTGTATCTTGGCATGTGCCACCAGGCACGGTGTTAACGTCCATGTGCCAGTACAAAGCCGCTTATGTCCGACCAGTGCTGGCAAGGCACTGCAAGGGTGCCAGCTTATCTCCATCCCTAAGCCCCTTACCCACTCGCCTACCTACCTAGGTACCGACCTAGGTAGGTAAGTACCTACCAAGTTGATCAACTTCATCAATGAAATCATTAATAAAACAATGCCCCAGTACTCAAGTACGCGGTTGGCTTATGGGAGGGAAACTCACCACTCAACTTGATCGCATGCCTTTACTCCCCTCCCGCCTTACAAAGTTCGGTCGGTACTCGTTTACTCGGCGTTCGTTTGCTTCACTGCAGGTGGGGGACTGGCTCATTCAGGCAGGCCTTCAGCCATAATGTCGAACAAACGTGTTCTCCCAGCACTATCACAAATTTGTTCGGGCTTTACATGTGTTCCATTCCTCTCTCGCCCCATCTGCCCTTCTTTGCCTCTCGCTCAGCCCTGGGGCTCACCGTGAAGAGACCACGGCTATATACCATCTGCCCTGTGTACCTCACTGCTGTACCTGGCCCGCAGTATGAAAATTAAAGGACCCCCCTCGCCGCCTTCGCCTCCCTCACTATCCAGCTTAAAATCGCACCAAAAATAAAAATTCCTGTTCAGCCTCTAAAGGTATTTTTCAGTTATTCAGTCCAATGCCAAGTGGAAATTGGAAATAGACCAGAGGACTTCGTTATAGACTGTTACTCCATTCATGCTCGTCACTGGATGCCTGGCCGGTTTCGCCTGCTTCAAGGATCGATAACGATGATCATAGCTCCCAAGCCGGATGTTTGCCCGGATCTACCCTGTGTTCCCAATTATCTAAGAGCAACCCTATTTGAGCTCGAAACAGTTGTACATTGCTGATTCCTATACACCCGTCTCATACCCGTGGGCTTTTGCAGTCCTAAGCACTTCGAAGAAAGTATGTAAGACACAGGGTTTATTGTCAGTTGGCGCGAGCCGATTGATACTGGCAACGGAGCCATCCTCCCCAATATGTTGTTTGGTCATTGTTGCACCGCCTCCCCGGTCAAGGATCGGTGATGCTCATCCCGAAACTTGAGATGCGGCTCTTAGCAGCACCTCTTTGGTTTGCACCAGGAGCATGAATCCTCAGACTTGCCTCAAATTTGAATTTGGGCTCGAATGTCGGTGATGTGCGCCGTGGGAGCTCTGGCGTATTCGATCTAGCTGCAGCTCATGAAATATATACGAGTTATGATGCTCGCGTGGAGGCTTTTGTAGACAAAGTAAAGCAATTCATAAATGTTGAAAACCGTGAATGGGGGATCCATACCGGGAACGCTAAAAACTACTATACCATAGTATATACGGTACGTATTTATAGAATCCCGAAGGATTATCAACGCAACGCTCATGCCCTTTAGGCTTTAGGGCGCATTCGAGCCACTTTCTCACGTGAGAGAAACGTTGTCGAGCTGCCTCTTTAAGGTTCGGGAGCTGTCGAGTGAAAACATAAAACATCCCATTTAACATCGGGCTTCCTTTAGGGCTGCGAATATTACGCCCCATGTATAATTATCTCCCGCCTGCCGGCGATGCCGCACCCTTGAGCAGTGGCCTAGCCTGTACCTGCATCATGGGTTCTCGGATTGCATCATTCCTAGTGCGAGACGTATTATATGACCAATGAATCAATCGATCAAGATGAGCACAGGCGATCTGATTGTCGCGATAGGTTGGAAACATGTTTACCCACAGTTCGGGCTGGACCCTGACAACTGACCCTTTGAGCTACACGGAAATTGCCCAAATTGCGAAGTGTTTGACTTCAAGACATGGAACGTTACTATTTTGATGAGCGATCTAACTTGAAACCTCCGCCAAAGGGCTGTCGGAACGTACTTGGCGGAGTGACTGGCGACGGAGGCAATGGATTCTCCACAATTGGCAGGTGACATGCGTCTCTCTGTGTAGCCTTAACCAACACCACGCATCCTTTCAACATATACGAAAAGGAACACTTGACGAAGTAGGACGGTTCATGTCTCTATTACCGAGATGCCCGAAATAGCTGTAGCCCTCGAGCCCCTGGGAGCCTTCCGTAAGATAATCGGGACGCCGACTACAAGAAGATGGATTATAAAATGAGCGTTCCCCTCAAACACTTTTTTTTCTTATCCCCAGCATTGACTCCTCCAGCTTCTACTACCGGACCGGTTCCTCACTTCATTCCTTTTCGTCGTCACTCCTTAACGCGAACTATATCACCCCTGATACCACAGTCCCTACCCACCACAGTCTCGTCTCGTAACAGCGACAAGTATCCAAACCGTCAAGATGTTCACCAAGATCGTCCTCGCCGTTGCTGCCGCCGCCAGCCTCGTTTCTGCGGCCCCGTCCAACTCGGGTCTCACCCGCCGCGAGAACAGCGGCGACCTGACCTTCTACACGCCTGGTCTGGGTGCCTGTGGTGTCACGAGTCTCGAGAGTGACGCCATTGTCGCCATCTCCAAGGATCTGTTCGACCAATACACACCTAACGGCAACCCGAACCTCAACTCGCTCTGCGGCCGTCAAATCCAGATCAACCTCGGTGGAAACACAGCCGTTGTTACTGTCGAGGACCGGTGCGAAGGTTGTGCTTACGGCGATCTCGATGTCCCCATCGCCATCTTCTCCCAGCTCGCGGATCCAAATGCCGGCCGTGTCCAGATGACCTGGGACTTCCTTTAAATCACTGCCGTTTCCCCTTCCCAGTCTGCAATTCTGCAGGGAAGTTCGGGGGCGAGTGGGAGCCGCTTACTTGTGAGGAAATGGGTGGATTGATCTAAGATTGGTGGATGGTTGGTGCGGTGATTTGAAGCTCTCCTAGCTTTTGAGTAAAAAGCCTGAAGCAGGCTGGTGGATGGCTGTGGTTTCTTTTCTGGACGTTATCTGTATATATTTCCCATTGAGTCGCTCGCTTGCACATATCAAATACAAAATTGGTGGTTTCAAGACCCATACCTAGTATCAGATGCTAGTGATTTATGTCGCTTGCTGTATAACGCGAATTCGGGACTGTTTTTGTGTTTGTTTTTGACTTGCGTGCTACACATCGAATCGGTGTTCAAGAAGAAAGATCTTTTGATTAAATAGGCCTGTCACATGCTTTTGAAACATGCAGGACATAACATTGCATGTCACCGGGTATGATATCTGCCAGAGTCTAGACTGATGATGACGAAGTCTAATATGGATTTGACGAGTTGTTCACGTAGGCTTGCTTGGCCTGCTAAGCCCCAGGAGTCGCGACCTGGTGCGCTTTGCAATGCAAGATAGCTCAGGCAGTATGGAAAATCCACTGCGCCAGATTATTACCAGCCACTCGACGTACTGATTTGAGGGCAGAGGAAGACCTGCCCGACTTTTGCTTATGTGTCGAACTGTCATGACGGAAAGAAGCAAGTCAATTGTGGATGAGGTTAATTGTAGCTGGAAGAAAAAGTTATGTTCCGCTAAAAGTAATATCAATTATACAGTTACGAATATGTAGTCCACCAGGGTAGATCTCCAACCTTCACTATGTTCAGCTACCTATAAACAGATAGCATAACCATGGTCTCGTTCATATGTTCGAGGTTGATATATATTCAACGCTATTGCCATTAAAGTCGATGGTCAAAAATGGCGTTCTGGATATTTAGGCGGTCCGTCAGCACTTGAACATTGCCGCAATTTCCCTGGCGTTGGTTTGAGTAAATATAAGTTTTCGATCGTGAAGCGTGCATGCAGATGCTCCCACCGCATGAGGTATAATAGTATCAAATGCTTGCATGAGTCGGATATGAGCATAGTGTCCGAAACACCAGCACCGCTCACACGAACTGGGTTCTATCTTTCTCCTTTAAGCCACCGATACGATCCATATCGATAGAGTAGAATGCATTACTACCATCCTTTTCATAGGCGGGCAATTGCTCTTCCTTGAGGGGCTCGAGACCAATTGTTGTCTCGCCAACACGAACGAGGAGAACTCGCCCAGTCTTCCGGCGGCCCTGCTCATCATGTTCGTCCGGAAAGGTGATGTGAATCTGAGGGACGTTGTTGGGCGAGTGCGGGGGCGCGTTGGGATCGGCCAGCATCGGACGGCCGTCGACAACAACAATGCTTGATTTACCGCCTGGGGTTTGAATGGTCAACCGGCGAGTGTTTCGGCCAACTTGATGGTCGATATCGTTGTACCTGGGCAAGGTCTGGTCAAGAAGCTGTCGTCGTTGACGGTGTCGTTGCAGTAGCATGAGGGTGCCAACTAGGGCCAGACCGAACAAGGCAAGACCCAGAAGCGAAATGGTGGCGTTGATGGCCGAGTCCCACGAGTCTGAATCGGAGAGCTCGCGAGCGGCAATAATGGACTTGCCACGGGCCACAAGGGTGTTGATTGAGTCCATGTCGATAGATGCGTGTTTGTGATTTGTTGTAATGTAGGGTGATGTGTAAAAAATATATATATATATTTATATATATAGGCTGGGTATGTTGTGTCGGACGCGGGAAGGAATAGATGTCCAATAAATGAGTGCTATGACAGCAGTCAGCGCCTCTGCCTCCGTAGAGCAAGCTTCATGGCAATGGGTGCTCCGATGCTTCCATATCCGAGAGCAAGCAGCACACTGAGACATACAAGAACGAGGCGCAACTTACACGCAAGGGAGCAAGCTCCTGCTACTGAACTGGCAATTCCAAGGAAAAGATTGGACGGTTTCAACTCAAAAAGAGCGAAGCTGAAACCTGGTGAATGAATGACTGCCCACAGAAGGGAGGAGAGGGGATTTTGATAGTGAGAGGACGGCTGAAAAGCCAAAGCAAGTGGAACGAACGACGACAACACGCAGCGACGATGATGATCGTGGAGGAAGAGAAAGGATCTAGGACGGGCGGGCGAGGGTAGAGAGGGGATGAAATGGGCGAGCGAGCCCCTGACAGCAGACGGGAGCATCCAACGAGGCGGGCCCAGGAGCCCCGAGCCACTGACAAAGATAGCGAACAAAAAGCTCCCACCCGAGCCACCAACGAGGAACGAACAAGGCCGCGGTGCAGGTAATTGCAGGTAATTGCAGGTACCTGCAGTAGACTGCGCCGGCGGCTCCTTGCCTGCGGCCTGGCTGTTCATTGGCCAGGCGGAATCCATGGACGGACCAGATGGAGACCTACAATGGGTCCTGCATGCAAGGAACAGCCTTCTCATTGGATGTTTAGCTGCCAGCGGGGACGCGAAGGTGATTGAGCGCGCTAGCTACCGCGACTCCCTGCCGAGTCCCGGCCAATTGGATTGCATCGCTTACACTGGCTGTGGGGAAGCCAACATTAGTTTACTGTAGTCCAGGGTGTGGTCATTCAATGTACCTAGGTATACGTAATTTCTGCCCCGGTTTATTGGAATTAATCTTTCTTCGTTTCTTCTGGACGAGAGCGAAGAGACAAGCCAAGCAAACTGGCCCACGATTAAGCGATGCTACGAGTATGCTGCAACTCTGGCCCTCTGGAGCTTACGAGTGTAAGCCCCACGGAATTATGGTTGCAATTTTCCATGATTGGGTGTCTGGAATCTCTGGGTAAGTAGGTAGATGCCACGGAGAAGCAGAATAGGTACATATAGGATAAGGATAGCTGGGCTCGCTGGGCTCGCTGGGCTCAAAGCTTCATACACGCAAGCGAACAACACACTTCTCCTTCCGCCTGGCAATGTACTCACATTATGTATGGTTCACATCAAGTAGGCTACCTGCTTCCTGATAACCGCTACCCATATGATCCTTGAATGGATGAGACGGTCATATGACCTCTTCTCCCTCTGCTTACACATCAGCTAACGAGCCTCGCGGTGGGTGACACAAGTGTCGAGTGTGATGGGCTGCTGTCGACTCCGAGCAACTGAGCCCGACGATGTACCACCGGGCCTGGCCTTGGTCCCATTGGACATGGAACGTGTGTTCCTCACAGCTCAGGTGCATTCCCATTCTGCTGGTGTCCCGGACTTGTGATATTTTGTCAATGCAGTTGCGAGCCAGCCATGCCTGTGTACCTAAGGTAATCAATATCGCCCCGATGTCTTTCGAGAGTATGAACTTATACCTACCTAACGGTGACATCTGTAAGACAAAGCGATATGATTTAGCCGAACATCTTGCCGAGAGCGGAACTGCCCGTAAGTACTATGTATATGTACTGTACTGTATGCCTGCCTATGCCTTTTGATCCAAGCACCCAGGCGTCTCGACTCTCCCCTCACACATACACAATGTGCTCATGGTGAGCTGCGCGTACGCATGCTCTCAACCTCATGTACCTACTGGCTACTGGCTAATGGCTACTGCTCATGCCCTACTTGCGATGAACGCCACTAATTCAATCGGTGTATGTAAGACCACACTATTGGCTACTACCTAAGGTTTGTTGCTTGCTGAATGTCGTTTTCGGTTCCGCGGCGAGCAAGAAGCAATTTGTACCACTGCTGAAGGAGTGTTCTATGATGGCGATCCGTCTCACACAATGAGTCATTTCTTAAGTGCAACCGCATGGGGATTGCTTCTTACAGGGTCTGTTTCATTTCCCAATACACCTACTCGCCTATCTCTCTGGCCCTCTAGTACCTTTGTTAAGTTCCGATGATTGGCACGCGGGCCTCTTATGTGTACCATGAAGGTGTCGGGTTGACTCGAATGCAAGCAAACCCTCCGGATCCTCACTCCCGTCGGTTTACGTACGAGTGTCTAAAGGGTACAGAAACATCTTGAGAGAGAGAGACATCAATTTTGGGAATGTAGAGAACGAGAGGCACCCATTGGAACACATCCAATATCGACAAGTCGGATGCGACGAAGCGACGAAGCAACGGACTTCGTGATTTCGAGCACATGATCGTTGGCACAAGCATCCGGCCGCGAAGGCATCCTGCTACATGCTACATGAACATCGCACCGGCCAACGCATAGAAGTGCGGTATCACTAGCGAGGCTGGTTTACGAGTACGCGGCGCTTGCTCGGGACGTGTGTGGTTCTGCTACTCACGCAAAAAGAATCGCCTGCGTCATTGGTAGCTCGTCTCTCTCCTTCTGCTACTGTGCCACCAATGTCGAGCAACCTGACGTGAAGGGCCTGGGTTGGGCGTACAGGTGCAGGACCGTTGGCTAGAACAAATGCAAAACGGCGACAGCGAAGTCGAACCGAACGCTGTTGCTAGTTGCAAGTTTGGAATACCATGATTGTGGCCTGAGCAAACCGACGGGTTACGTGCCAAGCCAACGAGGGCGCCTTTGCCCCAGACATCGGCGGTGATCTACATAGTACCTAGGTACATAATCTATCTACTTACTTAGACATGCGTGCATGGGTCATCTACTGTATCTGTACCACGCGACCGCCCGTACAATGCCATTATTTTTCTTGTACGCATGATACCTACCTACCTAGGACAGACAGACTGACACTTTTCTGCTCAATAGTTCAGTTTACCTTCGCGCTCCCTCCCTACTTCACCTGCTCATCTCTCGCCCCTTCTCTCCCCCGACACACCTACTCTGAACCGTTTATAGTTGTCCTTCACAGAACACTCAGTACAGCCGCTTTTTAAAAGCCGTGTCTGGCGTATTTGAGCTGAGAGAACCACTATTGCCTCTCGTACATTTTCGCTACGCCTGTTTATAATTGTTTATCTAATAGCCTTTCCACCTGTGTCCTTTTACTCTGCCCGCAGTCCCTCGCGTTGTCGCCTGCATATCTGGTACATACCCAGCTATATGTAGCTCTCTGGAGACTCTCACCATACCTCCTCGCCTCCCGCGGAACCAACATATACGTACGTGCAAAGATGGTCTGTTCAGGCTGCAACCCCCAAACGCACAACCCTACTAACTGCATGATGTTGCTCAAGGTATATAAAAGGCCATCGATGTACCATACCTAGCCAACCAGCCGTCAGCAACCACCTTGAGTACTCGCACGTACATATTACATATTACCTATATGTAGGTACAGCGCATTTCTAGGTATGTTTTCCCTTGTCCGATCATACCTAATGTCCCAGCGGCACAGTCGAAGGTTGAATCCGGTATGGTACCCTACCTACCTACTACCTCAAATGTCACCTGAAAATACCGTGCATATTACGCACCACACTCAAGACCATGGCACATTTTCCAAGATAACCTGCCGCTCTTTCATCCCTAAAGCGCGCTTGCTCATAGTAACTTAAGTGCAAACTCTCAGTTGGCTCATGCTCTGCAGTTAGTTGCGCTTCTCAGTTGCTGCTTGTATATCTCGTGTTGGTAATGACTCCCACGACCCGGCCCGGGGTTCCAGCTTGGGCCGGTGGTATGTCTGGAATGAATCCAGGATAACGCTCTAATGCCGAGAGGTGACAGGACAGAAAACGAAACACCTGTCGGAAACATCCCGGGTGCTGGCTACGACGGTAGCATCAATTTGGCGCAGCATAGCTACGTTACGAGTGCAGTGCAACTCAGCTGGTTGTTGGGTCGTTGAGCACACAGGCTGCTTGCAACTTGATCTGCGCACCGCATCATACCAGACTGACAAGAAACAATACCGAAGGAAGCTGTTCTTGTTGTTGTTCTTGTTGTTGTTCTTGTTGTTGTTCTTGTTGTTGTTCTTGTTGTTGTTCTTGTTGTTGTTCTTGTTGTTGTTCTTGTTGTTGTTCTTGTTGTTGTTCTTGTTGTTGTTCTTGTTGTTGTTCTTGTTGTTGCAGGTGTTGTTGCGTATCTGGATACATTGACATCAACAGACTCGGGGCATTGGGTACTAGGTGCGTACGGAACCTTCCAGTATTACAATTGCAGTGCCGCTAAAAGCGGGAGCCCCATCCGTGCAGAGCTCCAGGTGTTCTTGGATAGAAGCGCTAAGACGTACTCGTACGTACGGCACCTCGCGGCACCTCCACCACCCTGGCGGGGGGCCTGGCTAGTAACCTTAGACTGCCGGCTCAGTGGGTCCGCACATATACCCGAGCCAGCCCCATCCGCGCACCCCCACCTGCTAGATCAGATTCATTCTAATGGTTGACCTACCCAGGCCCCAGGCATTCCAGGGGTAGTCGATCAAGGTGATCTACCTACACCTATCTCGCCTATGTAAGTAGATACCTCGGCGTCGGAGCTCAGCAGGTCGAACCTGTGGCGTCGAGTTTCTTGGATCTTCTGAGACGCCTCCCTTCGCTTCACTGTAAATGGCGGCTTACCCATGATTATCTCACGAAGCTTCGCTAATTTATAGAGGTGTTGAGTCAAGAAAGCACCCAGCCAGATTGCCTTCGGGACTTCTTTGGAGAACTTACCCTTGACCTTTGGTAGGTCGCCATGATTGGTAACGGAACCCTTATCTCACCACAATTGCATGCTTGCCCACAAACCTTCACCTCGTCGTCTAAGACGGCACGAAAACTGAGTGCGGGCTTTCCCTCATTCTTAGGTTTACTTATCCCAGTCCTGTCGCGTTCTAGATACACCTAGGCTAGGTACCTACTTACCCTGATACCGCCCTTTCTGCATGCGTCGTCGCCGTCGTTGACAACATGCTCCAGTCGATATTACCCTCGAGAACGACCTTGACCTGCCAGCCAACGGTTTGCTTGATCCACGGCACCCGGCCGATTCCAGCCTCGACTTGTGTTGCTACCCCGCCTGCGACTCGCCTGCACGATACCATCACCAACGTTGACCATACCTGCTTACTTATACAACCTGCTGTAAGTGTTATCCACCTGTGCATGAACTAGGCCTAAAAGAGGGCCCCAGCAGCCAAGAAACAATACCGAGATTGGTCTTGCGTCGGAGGGTCTTGGCTCCAGACTGGGCTGAGATTGTCAATGCAACCACTTTTTCAATTTTGCCTACAATTACTGCCTCGACTGCCTGCTCCCAGACTCTGCCACCTGCCTACACCTCTTCCTTGGTTGGGCCCGTAGTGTCCCATGCGAGATGAAAGCTAAGTGTAGACCTAGGTACCTCACTCAGGTCAGCAGACGGCCATACTTCACAACCAAGAGGCACTTACCTATATCTCAGACCATTGTGCTTCGCCATCGTTCACCACCTACCTACCTATATACCTACAGAATTGGGAATTCCCTCTCCGAAACCCCGATACTGTCGGCACAGGTAGTCGCCATACCTGGCAAGCAGACTCACAATATCGTAGGATAGCTGCGGTATAGAGTCTGGAGGGGACAACAAGGCTCCCTCAGGTTTCATTGCCTCGAGCGTGCTCACGTGTTCGTTGTAGGCGTGTGTACTCGGATTATCAGGCACATTGCACAGATCTGGTATACACACCTATCTACCTGCCTCTACTGTACGCACAACACATAGGTAATTATTGAACGCTTTTCCGTTTCTGTCGCGCAACCCCCAGTCCCTCCTACTCTCTCGTCCCGACTCAGAGCCCGCCAGCCAGGTACAGGTTGTGTGGGTTTAGGTCATCCCTTGGATCCCTGCCACCGCATGCCAGTGGGTTCGAAAAAAAGAAAAAGAAGCACCGTCTGCTTGCCGTCCACCGGCATTCCCATCTCGTCTCCTAGTGTACAGAGTAGGTAAAGCATACCTACCTACTCGTGTTTACGCAACACCCTCTGTGTGTCTATCTATACACTCTGTGAGGTGTATGACTACACACTGCGCACGGGGAATTCGCCGAATAGGTGAAGTGCTACTAGCTGGAGATCTCGGAGTGCTGCCATCTGACATATTCCAGTGGATATGTGACTTGCACAAATCTCATCTGGGAGTGCCTACCTTAGAGTAGGTACCGAGGTACCTGGCCCCCTGGAAATACACCGTGGACCTGGGCACACTACTTTGCACAACGTGCGCTACCTAGTGCGTTAGGAGGTACGGGCGTGAGGTCCCCTCCCTTCCCAAGAACAACCCCTAACTAGCACACACGGGGTCTACTTAGGTACCTAGGTAGGTACCTAAACCCAGCAGTCCAATTCGCTCGGATGCTCGCCCCCCTCCATGGCCTAGCATGCCTAGGTACATGTACCTAATTAGTCGATTAGGTGGCCTCGAGCGGTGCAGCAGAGCCAGGCCCCCAGGCTTGCCAGGGGGCCAGGCACACCAGAACCTCCCTGCCCCAACCTTGCCAGGTCGGGAATGGCCCTCACGTTGCTGCTCAGATCCATTTTGGGAGCCGTGCCTTGGTTGGCCCTCCCCGGCCGCCCTGGCCGCCCTAGCCCACTCAACCACTCATCTTTTTCTCTTTATTTTCCCCAACTGAGAGTCTGTGCCTAATTTGGCGTGTGCTGAAAACCAACTCTATTCCTAGCATCTACCTATTCCTATTCCTAGTATCCCCACCAGCGCATACAGCACTGCCTGCACCTTACTCTACTCGTCAATCGCACCGCGCGACCTGTCCACCCACCGCATCCACGATTTCCACGATTTCCACGACACTTGGGCGAGAGACGTGTTGTCGAACTCACCTCGCCCGCAAGCCAAGCCAGGTCCGGTGCTGCTCTCCTCCTCCCTGCATACGTCCACCTGTCGTTGCATCTGCGGCTTGCCCGACTGCCAGTCGAGGCTCGGTTGCGCTTTGGGTGTCGCCGAGAGTATGCACCCCAGCCTTCCAACACAAGGTGCTTCCTAGCCGCCTATGTCGGGCAACATCCCGTCGGAGAGACTTGAACAAGCGCTCAATTGTCACTGGGAAACCATCGCTGCTGAACGAACGTAAATGACTGCTGCTAACAAATGAGCCCTTGTTGTTAGGCTGTGCTGCTCCTATCTACGCATCGCTACATATAATCGTTTTATCCGCGACCGAAGACCCCTTTCTGCGCCGGCGTGACCCTCCATCATCAGTGCACGAGCCTGCCTCAGATCTCTCCGACGCCGGGTCGCAAGTCTTCGTCATACCAGTCCCAAGTACCTTGGCCACACCCGTACCGGCAGTACTGCAACTTCGGGCCCGACGGTCAGTTCATATCTGTTTGGGCCCCTGCCACATGAATTCATGACGACGATGACGCTGGGAATGCTATGTTTCCGCCGTAGAGGCCTAGAGTCTTGGGCCGCGTTGTGTCCAGACGCTCACTGGTGTCGATGGACACGCTCCCCATAACGCGGCATACATACTGTTCGCGGCATCCGATGCTAACATTATTCGTGACAGGAACGACTGAACGGGGCTCCAACACCACACACAACACAGCATCTAGTAGTATGGAGAATACGCAGGGCTCCGTCAACGGATTCCCCAACCGCTTGGGCAGAACGCCCAACAACGACGTGCACGGTCAACAGCGCTCTGGTTCGACCACTAACGGCCAATGGCCCTTTAGTCAACCGTGGCCCAGTTTTGCCGCTCCCAACGGTTCGCATCGCGGAGCGGTGGAGTCTAGAGGTAAGAGCATGATACAGGCAGGTCGGGTTGAGGTGCCAAGCTAAGCTGACATGTGAAAGTGCTTGACGAAGTGTCACCAACGGCGCCGACTAGTTTCGCCCAACCGAACGTGCGTGCTGAGCAGGCGCCCTGGAGCGGTCGGAGCCTAGCATGGTCGACGGCAACGTCTGCCGAGATCGCCGCACCAACAAACACACAGCGCCATAGCCGCCCACAAACGTCCTTGAATGTGCCGACGGCACTGCCCGTCCTCAATACCAACCTCAACAGCGTGGATGTGGCGGGCTCAAGTCCATATAGTGCAAGTGCTACATATCAACACGCTGGCTTCAGTCGGCGCAACTCGACAGATCCCAGCTCTATCAGTATTGGTCAAAACCGGACCGGGGCCCTGCCTAGCCGACAGTCTGAGATCAGCACCCCGAGTATCTGGGGTTATGTGAACCCACAGTCTCAACGGGCCTCAATTGCTGGTGCATCCGGTCGAACGCCTTCAGGAAACACGACGGTCCCATTCAACGGCGTTGCTTCGCCTGCTGAACTGGAAGAGGCTTTCGAAAGGAGCCTCCTGCTTGACGATACCACTAGATCCCTCTATTCCAATGGCCACAGAGATTCGATGATCAACCGCTCCCTGGCCGAGAATACATTCCAGGCCTGGCCGCCTCGTCTGAACAGCCCAAGAGCCCAGTCAAGAGCTATTGATACACGGGTCGATGTTTGGGGCCGGCAGGGGTCAGTCACCCAAAGCGCTAACTTGTCACATAATCACGAACGCCTGCATACACAGCTACCGCCGAGCTACCAAACCTATTTGTGCCAGCCTTTCCAGCATGCTAGTCTAGCTCACGACCACAGCCCGGGTGGTCAGACCCACGGCTACCATCCGTCAATGGGCCAGCCGGCAAATGGACAGATGCTTCCGGGCTACTCGTTCGCAACAAATCACACCAGCGACCCAACCCAGGGTGCCAGGAGTGCGCTTCTGATGGACTTTCGGAAGAATACGAATACGCACAGTAACTACGAATTAGCCGTCAGTGACAACTAACCTAAATCAATTGACAATGGCTAATACATCAAGTACAGGATATATACAATCATGTTGTCGAGTTTAGTGGTGATCAGCATGGGTCGCGCTTCATCCAGGATAAACTCCAGGTTGCCAACAGCGAGGAGAAACAACATATCTTTCAAGAGCTCATGGACAATGCGGTTCAGCTGATGAAAGATGTCTTCGGCAATTACGTGATTCAGATGTTCTTTGAGCATGGCGATCAAGTCCAGAAGAAGGTCCTTGCTAATCTCATGCAAGGAAAAATAGTCGATCTTTCCGTTCAACAGTACTCGTGCCGTGTGGTCCAGAAGGTTCGTGGTCTGTGCAAACAAGGTGTATGAGTGAGGTCTGACTCTTCTTCCAGGCCCTCGAGCATGTTTTACGTGATCAGCAGGAGGCGATTGTCAATGAGCTGGAACCAGAAATAGTGCATGTCTCCAAAGACAAAAATGGCAATCATGTCGTTCAAAAGGTCGTCCAGATGTTCCCCAGATTGGCTATCCCTTTCATCATGAAAGCTTTCCGGGGCCAAATCGAGCATTTGGCTACACACCAATATGCTTGCCGTGTCATCCAACGTATCCTGGAACATGGCACAGATGATGAAAGAAGGAGACTACTGGACAATATCCATGTCTGCGCTACCAAACTGATCACAGATCAATATGGCAACTACGTAATTCAGCACGTTATACAGCACGGCGAGCCAATCGATCGAGAGGCGTTGATACGACAAGTGTTGACCAAGACCTCGTTCTATTCGAAACACAAATATGCTTCTAATGTGGTCGAAAAATGTATCGAGTTCGGAACACCGGATCAGAGAAGGAAGATCCAATTCGATCTTACGGCTCAAACCAGCGACGGGACACAGCCACTACGAGAACTGATCAAAGACCAGTTCGGAAACTATGTCGTCCGTAGGTTATGTTCTACTATACTATCTTAACATCGTCGCTCGTCAAACAGACTGTAGCTAATCCCCCTCAAAGAGAAGCTCCTTGGTCATATCGAGGGACAAGAACAACAGTCATTCGCGAAAGACCTCTATGTCTACGTGCTTCAGTTGAAGAGACAAAGCAACGGCCGTCAAAATTCGGCAATCGATAGGCTTTACCAGGCGTTAATGCGTGTCATTGGTGCGGCTCCTTCAATACGCGATGCCAACGGAAGCGCAGCAGCGCCCTCAACACCAGACTTGGGGGTTGAGGTGGGCTCAGCTGCTCCAACGCCACCACTCACAACGGAACAGAACACCCCACAAAGTAGCTCACCCCCTAGCACCAATATCAGCACTGCGGACGAAGCTAGCGAAGAGACGGACAAGTCCCAGGTCTCGCCGCCCGAAAGGACACGGGTTCCGGAGGGTGTCTCAGACTAGAACGTGGTTGAAGTTTGGTGCACTATACTGAACTCAGCCTGTACCTGACTGCTTTGCATCATCATATCGAATTGGAAGCTGGCCATAACTTCCGATATTCTCAGAAATCGTCAAATTAATGTTTAAAAATACTCCCTTGGCTTAGGGGGTCTAGCCATGGGCTCGGTGTTTCCTTTCGTACACCGACAGCATTGAAATGGTGTACAATGGATAAGGGAACGGTCGGGTTCTTTACGAGGATTTGGTGTGAGTTCCGGGGGGGGCCGAAAGTCAACAGCGTTGGTCATTTCCCCTTTTATTATTAACAAGGAATATGTGCTACTTCAATCTTTGGGTGTCTTGATTTGTCGAAAGCGGTTGCATTCCACCAACACAACGGCATAGAGCTTCACGACGGCATCAGATCTTACATACAGCGATGTTCATGATGAGGATAGCGATACATTCAAGACCGCGATGTTAGCCATTGGTGGGTCTTACATAGCGTCACGGAAGACGTAACGTATCACCTTTTGGCACGTAAAAAGCAACAAATAGAATGAAAATATTGTATAAATCAAATATGGACTTTCTCAGCGCATTGCCCATGCTTTTGTTATCTGTGTTTTCCGACTACATACTTACCTAGGTAGTTGTGGTCATCTTTATACAAGTGGCGCGAATTTCGACTCCTTCGTTTCATAGGCCTTGCTTATGTGGCCGCTCTGTGGGTATCAGTGGGCAGGGAGGGCGGCCAAGAACGATTGCACCCGCGTGACGAGGGCCAATCCAATTATCTATTTCTACAAAGAAAGGGAAAGACTAACGTACAAGTTGGTCAGGCTCAAACGATCGGCACCCAAGTAGGTAGTCATAACACTATTATAAACTCTCAAGCCTGCCTCTACCCCGCCCATCACCCCTCAGCTTCACATATGTGCACGACCCTAACACCAGGTAGACAGCTTACTAATTATCCGGATGGGATGGGACGGTGATTAGTCATGATAATACCTACTAGTAGTACTTAATAGTTTAACGTTGAGCCTGGATGTCTGGATTTGAAACATTTTATGAATATATGTACATTGGCCAGCTATACACATAGAGGATACGACATTACTAGTAGGCAATGGATGCTCTCCTCACCAGTGGATTGGTTAAATGATTGATTAATTGAACAGCCAGATTCACAGGTACATACATATACAACCAATGAAGCAATGGCTTTTAAAATATTCATGTTCGTGACATAACATCTCTTTTCTTGTTCACGCCGTCCTTGCACCACAATCGACTTCGTTCCGATGCCTGTCTTTTCACATATGCAACCCCCAAGGGAAGCTAATCAGAGCCAACTAAAATCGATATCTCGAATATATCGTTTTGATGAGGACCTAGTCCAGAAACATACCAATCCCTGGCTTCTTCCCATCCCATATTCTTCCCAATCTCCTTACCCCCTTGAAGATTGTTGGCTCCTCGAAAGATGGATGGCGACCAGATCATACGGTCAAGTTTAACTTTCAACTTACGCATGTTGTGGTATCAAACCCAACAGAACAGGTGCTACGGGCTACATCGCCGGCGATGTCTTGTACGTGCTTGCAAGCAAGTATGCAGACGACGTCGAGTTCGCCGCCCTGGTGCGCTCCGAGAGCAGCGCGGCGAAGGTCAGGGAGGCGTACCCCGGGGTTCGTATCGTTCTGGGATCGCTCGATGATTCTGACCTCTTGGAGCGCGAGGCTTCTTGGGCGGATCTGGTCCTACGTGAGTCTTTCTAGTTTTTTCAGCGTCAACTGATTTCTTCAGCTGGTTTCTGCCTTCTTGTTGTATGAGGCCAGCAGAGTTTCAGTTACTCCAGTCAAGCGATTGCGATCATGTCAGGGATCAGCTTTGCCAAGGTGGACTGGAGTTGACATAAGGATCGATTTCGCACCGAGAAACCCGTCCTGAGAGAGTATAGTCCTCCGTGGCTTGAGATCCAGGGGTTTGCGTACGGTGTGAGGATGTGTATCTCACATGCTTTTGCCGGTTTAAGAGATGATCTTGATGAATGCGCGTAAAGAAACAGGTACGGTACCTGCTCCATATGCTAACCAAATGCCCCATGTGAAGACGCCGCAGACGCATCCGATCACGAGGGCGCAGCGCGCGCCATAACCGCCGGTTTAGTCGATGGGCACTCGAACACGCGGCCGGGATACTGGTTGCATACGGGAGGGAACGGGATATGTGAGTCGCCTCATTAAGTTCAGGGAATTGAAATCTTTTCGATCTCGGTTAATACAGAAGGAACCTGACCCCGAGTGTTTGCAGTAACGTACTTCGACACGGTTGAAAACCGTCTCGGCGAGCCATCGGATAGAATATTCGACGACTTGGATGGCGTTGGAACCCTGACTAGTATCCCTGACGAGGCGTTCCATCGCAACGTTGACAAGATTGTGCTCGAGTGCGGTACGAAACATGCCGATGCTGTTCGCACTGCACTTATTTGCCCGCCTACTATTTATGGTACGCTTGCTCCGGATTAACGAGGCAGTAGATCAGGGGATTCGGAGGAGATTCTAGTATTCGTGTAGATGCTCATTTGCTCCACGATGAACAAATCAGTAATCGATTAATTCGTCAATTTGTACCTGTGCTGATAGTTCGTTCCGGGCAGGCAATGGTCGTGGTCCGGTGTCCGGTCGGAGTCGTCAGTGCTACGAGATGGCCAAGGTAATTTTGACCAAAAAATATATACCAATAATCGGGACTGGTCTGGCCAAGATGGGCAATGGTAAGTTCGGTTTTATTTTATTTTTGCTATCTGCTTCCGTTTCTATTACGCGCAGGATCCGCTCGCAAGCTTGCATAGTCACTGTTTGACAAAGGTTTCCCAGTATCCCTTCATAATGCTCCGATTGCCTATATAGGAGTACTCTTTAGAGAGAATATGCTAGATGAAGAACCGCAAAACCGTATGACTGATTCTCAGCTAAATTTCATTGACGCACAGTTCACGTTCGAGACCTAACAGAAGCCTACATACTCCTGATTGATGCCGCGTTCAACGGAGATTCGTCGCCAGATCTATGGGGGGCGCGAGGTTATCATCTCACAGTCACCGGTGAGCATACATGGGGTCCGCTTGCGCGAACCATGGCTGCAAAGGCACAGGATATGGGTTTGTTGAAGACGGAGGGAGTACTAGAAGAACACCAGATGGGCAAAGAGGAGGCCCTTGAGACAGCGGGTTTCGA
Source organism: Astrocystis sublimbata (assembly GCA_022453515.1). Lineage (NCBI taxonomy): Eukaryota > Fungi > Ascomycota > Sordariomycetes > Xylariales > Xylariaceae > Astrocystis > Astrocystis sublimbata. The sequence goes on along the minus strand of JAJNNY010000066.1, from coordinate 3,594 downwards.
GGCCATCAGCTGGGGTTTGAATGCGAGGTGTCAGGGGTTGAGATTGCTCAAGTACCTGAGCTGGAAGGCCCAACATCCATCACTCGAAGACGAGATCCCTGGCATTGTGAAGTCTGAGGCTGAGAGACTTGGCTTAGTATGACAGTGAGCCGTGCACATATGGCGATCATAGCTACGGTTTAGAGATTATTGCAAGTTGGAATGGCGGTGGGGTAATACATTGCATGTATTGTTGCCAGGAGTGTATCTCAGCTACGTAAGATTGTTCAGGTCTATGCTGGTGTTTTTGAATCATGATAGCAGTCTTCACTTGCCTATGGCCTTCGCATTTGCAGCAAGACTGTGCATCGCTTTTTCCGCATATCCCATCAAACATGAGATTCGACATGTCCAACTTGGGTCAATTAAGCCTATAAATCCACGGGGACGTAAGGTGTGGAACGGCATCATTCAGACTCCTGTGCGCGATTAACTTAATGTCCTGGATCGAAGAAAACGACCTGCACAGTTATGTCGTCTCGGATATCCCTAGAGTTCGGGTAGCGGAAGGCCAACGCGCCACGTACCATCTCTTCGTCTGCGCCGCCAAGCCCGTTCCTCATGAGGTGGACCGCAGCATTACCATCGTTGAACGTAGCCTTGCATTCCTCGTACCTGCATTGTTTCTTCCACCCTAAAACCACCGGACCAAAGCCTGCTGCGGGCTTTTCTGGTTCGGCATTCGACAAGCCTTTCCGCTGGCGGTCGTACCATTTCCCCACTAGATCGACAGCCTGCTCACTTGTCATGGTGTCCCATAGACCATCCGTAGCTAGAATAAGGAAGCTAGGTCTTCCCTCATTGGAATCGGGGAGTTGCGTCGTTGTGACGAGCGGCTCCGCCGTAACATAGGGTCCATTTTTGTAGTTCCGATACCTGACATGGGACGGCAGACTCAGACCGTTGAAGTGATGGCGCAGATTCTGCTTCAACTCTGACGTCCACTTCCACATACCGTCACCGAGTGTTCTCGAGGGCTGCAAGCCCCACACTCGTCCTCCTGCAACAACATCGGGCTCGTCGGGGAATTGCGCCTTTATGCGCTCAATTTCGGATGGTGTTGCGCCTGTGCAGTCCTCTGATAGCGCTTTGGTCTCCCACTTACCATCGGCCGTTTGCTGTCCTAAGACCGCACGGCAGTCTCCCGAGGAAGCTACGTGGAGTTTCCGGCTCTGAGGATCAAAGATCGTGAGGAGAGCACAGGCTCCAGCGTAGGCGGGTTCGAGCTGTCTAGCTTTCTCGGCGAATGGTAAATCGCTCTCCATAATAGCTTTCGCGGATTTTACTAGCGCGTCATCTATCGTGGTGAACGACTTTTTCAAAGCCTGCTGCAGAGCTTCATCAGACACCCCGTGCCCGTTCGCGGACTTGACGTCTGCGAGAGATCGACGTACGAAGGGCATTAACTGAGTCTTCAGCAGGCTTGAGAGTTGCCAGCCACAGTGTCCATCGAACACGGCCCAGGCCATCCATTTGCTGGCATCGGCGCCTGGTCCGAAAGGGGGTGAGAAGCTGCCATGTATGAAGGCGTCTTCGCAGGGATTGTTGGAGGCCAGTTGTGCCCCATCGTAGCGGTCGACTCCACCTGGTGCGCCACGGACAGTGAAAGCATGCTCGTTGAGCTGTCGTGTAACATCGTCCAATGTTGGCGGCTTGGTGTAAGCAATCTTATCTGATATGCCCAGTTCGTTGAGATCTGGCGTTGCTGTGGTAGGTAGCTGTGCATCAGCTAGCGAGGGCCGTCCCTCGTCATGTTTGCCATTGCGATAGAGTACCCAGCCGGCACCCAGTCCGGCTGCGAATGAGACAACGCCAGCACCGACAGCCGAAGGCGAGCTAGTCTTCGTCGCCTCGGTGCTGGAGAATCGCGGACGAAATATTGGCTGGTGGCAGATACGTGTCCTGGCCACGACACGCGGGCACCGATGGACCACTCTGCTCGAGATCATACTGACTTGGTGTGGGCAATGATGATGTGCTCTGAATTTCGAGTCCTGGCGGTACAAACGAGGACGGTTGGAAGGGAAGGGTGCTCACCCGGAGCAGCGATCTTTGGGAGGTTTATCTCTCCCGTGTCACTCTTCGGTCCCCTGCCCTTTTCTTGTGTCGACAACGCCAGGCGGCAAGGCAATACCCGGTACGACGGCCTGGGCCAAAAGCAGTCTTCTTATCTAAGATCCGGCGCCCGATACGATCTGCCTTGGGCATGGAAGTCTGGGGATGGATGAATGTGAACAATCAACTGGGCAGTGCTGAGTGTTGTGAAAGCCTGAGTGCTACAGCTTACCTACCTGGTACCAGCGTGCCAGGTACCAGGTACATAGGTAGGTAGGAGGTACCTACCTAGGTAGGTACATGTAGCCAAGTGGGTTGGAGGGGTTGGAGCCTCCAGGTCTGAGCTCCAGAGGCAGCTGGCGGGGCCAAGAAAGGGGAAAGGGCCTCCTCGGGCCTCTAAGCACGTAACGAGCCAGACTGCTCAACTGCTGCACTAACCCCTTAAGGTATCACTGTAGTAGGCTGCGGGGAAAACGTGGGGTTGGCTCAGGTACAGAGAGCTAGTGTGGGTCTAACCTTACCTCGGTCTGATACTCGTTTGGGGTTCGATTAACCCGCCCCTTTGAGCATCTACTACCTACTCCCGAGTCCCTACGTTTATCAATACATTTCACTATCATTTACATCGTACCTACAACACCTATCTGCATAGTTATCCCTCCCCTCGCCCCCTCCAAAAGCTGTTGCTTCTGATAGTAGCACCTCGATACCAATTATTGTCATAAGAGGAAGGGGAACTACAGTACCTACCCAGGGTTAGGTACCTGGTATACACACGAGCATACAAATACAAACAATGGCAGACACGGTTAAAGTCACGTATCTGGGGCGCATTGCCACCATTACGATCGACAACGATAAAAAGCTCAATGCTTTGGATATGGAGGGCTACTACACTCTTGCTCAATCCCTTAGAGAAGTTGCCGAGCGTGACGATATTTATATCACTATCCTGACCGGAAAGGGTCGGTATTTCTCCGCGTAAGTTAATCGTCAACTTTCTTTGCATATGCACAGTGTCTTGAGTAAGAAAACAGAGTTTCAATTACATTGGTCTTTTGAACTGTCACACGCAGAGACTTGGACATTCTCATCTACCGTTTCGTTCATGCCACCGCTTAAATCGCCGAGCTCGAACAAGGCACGCCGTCATGGACACCAAACCACCAATCACTAACACCCTTCGCACAGCGGCGCCGACGTCAGCGTAGGCCGCGAACTCCCCCCTGGAACCGATCTCTACAAAGAATGGCTGAGTAGCTTCGTCGCCAACAACCTAAACATCACCCAAGCGTTTTACAGCCATCCCAAGATCCTAGTCGCGGCCCTCAACGGTCCCGTAGTCGGGCTTTCGGCTGCACTAACAGCCTTTGCCGACTTCGTGTATGCAGCACCGCACACCTTTTTGTTCACGCCCTTCTCGTCGCTGGGTCTCGTGGCCGAGGGCGGTGCGTCTCACGCCTTCGTACAGCGTCTAGGGATCAGCAAGGCCAACGAGGC
>JAJNNY010000065.1:0-199747 GCA_022453515.1 Astrocystis sublimbata | reverse complement strand
GGGGAAGCGCGAGCTCCTTCACCCAAACCTTGAGGTCCTTGTCGATACCACTCCGGCTTCCGTTGTACCAGTCGGTCAATTGGCCTAGCCAATTAGCGAGACCTTCAAAGTCTCCGTAGAAGTGCGCTGTCACGAAGTCAGCCGGGCAGCCGTTGTCGGAGTCGATGTCCCAGCATGAAGAGTTGAAGTCCTTCAGCCATTCAAGGCCTCTTGGGGAGCCCGTCACGCTCGGGTGCGATATTTGGAAGCGTTCCCGCAGAGGGACGACCTTTTCGATGTAGGCCTTGGCGGCATCATCCGGACTGATGCTCGAACCCCCTGAATCTGTAGTGCCGTCTGGCTCGTTAAACGTAAAGAGATGTTTTGTGGAGCTAGGTAACCGGCCCAGCGCGTTGATGTTGTTGTCGAGATTTTCTAGGCCTGGTAGTGCAGGCACGAACTCCAGGCGGGATGCCGCATCGTCGGGGAGAATGTTCGACGGGGCTGGGACAGGAGACCACGTAAAGTACCAGTTGATTGGCGAATTATCTGATAGCAGGATATCGTAGTCTTCGCTATGCGAGTCCGCGTCGCCAACAAACGACATTCCTCTCTTTGCAGTCGAATTATCTTGAGCCTTTGCAGTCGAGTTATCTTGAGCCATTACGCGGGTGGCAAATACACCAACCGTTGCGGCTGCCATGCTCGATACTATCCCCTTCATCGTGAGTGGATTCTAGATTAGGTATTATGCGTCGCGATGCAAGTATGCTATGTGGAGCCGAGCAAGTCCAAATCAATACTTAAGATTAAATGTTTAAAGAAATGATATGTCAATCGGAGGAAACAATTCCTCTGGCCACATGTCAGCGGTTGCAGCCATGGTAGCAGAAAGGGCGTCAATTCGGCCGCTGACGTAGCAAGCGAAGCAAGGCGCAGCGAACGGGTGCCGGAAACCTGACACTCTGACAGGAGGCGATAATCGTTGGTCTAAATGCCAAGGGCCATTCTTCACTGCTGATTGGCCGTGATGTCATTGGAGATCTTGGTTCAGAGTCCTAGGCTTGGCGTAGGAACGAGTTCATGACATTTCTATCCAATCGCTTCGATTCCGCATCTTCAAAGAGTCAGTGACCCGCCCTATTGTACGTCTCTATCCGGTTTGAGGTTAGTCGGACTGTGTTCCCTGACACATGGCCTGGGATCAATCTAGATTCTACACTGAAAGTCAACAAAATTTGGTCCGTCATCGACCGGGTCTAGATTTTCGTTCCACTCCAAGAAGATGCTAATATATCCCGTGCCTGCATCCTATACTGAATCACGAAGCACTGAGAAGCTAGAGCTACACAGATGGCTCGTGGATAGTATGGCCCTACTGACAGATCTGACTCTCCAGTTGTAGGATTTGCAATACTGGTGCCTGGTTTCAGATACTATATTTATACCCTCCTGTTTCGCATTCTTGACTTGCATGGTTCTGTGTCATAATACTGATATATCATGACACTCGACACAGATCCTATTGCGATTCCATCCTTGAGGTCTGTGTGTGTCTAGATACCTACTAAAGTCTAAGAGTATGAAGCATTGAGATGGCGTCACGGGCTAACAAAGAGCAAGACGAATAAACTGCTAAATTTCTAGAGGCTAGCCCACCAACCCTTCGACACATATTGACATAAAACTATAGTCTCAAAGGGAAACCATAGATATGATACAGTTCTCATACCTGTGCCGCTATACGCCAACAGGGCATCAAATTTCATGAGGGTGACAACATATTATGCTCGTGAGAGTTTGAATGGAAACCCAATTAGCAATGTTTATTAGTCTCCGGGTGAACCCCCAAAGATCTGGCTACTTTCAATCTCTGACTTTCAAGAAATAATAAGTATGGCATTGTCTACAAAGTAGGTAGGCTATATTGTCATCATGCTTACTGCTATTTTGCTCAAGCAATGGCAAGTGCATATGTGGAACAAGGGACATCTGTGTCTCGGTTTTGTTCTGTGTATCCAAAGAAGCAGCGCATTGTTTCTATTGTCAATGTGTCTTTTGCCCATAGTTTGTGCTCTCCAGGTGACAATAAAATTGTAGAGCTAGGAAACCAAACAAAAAGTTCCTGACAACAGCAGATATTCAGTGTGCGAATTCATCACTGAAGTATAAAAGGGTGGCTAGGTACTTACTACCTTGAGAATAGAGTTGGATGTAGTGAAAGCGTTGTGCAACTACCAATAGCCTGCAATTTCTGTCAACCAGTGAAGATATCGTCGCATACATGTCGCTATACATACAATAAGTTTACAACACTGAAGTTGGTACAATGGCAAACCTAGCAAATGACACTGGCAAGGCGATGCCTGCTGGAGGCAGTCTTGATCGACCAACCCATCGTTCCCTCCCCAAGCTGACCATTCAACCGTACAGGGGCCCCGACCCGATAGAAATTCCCCCAGGATTCGTTCCTCTTTTCATTGAGGTCATTTCGGCGAACCGGGAAGTCCCCTTATCAGTTTGCCCTCCTTCTCTAGCCCGCATACTCTACCCGACTCACACCAGCTTCATCAGAAACGAAATCGTCGAACACCCCGATAGGGACCCGTACCTAGTCGACCTTCCGACACCGGATACTCTACAATTTACCGCAAACGATGCCCTTGAAATGTCGCAGTGGCGACAGGTAGCGGGAAATGTAGGCGACACCCACTGCGAGCTAATGAGGCAGTATTTGGAAGATCCAACTAATAGCAAGGTTAAAAAGGATCTTCGTGAGATTCGTGCCATGCGACAAAACATTGTCGAATCTATCGATAAAATCCTTGAACGCCGTGCAATCCGTCGAAGGTTTAGGAGGGACTTCAATCATAGAGAGATAGGCTGGTAGCCAGAGTCAGCATATAGAGAGTATGCGTACTAGATCATCGTTATTGGGATAGATATCCGTAACACATATTCGACTGGACTTGGTTGCGATACTGCGAAATTTATACAATCAGGAAGGGCTTGAAGTGGATTTAGAATATAATATAGCACGATATATCATTTGTGCAATCAATAACATCAACTTCCAATCCTGGTGAGAGTGAAACCAATATCGTCATAACTATACAACACTACACACTTTACTTGCGTTCGAGTCGAAACCTTTCCAGTGAAGCCAGGGCGCTCAATTTATTTCGCAGAGTGTCATAGTGTGATAAAATGACCGTCCAAGCTAGCGAGATCTTCGTCTAAGAAATTAAGAGTCAATATCATATGATCAAGCTCCTAAATATTTCAGAAGCAAGGTGCAAAAGGCGGAGGAGCTTGGATACAGATAGCAAAAATATCTGCATAATTATATATTAGGATAAGGACAAGACGCTCTTTCACATTTGTGCCTTGTCTTTATCCTACCAGTAGATGCTTGAGGTATAAACTGTGACAAGCGTCGTCGAGCAAACATGGTTGACAATTTGCTCTGTATGAATACTTGCATCCATCAGCATCCTGCAAGTCAAGGAATGCGAAGTTAAGCATTCCGTTTCCAATAAGTCAATTGGCCGTTGGATGCTGGGCCGCTTATTTGCTAATTTCTCTTGTTTGAGAGCTTTGAGTCGCAAACGGATTTCACGGCCGTATCGTGACTCTTACCATCATCTCTCTAATGACCTCGCTAACGCTGTGTTTCAATACTATACTCTGGCTTGTACCCAATGAGACGTTTATAGAGCGTTTCATGAAATTGCGTGAGGACCATGGAGGTCGTCCAAAGAATGTGTTAATATTTCCCTTTGACGTTGCACCGAGAGCGCTAGAGTTTGATCTTGCGCTACGCATCGGTATATTGCGAGATCACAAGAGTGGCATATCTATCAATCAATGGGCTCTTATTGAATCGGCACGGCGCCTCTTTGCGATACGAAACTCCCGTGATGCCTAGAGTACCAAACTATTTGCTGCAGAGAATGCGTGCTACTATCGTTCAAGTAATCGTATGAACACCGAGCGCTAGTTTCTGTATGTCATACAATTGGGTAGAGTCAGACGAGTAGTTTGGTTCCGTGGCAGGTCGTACGGCGAGACGCTATGTTTGGGCCTTGTGATCTATGTTGATTCTGCCGTATCAGCTGTTCTGGGTATTTTGGCCGCATGTGCGGCACGCAACGATGCTTAGCAAACTCAAGCCGTCAATTTTTAATCGGTGATTCGTTGCTAGGCTATCTCGGCTATGAACATGATTGCGAGGTTAAGTACCTAGTTATCCAGACTGCTGGGTTTCGCTTCGGCCTTCCTTCCAGATAAAAGGCTAATAATTTGCCACTGTGCACGCTAAGTTGTAGGCGATCCTCGGCAGATCACCCTTGAATGGTAATTATATTGATGAGGAATTTGGCAGCTATACAGCTCAAACCGGAACTATGTCTCACTCATTACGCATGCTATGTGTTTGCCATGGCGTAGAATGCGTTTATTCATTGATGCTAGACGCCCCTCGACGCCCCTAAGTCAAATTCAATTCGTCATGTTAACCGACCGTAATCTCTCGCGGAGATGCATATGAAATAATGTCCTATAAAATGACTCAGACGTAGCGAATGCAGATGGATCAGTTGGTATGGTCAATCTATTCGTACTTAGCGAGACTTTACTCAAGTGCTGAGTCGAGTTGACTTCAATGTCATCAAAGCTACAGCACAAGTCCTCCACGTTGCAGACAAGAGCGCAAGTGATGTCGTACCATGCGTTCTACAGAAGGTGCATCAAATACTGCATCAAATGTGGGGTAACAGCTGGGAGAATCTCAAATGACAGCGCTTCGTGTAGAGTACGCAACTCCCAGTAAAAGAGTAACGAATGCATATCGGACACGGGCGTCAACTAGACCGCTCTAATGCACCCGGTGCTGAATATGCCACCCCAAAGTCTAACCCCTTCATGGCTTGGGGGCGATGACTGGCTCACACCGAATATTTAGTGTAAGTCGTACGGCAAACTAGCAAGTCATTCAATGCAGGTGCTGTTTAATTGTGCGTACTGATTGCTTCGTTTCTGGACCTCCCAGACGATCCACATGTGTGGTTGGAGAGTTTCCGAGAGAGATTGCAGGATGTTGCAAGTGCCAAAGTGGTCCGAGCCGAGTCGATGTCACACATTTGGTTTTGAGGTCTCCCTCCTTCAATAAGGCAAAGAATGTTAGGCAAGTTAGGCGCCCACGGGCGCCTATGTGTGTACCTGCAGTAGGCATTTGGAGGTGTAGGATGTGGGGATTCCAATGCTCCAGAAATGATCTTACCCCTGGAATCACCCCTGTTAAGCTGTCCCGTTCCTGAGATCTCACACGGGCGGTTGGAAACGGCTGCAGCATGCACTTAGGACAGGTTCTTAGACAGGCGTGACAGGCCAGACGCTAGATGACTGACTGTCCCTAGCCTCAACTAGACTCATCGTCGCTCATCGTCCCTAGCCCTAGAGGTGTCTAGTGAAATCTATCTTGCTGTTAGACGTAGGTAGTGTGAGCTCTAATCCTGATCAGCATCGCCGGCTGCTGTATTTACAACCTAGTGTGCATGCTTGGAACTTAACCCCGCGGTTGACCTACTATGTAATAGGATGATCATAGGGTCTTATTTAGGTATGTACTCCTTTTCAAATGTCGCCTTGGGACCTACATATGTCCGTTGGTACTTAGGTAGGTAGCAAGGCGAACTATAATAGGAGGCGAAGTTTTTTTCCCCGAAGAACAATTATACTCCGATGGCAGAGGAACAACGACGAACATGGATCCCTCGTCTAATCAACGACAGAGTACGAGCGGCTTTAGTCTAGTACGTCAGCGTTGGTCAATCGTTTTGTGAGAGATAAAGTCAAAATGGGCGTATCCGACCTGCCATCTGCCTACCTAACCCGTTCGCCCGTGTGGTATAAATTCATACAATGCGTAACATTGCACATCGAAACAACGTCAAGGACGACGGTGAATGGGTATTTACACGTTGATCAACATTACTTACCACGAACATGGTGGGCGTATCGCACGTTTCAAGATGCACCCCTGTCTTGGGCATATGGGGGCTACATACTCGCAGGCGACCGGCAGATCCTGACGGAGCAAGTGAATCAATTGGGAGCGCATATCACAAGAGTTCAAGGTATCCCTAAGAATTCGAGGTCAACCCGAAACAGAATTTAACTTGGCGTGCACAATAGGCAAATATAAAAGCTAGCCCTAAGTGGAAACTGTCCACTATTCTGGTGACAGGCGACTAACCAGAAGGAGCAGCCAGCTCCTGTCCGAGAACACCAACAACTTCCAAGTTGCCTCTAAGTATATATGTACTATAAATATAGCGGTTACCAGCCTCGCCCATCTTGGATATTCAACTCACCCCTACTTGAATTGTGTGATAGCCAAAAAGGCATGGAATGCTTCGACACATGTTTGTAGGGTGCTTCGCTTGCGCTGTCGAAATTTGATATTTCCACATAGGGGGAGGCGGTCGCTGCATCCGTGCAGATATTGCGTCCTTGGTGCAATGTTTCCGAAACATATTGTTTTGTTTCTTATCGTGGCAATTCTCCCGTCACGTCGGTGCTGGTCTGTTTCCATCAAATGGCCACTCGGCCCCCATATCAGGACCCATGCGAGCCAAATGCACTTATGATGCGTGTGGCTAAGCCTATTCGGCATGTTCTCCACCGTCGTGATCCGTCAGCGCCGCAGTCCAAGACGACTAGCGTCCTGCCAGTGCACGCATAGAGCCGGAACGCGGCTTATGGAGGATATTCATCGGCAGCTCTTAGATTTATTAGTATTTTAACTAGTAGTACATCATTTCAGTGGTAATCGTAGACAATTGGGTGCGGCAGAAACTTGGTGCCGAACAAGATGGGATGTCCCATGCTTCGGACCGTGGGGACATACGCAACCGCCGTTTCCGGCTCATCATTCAACCAACAGTGACGGACGGACATGCTTCGTCAACTCGAACTCGTAAAGGGGGGGCCTCATTGGTAGAGGGAGTAGCAGGTTGTTTGCAGATGCTATACGAAACTCAATCTCTTGGGTATTTAGTATTTACATTAGCTGCATATTTCACGAGACCTGATCTGCTTCAAGGTTGCCTGCTACCGCCATGTAACTTGTAAGTCTAAGTGTAAGTGTAAATTGCAGTTGGTGACGGGAGCGTGTTCCCCTCCCCCTCCCCCTCCCACAAAATGCCGACACATCCAGGGGTAAAATACCACCCACCCATAGTCCTGTTCAAACTCGAGGTACCGGCGCAACGCATGCTACCTACATGTACATGTACCTCGGATGCTGGTCGTGCAGAGAGGAACATTGCACTTTGAAGGTCTGCGTGCTAGCCACCTACACGTACCTGTCCATATCTCGAAAGCTTCAGTTTCTCATGAGATGATGCTACAGTATGCGACGGCGTATATTATCACCGGCCTGATAAAGTCAGCTAACACCAACTTTTTAAGGTGAGGTAGGCTCCATTCTCCGTGCTGCACCCAATCAATGTGCGTACCTCGGCTAGCTACTTCGATACCGTATTAGCACGTATAGCGCCAGTCTACTCGCCCGAATAGGAGTAGCGTCTGGATAAGGTAATGCTCTAAGGCCAGGTAATTTACCTTAGGTAGGTTCCGTGCAGGTACATGGCCCCATGCGTCTACTCCAGTGCTCATGCCGATTCTCATGCGACAGGCCCACGAAGTGATTCGCCAGTCGCATCTCCCTCCACGCTCAACCCTCCCCTCTACACCTTTTTCAGTTCTTGGAAAAGGCCCACTTTTTCCCTGGTTAGGAAATATCTCGAGCAATTCCTGGCTTCACGCCTGCCACCGACGGGCTTCTGCCCAACACGACGACCTCGCGCGCCCTGACGCTGTCAGGATGTCCACCGCCAACACCATAGGAGGGCCTCCGGGCCATCCTAACAACGCCCACGGTCTACAACCTACGGCAACATCGCTCTCAGGCACCCCCAAGTTCGAGGGGTCCCGATCCATCCTCGCCTTGTTCGAGGAACGAGACAAAGACCTCCTCGCCTGCAGAGAGGTCATATCGGCCACCACGCTGGCCGTCGACTCAGCACTATCGGTGCCCGCCTTCATGGGCCCCGCGCACCTACGGTGGGCTAAGAAGGTAGTCGACGCAGTCTCTGCGTCCCTACTCGAGCTCGCCAAAGGAGGCACTTCGGCTGGGAAACGCCCTGCCTCTCCCTCCTCTCCTCCCTCGGCTCCCCCGGCCAAAAAGGTAAACATTGCGCCCCCCCAACCTGCACGGGCTGCAGCCAACAACGCGCCACTCCCCACCCAAAGAGTGGGGAACGACAACAACACCACGCAAGCCGCGGCACGCGACAACACCCCTGCCGCGCGGAAATCCCGCTCTCGGTCGCGCTCAAGGAGTAGAGCCAGGACGGGCCCCACAAGCGAACCCAGCCCCGGCAGGGGCCTCACCCTATCCTCTGATGATTCCGATTGGACCACAGTGGAAGGGAAGCCCCGTAGAAAAGAGAAGAAAAGGATCGGACTCGGGCCTCGAGTCCTCCTTCGCGTCAACGAGGGGTCCCCCCTTAGGAACGCATCTCCCGCGGATCTCCGCGTCTCCCTCTGCGATCTGCTGGGCCTGACCCTGGCCTCCTTCCCCACCGCTATCCCCATCGCTACCGGGTGGTCGATTCGGTGCAAGGACCAGGAGGCAGCAGCCACGTTACTCAAGGCAGCCGACAGGCTAGCGCCACATGGGGTTACTCCCGAGGCGGATGAGGAATGGTCGACATACGTGGTATCAGGTATCCCGAACTTCACCCTCCCGGAAGGACGCACAAACATTGACCTTCTCACAGAAGAGGTCTACGCCCGGACTGGACAACAGCCAAACAGGATTACACAATCCAAACATGACTCCTCAGACTGGGTCGTTTCGCTGCCCAAACCGGTTAAGAGAAACTTCACACTATTCGGCTCTAGGCCCTCAAGACCCCTTGCACGCACTACTTCTGTCACACAATGCGACAACTGCTGGGAATTCCACGACCCCCGCGGCTGCAGAAAGAAGCGAATTTGCGTCACATGCGGCAAGAACCACATCCCAGGAGCCTGTTTTGGCCCAGAGAGATGCGTGAACTGCCATAGCCCACACCCGGCCTCCTCCACGGCCTGCCTCGCCCGCCCAACCATTAAGGGAGGGAGGGTCGTACGCCTGGCGAAGTCGCAACTCCAAGCTCTCCGACTACTAGGCGATAGGGCCTACAGAGCACACAAGGACGCTGCCAGCGCGGCGGCCAACAGGAAGGAAACCCCAGTTCCAGTACCCGTACTGGTTACAACGCGACCCATTTCGGTATCGATCGAGAATGACACGGACATGGGCGATAGCAACGAGGAGGCAGAGAGGTCCAGGACCCCGGATCCCTCCACCCCTCCCTCTCGAGTCGCCCCCCCGTCGAGACAGCGAGATATTTACAGTGCTCAGAAACGCGCCGGCTCAGCCTCCCTAGGGGAGGGAACCCACCCCTCTTTGTTTAAAGACCTCCCACCAACGGCTACCATCCCGGAGGCGCGCGAGGCACACTTCAGCGCCAGCCAACCCCCGCAACCCACCAAGGGCCCCTGGCTCCGCTCCAGCCTCATCCCCGGCACCTTCCCGGCCTCTCAGCCGACACTAGGAAACCGAGGAAGGGACTCCTCACCGTCCCCTGCGGCCAGCAGCTCTAACCACCCTCATGAATCCACCTCCTAGACCTCTCAAGGCCCGCAGACGCGGAGCCAGGCCTAAGGCCTTCACGGTGATTCAAGCGAATGTACAGCGGTCGGCGCCCACCCACGAAATACTGGTCACCACCGCCAACGAACTACAGGCGGACATCATCTTAATACAAGAGCCCTGGACAAGGTCCACAGGCACTAGAAACATGCACAAAGGACACCCTTCTTACCAATGCTTCGCCCCCAGAGGCAACTGGAGCGAAAACCCACCAGGAGTTATGACGTATATACATAACAAATGGAAAACCGCGACTTACTCCCCGGCCGACACCACGCACCCTAACATTATATGCGTGTGGGTACACGGCCTCACAGTCTACAACGTATACCGTCCCCCAAGGTACGCGACAGAAGACCCCATCATCTCCATTTTGGAGACCCTCCCCAGCCCAGAGAACACACTGGTCGCGGGAGATTTTAATGCCACCCATTGGTCATGGGCCCCAGGCGTTAACAATTCCCACAACATGGCTCTAGGGGACCGTATAGCGAACTATGCCACGGAAAGAGGCCTCATCCAACACATAGTGGGCACCCCCACACACGATGCAGGGTCGGTACTAGACCTGGTCATGAGCAACACCTTCGGTACGGCCGCGTGGGTGGACGACGACCTATACTCCGGGTCGGATCACTCCACGATACGCACAGTCATCCCCTTCCAAGACCCCCCGCCACCTCCCCCCTCTAGGAGTATTCGCACAGACGATATGTACCTATGGGTCAGTACAGTAGAACAACTAGCCAACGGAATCAAGGTCCCCAGCCGACTCCTTACAACCAGGGCCATTGAGACCCTAGCAGAGTCCATCACCACCGTACTATCGGATGCCTTCAACGCTGTGGCCAGACCTAGCGGCAAAGGACACCACGATACCCCTTGGTGGGACCCTGAAGTGGCTTCCCTACGCACAAAACTTGCACGGGACAGGTACTATGGTACAGACACCCGCGAACAACGCCAAGAACTGCGACGACTCGCCAGGTCATCTAAACGGAATTACTGGCGGGATAAGATCCAGAATGCGGACGACACCACAAAACTGTTCGCCATTGCCAAGTGGAGGACCCCGTCGGACAGGCTGGGAGCTCCCCCACTCAGGCATAACGGCAGGGTGTATGTCGACCCGAAAGAAAAGACAGACATCTTGGCAGCCAACATCCTGGCGGCCCGTGCAGCAGGAGATGACGTCCAGGACCCCTTTAGAGGCACCAGGGAACCTCCCCCCGGGTATCAGCAGAGATTCCGCATGCAAATGACGGTGTCTGAACACGAAGCATACGAGTCCTGTTGTGGAGTTAAACCTACAGCACCAGGGGCTGACAAGATTGGGGTCACGCTACTCAAGTGGGTGTGGCACACCATAGGGAAAGCAATCACCTGCCTATATGAGGCATGCTTGAAGTTGGGACATCACCCGGCACCTTTTAAGGATGCTGAAATTGTTTTCCTCCCGAAACCAAACAAGCCAGACTATACTGTCCTTAAAGCATGGCGCCCTATCTCCCTCTTGTCATGCATAGGCAAGGGCCTGGAGAGGCTCCTAGCTAAAAGGATGTCGCACGCGGCCATCGCCAACGGGGTCCTCCCCCGCCAACAGTTCGGCGCGCTCCGGAACCGCGCGGCCCTGGACCTAGTCTCCGCGCTAGTCCATGATATTGAGCAGAACATCGCCACCCGGGGCCACGTCTCATCCATTCTCACCATGGACGTAGCGGGTGCATTCAACACTGTCCTCAAACAACGCCTCACCCTCCGACTCCTGCAACAAGGATGGGATCACAGGATCGCCAAGTGGGCTCAGTCGTTCATGACTGGACGGACGGCCGCCCTCAGGCTAGATTCGTCCACCTTCCCCTCGCGAACACTGGAGTGTGGCCTCCCACAGGGGTCGCCAATCTCCCCCATTCTATTTATGCTTTTCCTCTCACCATTGCTCAAGCTGGGAATCCCTAGGGACTCCTTCGGCTACGCGGATGACGTAGCACTAGTAGAGCATGGCCCCAACTCTAGGGATAACGCACTCATCCTGACCCTTCGTGCCAGCTGGGCTATGGACTGGGGACAGGAGAATGCCATCTCCTTTGAACCAGATAAGTGCGAGTTGCTACACGTCAGCAGGGAGAACATAGAAATGGAGGACCCGGTATTGGTAGCCAATACGGCCATCAGCCCCTCCCCTACCCCAATCCGTTGGCTAGGGGTACACATCGACAAACGGCTCAGATTCAAACACCACGTGGATACGTGGGCTGGGCGTGCAGCCCGAGTCGGAAGTTTCCTCCGAACCTTGGGCAACACGAAGAGGGGCGCCCCCCCACGCACCCTCTCGGCGGTAGCAAAGGCTATCGTGGTACCTATCGCTACCTACGGGAGCACGGTATGGTACCCGGGCCCGGACAGACATTCCTATAGAAATAGGAACAGGCTAGTCACCTCAGGGGTGTCCGGCCTAGTGGACAAGGTACACTCGGCACTAGGGCGGGCGGCCCGAGCAGTGGTACCTGTCTGGCGCACGTTTCCATTCTCCGCGGCACTCCGCGAGGCGGGCCTCCCGGCCGGCGAGCCTTGCCTCGACCACATTAGGCTTTTGGCCTCCGCGAGGATGGCCAAGCTTGACCGCCTACACCCACTTGCCATTCGAACGGGTGACCCCATTGTCAGGCGCAGGACTATACTCCAGGAGATCGGCTCGTTGGTACCCGATATCGACCGACCCCTTCTGCACCCCCCCCTCCCACCCTGGGAGGGCCCACGCCCAACGGGAAAGTCTGAACAAGCAGCCAGGCACAAAACGTGGGCTCGAGATATCCTCGCCCGACAACGCGCAGGTGAGGCTGTATACCTGGCATACAGTGACGGCTCCAAAGATGTCTCGGTGGCATGGGGTTACGTGATCTACTCAGGAGGTACCATCGTACATCAAGCCTCCGACTGGCTAGACAGGGAAGAGGTTTTCGACGCAGAATGCGTAGGAGCACTCGAGGCGCTCAAGTGGTTCGCCAACAGGTACAGGAGGGGCAACTCCCAGCTTCACCTCTGCCTGGATAACACAGGCGTCCTCACCAGCCTATTTAACGCGACACCAGCGAGCTCAGGACGCAGATTCTCAGAGTTCCGCAGAATAGCGGCCCCTCTACGGGACCGCGTCCACTTGCATTGGTCGCCCGGACACATGGGTATCCCGGGTAATGAAGCGGCTGACCGGTGCGCCGGCAGACGCTCCTCTAAGCCGGTGCCTACCGACCACCCGGCCCGTACGGCCAAGCCATCATATGCTCACATACGAGCAGCAGCCAAATCAGAGTCCCGAGAGCTTGCGGACACATGGTGGCACACCAACTGCCCTACGGCATACAAGGAATGGAGTCTCCCCTGGCCACGAGGACTAAGGGACCTACCGGAATTGGACCTCCCAAGGGAGGGACTACGCGAATTGTTGGCCGAAAGAAGTGGCCACGGGGATTTCTCTACATATCATAAAAGATTCAACCACCCCCCCGACAGAATTCGACTCTGCAATTGCGGAGAGGAAGTCGACTGGGGACACATTTTCGAATGCCCAGACCAACGCGGCATGATCCCTGGGACGATCCCCCAGGGAAACGGCAGGAGAGCTTTGCTCGGCGAGGAGGCAGCTAAGGAGTTTCGAGGGTACTGGAAACGGAGGGCTCTGCAGGCAGAAGGTAGGGATGCCGACTAGTAAGGGGCGACCCCGAACGTTTAAAAATGGAACCCCACCAGACGCACCCCTAGGACCGGTTATTAGGGGGGCGTAAGCCCCTCCGAAAGCTTCAAAAGGCACTAGGGGGTGGCACCCCCATACTACAGTACTAACGGAACGATTGGCCACGCTTAGCAGGGAGAACCCTAAAGCCACGGACACGACGGGCGATGCCTGTCTAAGAACACAATTTTCTTTGGTCATTTCCTTTGTTCAGCGGTAGCGGGCTCCACCGCCGTCTTTCCTAACATAAGCCCAGGAGGGCCACGTGAGGGGCCTAGCCCGGTTGGCTGCGCAGGCTCTTGCAGCCACAATCGCACTGTAAATTAAGCTAGCTACCCCTAAGTTAGACGTTAATAACACTACTACTACTACTACTATTCTCCCTCCACGCTCCCTCGACCGACCTAGGGACTTGCCTACCTGGGGACTGACTTCCTTGGGGGGGACTTGGGCTCATGCAGAAGCAGAAGCCATCGCTGCTCAGTCCGCGTTCCCACATCTCGCTCGCCATCCCACACACACGCAACTGCCAACTCCCCTTGAACCCTGCAGGCTGTCGGGTGTGGCCATTCTTTCCGGCACCTATCTCCTGCTCTTCCACCTGGGCAGTCTTCCCATCTCCCGTTTTAGTCCTTCCATCTCAAACGTAGACGGTACTACCATTTGTGCGACATTCCACCGCCCGCGAGAGCGAGACCTGTGTCTTGTGTCTCGACGGAGAACCCATCACGATTGCTTCCCACCACCACCACCACCACCGCCCCGACGACATAATTGACCACATCCACCACCACGACACGCCCACTCCCACTCCCACACGGGCGCAGCCACACCACATCTCTGTATAATCCAAAAGGCCGAGTCCTCAGGTGCGACGGCTTGAATGCGCCCGTGCTTTCGATAGACGAGAGACGACAGACGATAGACGGCAGTCTACCTATCGACGACAGCCCCTCCCTCGTGCATACAGCCCGAACAATACCTTTGATCCCGCCCGCATCCGCGACGTCCTCGGTCGTTGCTGTCGCCTCGCTCATCTCGAACGCGGTCGGTCGAAGCATACAGCAGCCAACCATCACGTCGTTGCCCGTGATTCCAATTGCATACCTAGACGTACCGTCGTCCTTGTTCCGTCAGCCAGCGCGCTGTCATTGCGATCCAGCCGCCTGACCCTGGCCTGCTTGTCGTGCACGACACCCTCGACCTGCTCGTGAACTCGTGCCGACCTCGAACCCCGAATACTCGCGCATGCTGCCGTTCATTCTGAACCTATCCGACGCTCTGATCCGAATAATCGAAACACCAGCTCATCACCATTGTGACTAGTCGTATAGGCTCAAAGGGGCCCCGGGTCTGGCATAGGACAGATCGAAGACACCCCTAATCAAGATCACCCCTTTCGATTCTTCCAACATGGCAACCATGCTTCAAACACCGTCGCGGGCCTCAACGGCCTCTTCCTCGTCTTTCCAGCCCATATCGCGGCAGAACACCATGTCGTCATACGACGGAACGAGATCTGCGCGGCAGAGCAAGAGATACTCCATGTCCGCACTATATATGTCCATGTCAGCAAACGAAACAGATCTGGAAATCGACGATGAGCTCGCGAAGGGTGAGCCTACCCACCCTATCCCATTGTTGCCTAACCTCTCCTAACACCGACGCAGCACAGAAGTCACTTCGGGACCTGAAGTCTAAGATTTCTTCACAATCCAAGAAGAACTTCTTTCTCGAGAAAGACGTGCGGTATCTCGACTCACGTATCGCCCTGCTCATTCAGAACCGCATGGCTTTAGAGGAGGTAGGCCACGGTCATTCCTTCGTCTCGCTCGAAATCGTTAACCGTTATTTAGCAAAATGAAGTGGCTAGCCATCTAGAGGACGCGCTCGAATTAGAGGAAGGCGAGTTTCCAAACGATGAGAAGACGCAAAGATACGGCGTCTTTCTGTTCCTGCTGCAATCCGAGCCGAAACATATCGCCCATCTGTGTAGGCTTGTGTCCATGTCCGAAATCGACTCCCTACTCCAAACCGTCATGTTCACTGTCTACGGTAACCAATATGAGAGTCGTGAGGAGCATCTGCTGTTGACCATGTTCCAGGTAAGCCCAAATACCGTTTCATGGATACCGTGTCGGCACGTGCTCTAACTCGTGAATCTAGTCCGTCTTGACCTATCAATTCGACACGACTCCTGAATATTCGTCTCTGCTCCGTGCCAACACCCCCGTTTCTCGAATGATGACTACTTACACTAGGCGTGGACCTGGCCAGAGTTTCCTTCGGACGGTGTTGGCTGATAGGATCAACAGTCTTATTGAATTGCAAGACTTGGACTTGGAGATTAACCCTCTCAAGGTTTACGAGCGCATGTGCGACCAGATTCAGGAGGACACTGGCAGTCTACCTCCCTCCCTGCCTAGAGGCATTACGGGGGAACAGGCCGCCGAGAACCCTCAAGTCCAGGCCATCATTGAGCCTAGGTTAACCATGCTGACTGAGATCGCCAACGGTTTCTTGGCTACAATTATCGAGGGGCTCGACGAAGCCCCATATGGTATCCGGTGGATTTGCAAACAGATCCGGAGCTTAACGAAACGCAAGTATCCAGAAGCTAATGATCAAGTGATATGTACCTTGATCGGAGGCTTTTTCTTTCTACGATTCATCAACCCGGCCATCGTCACGCCCAAGTCGTACATGCTCATTGATGGGATACCTGCCGAAAGACCCCGACGCACGCTCACCTTGATCGCTAAGATGCTACAAAACCTCGCCAATAAGCCTTCGTACGCCAAAGAACCGTACATGGCCAAGCTGTCACCCTTCATCCAGCAGAACAAGGATCGCGTGAACAAATTTATGCTGGACCTGTGCGAGGTGCAAGACTTCTACGAAAGCCTGGAGGTGGACCAATACGTGGCGCTCACGAACAAGAACATCGAACTTTCCATCACGCTCAACGAAGTATACGCCATGCATGGTCTTATTGAAAAGCACAGCGGTGAGCTCTGCAAGGACGACAACTCGCATCTAGCTCAGATCATGTCCGATTTGGGACACGCTCCTGCGCAGGTTCCGAGGAAAGAGAACAGGGCTATCAACCTACCTCTCTTCAGCCGGTGGGAGCAGACGTTTGAAAACATGACGCAGGCTCTCGACATCACACAGGATGAGCTGTTCTGGCTGGAAGCCAAAAACATCTTCGTGCAAATCATTCGATCCATTCCTCAGCATAGTGCTGTTGCCCAAAAGCCTTTGCGCTTGGAGAAGATCGCCGATGCAGCTGCTACATCCCGGAATGATGCAGTCATGGTGCGCAAGGGTATCCGAGCAATGGAACTGCTCAGCCAGCTGCAAGAAATGGGGACCATCAACAAGTCGGACCAGTTTCGCGCTCTCCGGGACGAGGTTGAGCAAGAGCTGTCCCATCTCGGGTCGCTGAAGGAAGGCGTCAACCAAGAGACGCAAAAACTGGAAGAAGTGTACAAAACAATACGAGACCATAATGCGTACCTTGTCGGACAGCTCGATACTTACAAGAGCTACCTGCACAATGTGCGGAGCCAGTCGGAGGGCACCCGACGAAAGCAGCAAAAGTACCAAGTGCTGGGGCCCTACAAGTTCACCCACCAGCAGCTAGAGAAAGAGGGCGTGATACAGAAGAGCAATGTTCCCGATAATAGGAGAGCGAACATCTTTTTCAACTTCACCAGTCCTTTGCCAGGCACATTTGTCATCTCTCTGCACTACAAGGGTAAGGCGACCGCTGCACCCCGCCTCTCACATTGCGTTGCTAACAGTCAGTCAACAGGTCGCACTCGAGGGTTGCTAGAGCTTGACCTGAAGCTCGATGACTTACTCGAGATGCAGAAGGATAACCAGGAAGATCTCGATCTTGAATACGTGACTTTCAACGTGACCAAAGTCTTGGTTTTGCTGAATAAGCGATTTGCTAGAAAGAAAGGCTGGTAAGATCTCATGCTGGCATGAGGTTATGAGGCTCTCTGATGGTTTTATTCGAATCCTCCCACTCTTTCCTCCTCTTATTCAATACGGCGTGGCGTTGATGGATCCTTACGACTTGATACCACTTTCATATCATATATGGAGTTGTCGGCTCCAAGTTGATCTCTGTCCCAACAGCATCGATAACGCGACTACCAGGCCATATTCGAGTCGCTCATTTGTTTACACACTTCAGCTTTCCATGAGATTACGACGAGCGGGCTTAGGAGGGCCCCATGTTGCCGCACGGGCCCTACACTACCTCCTAGCACACAAACCAAAAAAAAAAAAAAATTTCCCACGAAAGCGGCAGTGATAACGCCAGGCAGACGCCTGTGAAACTCTGCCTGCTTCGTGTCTTAATTGGAACATGATGCGCAATTGCGACTTAACGCCCTGTCATGACTTCATTCTACATTTTTTTCACGGTTTAGCTATTTGGGTGGTTCAATTCCATCTTACTTTTCTCAGTCACTCGTATGTACTATAATTGGGCATGAAGCTCCAGTATTGCTGGCTTTGGTTGATCGGCAATATATTAGCAGCCTATACTTGAATTATGCAGTCTTTCATGTTATGTTTCCGTTGGCCCCCTGAGTCCCTACTCGCACTTGCGATGGGATTGATCTGATAGCGCATGTCGCTTTGGACGATGATTTGGAGTGGCCATGGGACAAGAGCGGAGGAAAGCAGAAGGCAACACGGTCGACGCTATTAGGCATGTTATTTCTTTTAGTCCATCCCGATGGAGGTGACAATACCGGTCTTGCAAATCCAATATCATAGGCACAGACGTTTTCCATCGATCATATGGCTATCTCGTCTATACGACTACTGAAAGAAGTGAGCGTGTAATTGTATTTCTCCTTGCTACCCATATGTTATAGGTATTTTTGAACCACATGCGATACGACGGCCCAATAAGTGATCACAACTTTCGAAACCCTGGCTTTGCATCCCCTGGGCTTAAAGTGATGTCTATCTCGTTGGTTTGTGCAGGTATATGGCAAGCAAACTTCTAAACTTCAAATCCTATTACGTTAAATATAATCAGCGAGCACCTAGTACCTGACGTTATCGCAGGAACGACACCCCGCATCGGATCTGGGTCCTTGGTTCAATGTTGTCCACGTGCCATTGCCGCTCGCTCAGTCAGATGCATATGCTGCGTACCTATTTAGCATGGTACTATGTAGGTAGCTGTGCCTTGGGGTCAGATTAGGTAGGCGAGTAGGTAACTAACAGCAGCGCTAACGTTTTCATGGGGTAATAATTGCTATGGGGTAATCGGTGCATCGGTGCATTTATGGCAGAGGGGGCCGGTTAGACGAGGCAGAAGTCGGGACAAAGCCGGACCATCTCTAGAATACATATACCGAACCACAGTATACACAGCAGTCATCGTGTCCATCTCCATCTGCAGATGCCGTGTCGGACAAGAGGCGTCTATTCTCCATCCTGTTCTTCGCCCGTCTTTCTAACTATCTTGATCCCGAAGGAAGAAGCCAGAAACAATGCCGGACAACATCAAGCTTGCCGAGTACCTGTTCACGCGACTAGTACAGCTCGGCATTGGCGCCATCCAGTAAGTTCAAGTTCGCCTGTGTCTTTGACACCCCCTTCTGCACTTATTCTGACATGCATGCAATACTTTCTCACTGTATATGATGAGTGCTGACCCCCGTGTTTTCTCAGCGGCGTGCCCGGCGATTTCAACTTGACCTTGTTAGATTATGTCGAGCCGGCCGGGTTGAAATGGGTTGGCAATGCGAATGAGCTGAATGCCGGCTACGCAGCTGACGGCTATGCGCGGATCAAGGGGATCGGTGCTCTTATCACCACCTTCGGTGTCGGCGAGCTGTCGGCCATCAATGCGATAGCCGGCGCGTATGCCGAGAGAGCCGCTGTCGTCCACATTGTAGGAACACCAGACCGGCCAACCCAAGATGCCCGGGTCCGTATTCACCACACCTTCAACGATGGTGAATTCGGTCGGTTTGCCCAGATGGCCGCCCACGTTACCGTCGCTCAAGTCGATCTCAAAGACCCTCGCGTGAGCCCTGAACACATCGACCACGCGTTGACGCAATGTCTGCTGCATAGTCGACCTGTGTATATCCAAATCCCAGTAGATATGGTCTCGGCCCCCGTTTCGGCTGCGCGGCTGCAATCCAGCATCCGCCTTCCCCAGATGGGGCCCAGTGCGTACAGCACAGAGGTGGTGGACCAGGTTTTGAAGAGAATCTACGAGGCAAAGCAGCCCGCCATCCTAGTCGACGGAGAAACCCGAGCGTTTGGCATTGTGAATTCAGTGCAGAGTCTCGTCGAGATCACTAAGTTTCCCAGCTGGACAACCGGCTTCGGTTGGGGCCTGATAGATGAAAGCACACCCAATGTTTATGGCATCTACCGAGGTCGTTTTGATACGCCGGTCGTGCACGAATATATCCAGACATCCGATCTTGTCCTATGCTTCGGCCCTCATTTCAGCACCACGAACAACTATGCCAACTCGGGTTCGCCCAAAATCGAGACCTTGATCTGTATAGCACATAATGAAGTCAGAATTGGTGACCAGATTTTCCGAGACATCCCAGCTCGGTTAGCAGTAGCCCAAATCCTTCAAGGTTTAGACGCCTCGAAAATATCGAATCTTGAGCCCGTTTCAATACTGACTCGCGCTCGCGCGTATACTGGTTCTTCTGTGGCGCTGAGGGATGAACCTATCACTCAAACCTTATTTTGGCCCAGAATGTCGAGACTAGTCCAAGAGGGAGACATTGTAATGGGTGAAACAGGAAGTGCCGGGCACGGTTGTCGGGATATCTACCCGCTCCCAAAACATGTGCGTACGTTTGTGCCGGTCACTTGGCTGTCCATTGGGTACATGCTGGGAGCGGCGCAAGGTGCTGCCCTTGCGCAAAAAGAATTGATCTCGTCCAAACAACATCACGGCATCCAGAGTGCACGCACAATTCTATTCATTGGTGACGGCAGCTTCCAGATGACGGTACAGGAACTGGGAACCATCATCCGCCACAAGCTCAATGTTACCGTCATTCTAATCAACAATGATGGTTATACGATTGAGAGAGTCATCCACGGCCTGAAGCAGCAGTACAACGATGTGACACCCTGGAGGTATCTGCAGGCGCCTGGATTCTTCGGTGCTCACGAGGACACATTCACGGCCCGAGTCAGCACTTTAGCAGAGCTACAGAACTTGTTGGATTCAGAGGCGCTCACAAAGACTGAGGGGTTCAAGATGGTAGAAGTCGTCATGGAACGTGAGGATGTTCCTGACGGCGTCCTCGCGTGGCTGCTGCAGAAGCAGCTTGGGAATCCCAGTTAGAGTTGGACTGGGGGCGACAGATACGTAATGTGGCTTTGAAAGCGAGCTCCTAAGATCCTTAGAAGGCGTGATACAGCGGGCGATGCCATAGAGATACGTGTGTAGAGTTTCGACCAAGACTACTGAACTTTCCAATCATTTACATTTGCATTGCGTGGAGTGAAGTATTCGAGTTCAACAACGGCGCAAGTACGTTCTCGTCAAAGGCGAGCATAGGAGGGCAATGAAGAGGGTAGCTATCTTGGTGTGACTGAGGATTGTACACGCCCAACACCATCGAAGCATGAGGTATGACCAGAAACTGCCTCGTGCTTATTCACGTGCATTCCGTGTCTATCGTTGGATGGCGGGTTTTATGCCCATTCGCTGCCATTAGCACTGGGCGGTTACGCCGAAGCAGATTACGGCGGCAAAGTGAACTCGAATGGCTCCGACGATATCGAGGATTCTCTCAAAATGATCGCCACTTCTGGCGGTATTCCCACATGACTTCAAACGTAAGGTAGCTGAACGTGATTACGTATCCATTGTAGTACTCCCTCATCATCTGGAGATATGCCCTCCCTCGAAAAGTGTGGTCTACTCACTCATTTGATTATTTATACTTGGAAATTTCCCTGCCTTTTTCTTTTCTCCCAACGAGCAGTCACCAAACTCATCGCCAGTTCAAGTTTCGTCTCCGAGTCTGAAGTCGAGTCAACATCGAGCGCAACGTGGAACGAGCGAGCCCCCTTGGTGTCCTGACAGAGCACATACAATCGCCGATCCTCAATCTATCACAGCAAGCGCAATGGCGGACAAGTATTATAGCACGCCAAAGGAATATTCCGCCTATTCAGCCTCTCCCACCTACTCCGAGGGCACGGCCGAGCACTCTAGTGCGTCGACAGACGCGCGCAGGGGTTCTCTATCAGAATCGTACGTGTCGTCGCCAACATATCTGAAGGAGAAGAAGTACAGGTTGTCAACCAACACAACCACAACAGCCTCTTCATCTGCCTCGATAAGATCCCCAATTCTATCTCCCAAGCCCAAACGACCTACCATCGACATTTCCGCACTGTAAGTTCCATTTGCTCGCCAGTCGTTTGTGTCTGAATTTTTTCTTGTCCCTCTTTTTTTATTCCAAGATTTGGCAACAATGAGGACATTCTACTTAACTTATCTGACTACAGCCGAGAACATTACGCTTCCAAACCCAGTTACCTCGTCGTGAGCCCCATCACACACGACTGGTAAGACATACATCTAAATCTTGACCCGGCAATTTGGGCACAGCGTCATACATACATACTAACGTGCAAATGAATGAATCAGTGGCTGCGTAGGCTTCGAATCGAATGGCGCATGCAGGAAAGGGAGCGATTGCTGCAGGTCGACGACGGGCTCATGCTGCGCAAGAGAAGAGCGAGTTTCGCCGGATCTCTATAGGAGCGACCATGGAGTTAAGCGCCAGTCCAAATATAGGGATTGAGGGAGGCAGTTGTGGCGAGTTAAGAGCAAACGCAGTATGCCTAGTCGACCTCTGGAAGCGTTGACAAGTTGTGGAGGAGTAGTTGCTTGAAGCTTATGTAGGGCCGTAGTCGATCAAATTCGCTGGACGAATGAAACGAACATATCAGGAAGCTATCTGTTCTCCTCGTGAAGCTCTTTTCGCAATTGTTTGGTTTAGAGAATCACTCAAGTCGCTTACCTTGGGACAAGCAGAGCCGAAGATAGCGCAAACCACATTGTCTGGTTTGCCAGAACCAGGGAGGCTGCCCACCTCTAATGCCAACTGCTGCAGGCATAGAACCCTTGGGGAAGTACCAAACATATTGATGGCGGAGATACCGTGCTACCTGGAGTTGTCAAGGGTGTTAGATTGCGCTGTGAAAGATTCATGTCCGTTTCGCAATAGCCAACCGATTTGTTCCTGCCACCGAGCAATCAAACACCCTGCATTCGCAAAGTCCAATACATATCGCAATGCAAAACAATTCAATCGATACTTGGAACGATGACTCAGCAGACCACATGTAGCTGTGGGACAAGGGTTCCGAATGACCTGGTCCATCCCTTTGTGTAATACCACAATAGCCCATCCAGATTCAATGAGTGCTTAGGTCATCCCATGCACAAGGGATACTTTGTATATGCCGTAAGACCGAGTTTAGAAATAGCCTACAGGTAGGTACTTAAGTAGCTGTTGCTGCAAGAAGCCCCCAGCTCCGAACATACCAACCCCATCACTCCCGTCCACTCTATACTTACTACGACCGAACCACAACACAACCGCGATACAACAGCAAAACAACATCTCACATTCAAGCAAGGCAACCAAGCTGCAAGTAGCTGCGCACTATCCGAACGGTCTTCACACCCCATCCCAGCCTATCGGTACCCAGCTGGCACCATGTCTGCCTCATCCCAGAAAGACCCAACCAAGCAGTCTTCAAGCTCTGATGCATCAGCAAACACAAGCGACTCGAGCAAGAGCCATACCCAGACAAACCAGGACCAAGAGAATAAGGCAAGTGGAGCCGGCGGCGGCAATGAGAAATCCGGGAGTCCTTGGGAGCGCATGGGCGGCAACGCGCTCTCCAAGGGCACGAAGCCACTTCCATCTTACTTGCGAGACTCGTGAGAGCCATATTGTGCTGGTCTGACCAAGATCACTATGCAGCTCTAGGCAATTTGATTTGATTTGAGGTTCAGTGTCGCTGGCGGCCCGACGTTGAAACATCGACATTTTTGGTAGACTATTCAGATGCCTGAATAAATATACACGAGTTCAATGAACCCGTTCTACTGTCATTCCATTGTGAAACCAACCGTTCAGAAACTGTATCTTAGCCCAAAACTTACTATTGTGATTCCGGACCCTTACCTCGTCACCCTACGAGCTCGTACCAAGTTTCTCATCTAGACCCTGCGCATGTCTGATTCGATCGGCCTCGGCTTGCGCCTCTTCGACCGCCGCAAAGTCCTCATCCTTGTTTCTAGAGCCTTTGAACACGCTATTAGGCAATGCGTTAAGGGCCTCCTCCTCCTTGTCGAGATTTCTAAAGGCGAAGTGGAAGAGCAGCCCGCCTACAGCAGCTATGATAGCAACAGTGGTATACAGCCATACAAGAAGCGGGTCGGTAGATAGGGGGACGAAAGCCTGAGCGATGGCAGCGGAAAAGGCCTGCGCAAACCAGAAGACGCCAGTGATGAAGCCCCGCATGTTAGAGGGCGCTTTCGTAAAGGCATACTCTAAGCCTGTGATCTGCAAAACTATTAGTCGGGGTATTTTCGGGCACGTGAGTTGTGCTGGGGATTGGGATTCGCATCGCTTACGGACGCAAAGATCTCCGAAAAAGCGATCAGTACGTAGGCTGGTGTTTGAACCCAAACGGTCAGTGGTGGTTTGTAGACACGCTCATCTACGCTGTCAGTTCTGTTGAACCCAAGAGCCGCCTTGCAATCTGCAGCGTAGCCGTAACCTGAGATTTCGCGACAGGGGGATTTCCAGTAGATGTAATGTTGGATGATTGCTCCGACTACCATGGCTAATGTGCCGAGGAGGAATCCTATCGTGACCTTTTTGATTGGCGTCAAGTTGACCCCCATCTTGCGAAGGAAAGGGTAGAATAGTTTATCGAAGATTGGAATGAAAATCAATAATGCAATAGGATCGAGGTTGTTGATGCTATAGGGCATTCGCTTTAGTATTTGTTCAGAAGCGATGCAAGAAGAACAGGGTACAGTAAGTTAGTTCACGTACACGTCATTTGGGACCCCGCCCAACACCAAAGTTGCGGCTTGTGATGTGAGATTGCTATTCAGCTGATTGTAGGGCAACCAATAGATTGGGAAGAGAAAAAATACTTGGCAAGCTTTCAGACCGCGTCGAACTTCATCAACCCAAATGTCATCAAAGGTCATCCAAGCCGGGCGCTCAGATTCGGGAATATGACTGGGCTTGATCCGTTCGAAGAAGCCAGGCTCTCTCATGTTTTTCCAAAGCCTAACGGGATTGAGACTCCAACGGCCCTTCATTCCTAGCCCAAGGAGGCCGAAGAACTTTCCGATCACCGAACCGGTCGGGGGCTTACGCACGTACTTATTCTTGAAAGCTATCAAGACGAGGGGGCAGAAGAGGAAGAGGGCAGTTGGCAGTGTAAACGAGAGATAGAAGCCGACATATTTTTCTGCATACACCACTATGAAAGAAAGGTGTCAGTCAGTAGTTATTTTGTCTCTCTGAGCCATGCCAAAGGCCATAGTGATGTAGGGCTGCAGGGGTCACATACTGCTGATCTGGCCGACGAGACTACCAACATTGATGAAGAAGTAATACCGCATGTAGATCACAGAGATTGTCAGGATAGGGTCTTTGATAACCCGCTCGCCACTCTTCA
Source organism: Astrocystis sublimbata (assembly GCA_022453515.1). Lineage (NCBI taxonomy): Eukaryota > Fungi > Ascomycota > Sordariomycetes > Xylariales > Xylariaceae > Astrocystis > Astrocystis sublimbata. The sequence goes on along the minus strand of JAJNNY010000065.1, from coordinate 174,524 downwards.
AGGTCTCGACAACAGGCCGGGGATGACTGGCTTCGTATTGCTCTGCAATCATGGGCGAAATGTTCGCTTTGAAGAAACCGACGCCTATGCCGAAGAAAATAAGACCGAGAGAGAAAATGCCGAGGGATGCATCTGGATTCTTGATTACGGGAGGCAACGCAGAGATAATCAAGATTAGGTGACCAAATGTCGCGACTAGCATGTTCAGTCAGCGTTGAAACTTCTCAAGGGGGCGTCTGCTGCGAAACGCCAAAATAGTAAACACAATTGAATCAAATGAATGTTGCCTGACTTACCTACTATGGCAACATGGATTGTCTTATATTTTCCCCAGTAAGTATCGGAGAGATAGCCGCCTTTATTGCATGTCAATAACAAGACTACGTGAGCACTCATAAGACACATAGGAACCTACGCACCTAGTAAAGGCATCAAGTAGCTCCAAAAGCTGTTGAAGGTGACCAAACCAGTCGATGCCTGTTGGCCCTTGTCTAGCGCACCGGGTTGACCAAACGTTCCTGCTGCGCCCGTCGTGGATCCTTGTGGAAGGGGCTGCTGGATGAAATTGACGACTGCGGTAATGCTTAGCACAAGTCTAGTATATGAGACGATATCATGTTGGCAGAGGCCTACAAACAGCAGTGGTTCCGTAGTACGCAAAACGCTCGCAAAGCTCGATGAACGCGATAGTGTATATGATAGGGCTGATATGACCCTTCACACGACGCAAAGTCTCAAGGTCTTCCTTTGAAGGGTACTCTTCACCATTCGGACCACGGAGAGGCCCATCTGACTTGGATGCAATTGGACTGATCTCGCCATTCGAGGCAATTCCATCTTTGTCATGCGTTGAGGCCTTCTCTACCAATGCGGATGAATTGTCCTCAGGTGCCTCGATGCCTTTTGCAACCTGCTGCTGTGCAGGCGCATTGCCCTCTGTAACATCGGCGTCGTCGATGGGCTGGCTACCCATGCCGAAAGATTTTGTATTCACCTCAGCAGCGGGAAGAGGGATCGATATTGCAGGGCGGAGAAATGCACACGGAGTGTATATAGCGACAGCGCACACACATCACAGAATCGGAGAAGGTGAGATGCGGTAAGTATGGCAACTCGCGATGGATGGCCACATTCCAAAAGACAGGGCAAGCTTATATTTGTATGACCGCTTTCACGCTTCAGATTTCCGGAGTTCCTTTTGTCATGGACGATCACCAGACCACTGCGTTGCAGCCATGCTCTGCTTGGCAAACCGGCGACCAGGTGAACACCACGATGATTGGTACGCTGTGCCGCTCAGGGTCCTTCTATCAGGCAGCTCGCATGTTGCCGGCAGCGTGAACCGAGATACTTACTTACTGTCCAAGTAGCATCGCTTGGTCCTCGGTTGGTGTCGGATACGCGCAAATCGGGATGTTGGCTTGTCTTGGAGGACTTACGCCAAGTCGTGGAGGACTCTCGTCAACTGCAGATGTGCGATACGCCAAGAAAATCATCATGAGGGGAAAGACACGGCCAAGATAAACCAACCGTCTTGGAATGGTTCCCCTCCGCAATTCGCCACCCCCTAGCAATCGAACTCTACTGAGTTCGCCCAAGCAAGGCTTAAGCGACAGAGGTAGGTTCAGGTCATCGTTCATCATGACGCCAAGTACTAATCGCTGACGGCGTATTGGCGTATCCTGCGGGCTTGGTCTACCAAAGGAATGTAAAATGTCGCTCAACTTCAATCAGCGGCCGAAGACATATTGAATAAGGTACTTTCAGTCATACGTCTAATGATTGGAGCATGCTGCACATCGTTTTGTAATGCTGAAGTGTTGTTGGCATGAACACGGCTTTGACGCAGACTGCCTTGAAGGATACGCCGTTGAATGAAAACAAAGGCATCGTATCGTAGTTGGGATATTCCATACATCGTATAGCGCATGAGTATAGCAAATGTATCTACCAGGTAGGTTCATGTTGCATTTATCTTGTAACAGATTGCAGCCACATAACTATTCGCAAGTTCAAGACGATTTCCTAATATTTTAAGTACCTACCAGAGAAAGGGGGCGCGCTAATCCGATTTGGTGTCCATCATACAGTGTATATGTATATGAGCACTGCAAGACCAACCCTGGTGGCCTGGATGTCTGGGCCTCGAGTGAGCTTTATGCTCCAATTAGCACCGTCCAATTCCACCATCTAATATGCAATAGACGCCATGTTCGTTTCGAACAATTTGACCTTTCACTTAAGATAGGTATCTTTAAGAGATGTCCACCGATTACTCGTAGATTTAGTGATAGCGCGAGGAAGCTGCAAAATGACACCTCAACTTGTAATGAATTAGCCGCAGGTCTCGAGTCTCGACTCACGATGGCCGTGTATCATCATGTGCAACTACACGGCAGTTGGGCGAGACTCACAAGTGCATAGGTGCAAGTCGTTGGGACTTAATAACTAGACTACCAAGTTTGTATGGGGTCATCTTTCGGCCAAATATCTATGTATCCAATCAGTTGTTGGGCGGCTAGAAATAATTGATAATAATAGAAATGCTTCGAGTTTCCACTTGGTCATCGTTATTGGCTGTTCCTACCAACGCGGCAATGTGCTCTTGGTCCTAAACTCTGATCAATGGGTAGCTGTACTTGAAAATTATCAGTCCTGTTTATTCGCCTGCTTTGTTCTCATACTTCGTTATTGTTCTTAGGTGGTTGCATACAGGTTTGTAGAGCCTGAGCCGAGACACCACACTCGCTTTGAGCAGCTCAAGCATAATGAGCCTGTTTCATAGAACAATTCGATTGTTATAATCCTGTTGCTTTTGACCACTGACCATGTATTGTATTCAATTAAACCAATTGAGAAAAAGACTTGCGTCGTGGCCCAGTATATAAAAGATGATAACTCCAGCCCATGCTTTAGCCAGGGCAACCAGTCAGCCAGTACACACACAAGCTACCTACCCAGTTACGCACCAAGAGAAAAAAAATAGCCCATCATGTTTGCGCTTATTATTACTTCAATCATGCTCGCTGGCTCTATTTCCTTCGGAGGCCTAGCACAAGTTGCTCATGTTGGCTTTGGTAGTACCTACCTCCCTCCAACAATCTCAAACCACGAGCTAGTGTTTCCAAATGCTGAGGTAGTCGCAATCAACGATAACACCAAGCTGAACAAAACGCAACTGTGTGTGCGCGTTACTAACCCCGACGAAGGGTTGCTTAAATTCGTCGAGGTCGATTACAACGTTAGGAAATTCGGAGCGAGGGAGAGCTTTTACAGTACCACTGGACTGGTTCAAATGCCGATGTTACCAGGGGGAGATTACTGTTCTGCTCATTTTGAGCTTTTCGACACAAAGCATATACAGATGACAATACGTCACTGCAATCGTCCACCCCTGGGCAAAGCCGTCCAAGATTCAATTGATGTTTGCTCAGCCCTTGCACCAAAGTAAGTTGATTTCGCTGATAGGCATCTCAAGAAATTAGAGACGCTGTCATATCAGGCATTTTACATATAATGCGGCCATCAATCAGTCATTCACACAATAGTATTGTTTCTTATTTAGTTCCCCAAGATTTGAATAGAAGAAAATTATAATTTACCTAAAACGACACTACGTGACGTGATATTAAGTAATTTCCGGCCTGTGAAAGAGTAGACATGATTAAACCTACCCCCCTCTTTAACTAATATAAACTGCAGAATAAAATACTATCAATTACTCCCATCTAGTGAAGGCATGAAAAACTTGGTAATCAGGGGTAGATTAGGCTCCGCTGTTTTATCGAGAACCGTAGCGATGACTGTACATCAAGGACTAATGGTATTATATATTCAACTTTCTAGTGATACATACGAAACGTGGTAATATATCGACAGCTGGATGCGTTATCTCGTACAGGTGCTTCGTAAGGCAGTATTGCAGGTACAATGTCAACCTGACTTCACAAATAATGAAAGATTGATTGCTTATTTCGACATTTATGATTATCCTTCCACTTTGGCCAAGGTTGCCTCTAACACATCACGGAATTGGCACATTACAATCAATGGCGTTCCAACTGTGTATATATCACCGATTCTAACGTGTATAATTAAATAACTGTGTGCAAGGAAAGGGCAAGCGTTGCACACGCGCCAGATGTCTCGATAAGGATTAAAACATTATGAATAGTAGCGTTCCGAGAAACCTCAAACCTATCTCTCATTGATTGAGCTGACATCCGCCCTAGCTATTATCGTTTTGATCATGCAAGTCTGTGAATATCACAAGGGCCACACAATATTCACGCAACCAACTATGGCCTATAAAAGCTGTTGATACCATAAGGGCCAAACTCTGGAGAATTGTCTCTACGCTCACACGGGCCGAAGATTGATAGCGGGACATAGGCAATTAAGGCCATGTCCCGAGCGCGCCGTCTCATACGAAACGGAGTTGGTCGTCTGGCTGCTAAACAACGCTATATGACATGCAACGTAGTTATGTTTTGAGCTCAGCTGCATTAACAAAGGCAAGAACGCAAAGTATTTTCTATGCCAAGGGGTTTTGAAGATGTGGATCACCGCATCGCGAAATGTATCTGACGGGTGTTGCGCATCGCGTAAATGACTTCCTCCTAGCGCCACTGCCACGCAAAGTTCCGTCGAATAATTTTCTTCTTTAATTATCAAGGGGGCACTCCACGGGGTGCCTACGCCCATAAACACACGGAAGAAATGTCTCACCATTATGCCTGGCATAGGGGCTACCAAGTGTAATCGCCCCGTGGGCTGTTCCGTCCGATAACTTGATGATATTGAGCTATGCGCTGGAGATGTTGGGTGACAACGATAGTGTTCAACTTCACGATTATTATGCCTTCAGAATCTGCAAGATGTGTGTCAGGTTATAGTCCCCCCCCTGATCCCTGAACTGCAACCCAATAAAGGTGAGGAGCTATATAACCCTCTTCTCGCCCTTTGGGTAATGTGCTTCCATTTCAGCCAATGAACGAATGTTGGTGATCCGAAGTGGCTTAGGGAGTGACCACATTGGACTGTTACGAAACCGGCAAGTTGCTAATTGCTCCTCTTCAAGTTGATTGCTCGCCCTAAGAAGATAATTAGGTACCTAGGCAGTGAGTAGTGTGTGATCAACGACATGGTCATGGTGACGGCGCCCAGTCTGGCGTAGTCCGTGTACTATGTACATGCCAAGGACTAATGCCGGAAAGTATTAACGGGAAGGTCTACAGTAAACACAGTTTATGGCAACCTTGGGCAGCCATTGACAGGCTATTGGCACTCGTTTAGCTACCTACCTACCTAGTAGGTAGTGAGCTTCTGCTATAGATGAACTTCCTAACCTTTGTTATATGACTATTTCTTGACCTTTTGAGTGTGATTTAACAACAGAATATTGATCTCAGACTGTTGGCAGCCAGCGAGAGGTCTGCATCCCAGCAACCTTTCGTTTTCTTGTTTTTGTGGACACCAACTAATGTGGGTATGGGGTGTTTTAGCTGCTTCTGTCCGGAACGAAGCTATCCCATGTGGCTGTGCAAACTTATAGAGCATGGTCAGTGATATGCCATAGGCCTCTGCATCACACGAAGGGCTAAAGGCTAAGCTGAGCTGAGTGTCGAAAGATCCAATCACAATGGGATATCTCTAACACCGATTGGAAAAGCACAGGCGCCGCACGGTCTGCACCCACCCCTAGAGCTGTTCCGTCGATCTCAGCCCAGGCCATTTAAGGTAAGCGTTAAGTTAGCTTTGATCGTTTGACCATGCCCCCCATGCTATCCTACCCTACGAGGCGGGCTGGTCATAGCAGAAGAAGTCATCACATGCATCGGCAGAAGGTTATCCGCTCCGCTGGTTCTCTGTTTTAGCTTCAGAGGTAGCCAGCCCTATTATCCTTAGCAACGTAGCTAGCTTCTCTGCTGGGCTGCTTCACTTTTCTTAGACCACGGACAGTAATCCCATTCGTCAAAGCGTCGATCTCGAGTCGAAGTTCGTCGGCATCCAAATCTACAGTATCTACTGCACACATGTGAATGTATAGGCGAGAGCTGTTGGTGTCATGGATTCGGATGTGTTGGTTAAACCACCCCCTATGTAGTATGCGGTGCTGGAGGAGCGAGAGGTCGGTACTGGACGGAATTTGCCTGTGGTGTCCATGGGATATATCGCGCAAAGCCTGCCGGCCGCTGCACCCGGGTTGCATGAAAACGATTCTTCACCCTCAACAACGTTTCCCTGATTCCGCACGAGACGTCGTCCAATGTTTTAAAACAATAATGGATCTCCGTGCGGCGGGCAGAGCGCGCCCTGGCTGTTTCTACCACCCTAGACTATGAACAAGTCACGGCATTAGTGCAAAGTTTGCAAACACGACAGCAAGCCACTGGAGCTTGTCATGGAGGAAACAAGTCCGTAATGCCCTCTTCGTGGGCGACGAGATAGAGAGGCGAACAGCAGGACCTCAAGTCTGAGAATTTCTATAAAGTCGCGCGCCGCGCCGCTCACAATGAGACTTCTTTTTCCACACAACATCAGCATCCAAACAAGCAACGCTTCTCATCAGCTCCCTTCTTCCTTTCTCATTTCTTTCTCTTCACATACTGCTGGGCAGTTCTTTACGATTCCATCAACATTAATTCTATCTTCTCAACATCAAAACCATCAACCATCAACATCATCATGCCTTCCACTAAAATCGTTCTCGGTCTTGGCCTTATGAGCCTCGCTCGCCTTGTTGCGGGACACGGTGCCATCATCAACGCTGTTGGTGACGCCGGTGGCTCTGGCAGTAAGTTGGATCTGGATCTAAGACGCACAAGGTCATACTAATACATGCTTCTCACTCAAGTGGCTCTTGGTGTTGATTCCAGCACCCCTCGTGATGGAACCCGACGCAGACCTTTCCAGCAGGACAGCACTCGCTTCCGCGGTGACCAGGCGGACACCGTCGGCGAGACTGTCGGTGCCGGAGACAACGACATCGAGACAGGCACGCAAGCGATCATGGCCGAGACCGGCGACCAGCTGCCTCAGATCAGCCAGGGTGGCGAGCTCAACATGACTCTTCACCAGGTCAACTCCGACGGTGGCGGCCCCTACACCTGCCAGATCAACGCTGATGGCACCGGTGCCGACTGGGAGGACCTCACTGTCACCACCACCCCTCCCGGACGCAACTCCCGCAACCGCGAGGGTGCCGCCACCGACTTCCCGCTCGTGGCCGCCATCCCCAATGACCAGACCTGCACCGGAACCGTTGCGGGCCAGAGTGATGCTTGCCTCGTGCGCTGCATGAACGACGCCAATGCCGGACCTTTCGGTGGTGTCGTGCCTGTTCAGAGTGAGTTTTCGCAATCCTTTGAAATAACTGTTCCGGAGTCTCCTGGCTGACATTATCCTTAGTGGCCGGAGCTACTGGCAACTCCAACAACGCTCGCCGCGCCCTCGCTGCTGCTATGAAGCGCGATGCCATTGCAAAGCGATCGGTGGCGAAGCGACAGGAGTCCAAGTTTGAGACTCCCGAGGAGGAGGCTGAGGAGGAGCGAGAGGATGAGGAGGAAGAGTAAATCACACACCTCAGGGAAAGACCGCGCTTATGAGTGCCATCTCTCTCAATAATGTGTTCTCTGCACCCTCCGGTCTCCGGGATAATGTCGATGTTGGCAGCGCGGGGGAAAAACGAGGGAGCGAAAGTGAGCAAATACGGAACGCAGTGACAGCTAGCCTCTTGGCGAGGTGAAGCTGTCACATGGACCTTAGTAATGTAGATGTGAGATGGTTTTCGATTTTTAATAATAACTAAACCCCAAAACTTCGCAGGCTTGCTATGCACATGTGAAGGACCAATTTGAGTGAAATACAATAAACACACCGCAAAAGACACATGCGCTTGCACTTGAAAAAGGCGTCGAGTGGAATGACCTTCGGCCATTCACTCATAGAGAATGGCAAAAACACAATTGAAAGTCATAGCCGAGCGGATCATGGTAATGCTGGATTCTTTGGCCCCAGTAACCGAAAACATATCTGAGCAGAAGTTGGAAGTCTCTAGCAGGTTTCCCGGCTTGTCAACTAGCACGATCACAGGCGACTCTTTTCAGGGCGCCACATCTCGTTGAGCAGGCGACTAGCATTAACAAGCTCTGGGCGTGCCTCATCTATGTTCTTGATTCCAGCAAGTTGCATACCGGTCCGAAGTTCATCCGCAAAAACTGCGAGGGTTTGTTAGTATTAAACCAACATCGCGAGAAAAAGGGATCGAGATCTGTAATAATCTAAGGAAGTTGAGAACCAGGGGCTTACTGTCTAGACAACGTTCAACACCCTTCTCCCCATACGCCGCAAGCGCATAGAAGAAGGGCCGGCCGACACCTACAGCCTTCGCACCTAACGATATCGCCTTCAGTACGTCGGCGCCATCCCTACAACCACCATCGCAAAAGATATCAATCTTTTCCAGGACAGCGGGGTAGTATGTGCGAATCTCAAGAAGCGTCGACAGCGCATCCGTCGCATCATGCATCTGGCGACCTCCGTGATTACTTAGCAAGATGCCATCTACACCAAAATCCACGGCGTGGGCCGCGTCTTCGGCCCGTTGTATGCCTTTGAGCACAACGGGACCACCCCATTCGGCCTTGATCCATTTCAGATCTTCCCAAGTGAGGGAAGCGTTGAGCTGTGAGTTGCTCGCATGCGCCAGCAGCCCAAAGCCCGCACGCTCGGCGTGTGCTGCCAGCTCGGGAGAGGTGCTCAGCGCCTCAGCGGCTTGCAGCTTGCGATCCGCTGTGCGTTTCCCCAACACGGCCGTGTCGACGGTGACCCAGAGGCTGCGGAAGACTCCCGTCGCACGCGCGCGTCGGATGCGTTCGAGTGCAATCGAGCGGTCTCCGGGGATGTACAGTTGAAAGTGAAGCTGTGCCTCCGGCCCATTCCCATTGATCTCGCCCGCGAGCCCAGATGTTCGCGCTTGTGACATCTTCTTCTTCTCATCCGTAAAGGCGCTGGTGATCTCTTCCATCTTCGCCGTGGACTCTGTTGATATCACGCCGTGGATGCCGCGCCGTGCCAGGGCCTTTACGACACCAACCTCACCGTCCGGGTGCCCGCGGCCCAACTGGCCCATAGGCGAGACGTAAAAGGGGAAGGCGGACGCGGAACCAAGGATGCTGGACCGCGGGTCTACGACGCTTATGTCGCGGAAGATGCGGGGCCGGAATCGCACGGCATGCCACGAGTCAAGGTTGCCGCGAAAGGCGGAACCGTCATGTGCGAAGCTGGAGACGTACGTCCATGATTTCAGGGGCATCACTGCTTTCGCGGCCGTCTCGAAGTCGTCCGGCACAACCATGCTGGAGATGTGCGGCGCCTCGGTGGCCACGTCCATTTCAGCAGTCGATCCCGCGCCGGCGCTGCTGATTGGCAGTGCCGCGCGTGCAGCGGCATCTACCGTGCCGAGACAAGCATTGGGAGGGAGGTATTCGAGAATGTCTGGCGAATGAATCTTGCGAAACTCGTGTGTGGCGTCCTGCAGATCAGTGTAAGTGATTGGAGAGGTAGGCAATGCAAGCGCACGCCACAAAGATAAAAACGACAGCTTTGAAACTTTGAGGCGTTGGCTGTATATAAAGTCGCAGGAATCGAAGGCCTTACGGTTCCTCCTTGCTTGATCAGTATGGCCGCTCCGCCTGGATGTGCATCGAGGTAAGACGTCACATCGTACACCTTGCCATCCACCACAATCCAGCAAGAGGACGTGGAGCGATGGCTAGCTATTTCCTGGGCGCTCAGTCTGCCCTCCATGATTGGGCACTACGAGAACAATCTGCCAGGCAAAACAAAAAAAAAACAGCCCAACGAGTCCGCGGTGACTCCAGTGAAAATAAATGAGATGGCGACAGCCCTTGATAAGATAGGAAATGGGTTTCCGACTTGCAAGGACGCGCACCCCCAAATGCGTGATGGAGGTGGGGAATCCTGGCCCTGGCACACCTGACTCCTGACTCCTGACTGGCGAGACTGGGTCGCGCAGCTCGGCCCGCGCGCTTCAACCAGTCCTCCTCTTTGTGTTAACTTGTACGAGTAAACACCGGCACATTACTTATACAGTACATGTACATAGCCGATCTTTGTCTTGAACCAGTCTGACCGAGTAGTCTTTTTATTATTCGTGAATGCGACGCACGGACCTGAGAGGACTTACAGCTCGGTCATGACGAGGTCTGCTTGTCGTTCTCGGATGGCCCGGGGCTGAGTGCTGTGACATGGATGTAGACACTGGATTTAGAGAATGCCTATGCTCTATACTCATTCCCGGGCTCATTGCGAGGTAGAGGCAAGGCGGTAATGGCCACAGTGACCTGTATTGCTCTCACGCCGTGTCCACCCCAATGCATGAGATTGCGACTCATCGATTCACACGAGAGAAAATAGCAGGCAAAAGACGTTCCGAAGGTGATGTCACAACTTTGTAGGTTATTCAGGGATATCTCGTGCGCTGCCAGACAAAATGGGAAGATCTAATGCGACTCTACATATGAGCCGCCCCCAGAGTCATTAGAATGGCCCATCATCAATGACAAAAGCTTCAACGCAGATTGTGAGCCCTTCAGAATCCCATACATCGGCCATTACTCGGTAATGCCTAGCAAACCAGACAACCAGGCGCGGTATCGAAAACGCTCGATGCCAAAGTAGCAGGCTTATTTAGTCGTAGCCGCTTTGGAAGGTGGTGCGTCGGTCATAGCGTCGTCAACCTCCATGGCATCGTCACCACCTTGGGGTCCAGCATCGCCCTCGACCTCTTCCTCCAGCTCGTCGTCACTCTCGTTTTCGAGGTCGACACTTCCATCCTCGGACATTTCGTCTTCGCCAACGATCTCACCAGCCTCATCGGCACCGGCCATCTCAGCATCACCATCCGCAGCAACAGCACTGCTCTCGCCAGCCTTGCCCGCAACACCGTCGGCGTCGTCTTCAACGTCCTCGTCCAACTCTTCAGCTCCATAGTCGTCCTCGTCGGCATGAAGGTCGGCCTCGGGCTGCTCAGGTGGGAACTCGGCAGGGGCAGAGGCCTCGGAATCCCTACAACACGTACGTCTGTTAGTGAATTTCCGTAGAGACGCGTTTATGCGTTGGGTACAAGGCACTCACCATTTGATGGCGAAACGTGTGACTCTGGGCTTCTCGGCAAGAACGTTGCGGCGGATCTTCTCGATGATGGGCTTGGCGGGCGGGTCGGCGTTGAGCTCATCGGAATCGTACTCGTTGTTCACGTAGTAGCCGACACGGACGAATTCACGGCCATCGTAGGAGCAGGTCAACAGGATGACAGTAACACCCAGAATGTCTGCGTCGGGAATGCGGCTTGTTTTCGGGGCATCAGCTTCGAAGACGAACTTGTTGACGCCTACCGGGATAGGCCCAACGAGGAGGGAATCGAGTTCCTGGTCATATTGGTCACTGGCCGTGGTAGCGTTAGATGGTGCCAATGGGATCGTCGAGCGGACTCGAGCGTAGCAAGACTCACGAAGTAGCCGAGCCGACATAAGTCAGCTTCCACTCGAGATCTGCCAACATCAACATGTCAGTCTCGGGCTCTCCATCTGAGATCCAGGTGGCCCCCGGGCACAATCGCAGGCAGGTCTGGAATGCTCACCTTTCTCCAGCTGCTCTAGGCACTCGAATGTGATCTCCAATTCGTAGTTATCGGTGAATTTGGCAGGATTGTTGAGGATGTTCACTCCAAGGAGAGAGACCACCGACATATTGCAAGATTGTTTTTAGCAGCAGGACCAAAGCGCTGCAGCCAACGAGTAGGAAATCCGGGAATGGGTTGTAGACGCAAGTGCGGTTGCAAGTTGCAACAGGAATGTACCGGGCGGAGAAGTCGATGGGCTCGAGCGCATTCGGGACAGGGATGCGACGGTGTCAATGGCAGGTTGAGAGAGAGGTCAATGTTGTGATGGGCAATGGATACAGCACACAAGCGACTGTTGCCTCGTGGTCGGTGATCGGGTTGTTTTGGTGAAGTTGTGTGTGTGGCGGGGTAAAGCACCGCAGCAACAGGCAATTATAATAATGTTTGTTTTGTTTTGTTTCGTAGTGTGGTGTGGTGTGGTGAGGTGTATTTTGTTCTATTTTCAATCTCGTTTATTCCGTTTGGGTTTGTTTGGTTTCGTTTTTTCTGCCTCTTGTTGCGTTGCGACGAGTGCCGGCCACGAAGACGGGGCCTCGCATACGTGACGGGTCTCTCTGATTGCAGCGGCGGTTAGATAGACACAGACGCGCTTTCCCTCCACATTGACACGCGCACCACAAGCCCCTACTTTAGGTACCTGGCAGGTACTTATAAATACCTGCCAAACTGCGCTATTCGCCGTATCCCATAGGTACTCTACATGTATCCCAGCTACCCCAGCTACCATCGCGTTCAGTGGTTGCAGTGGCAACCTCCTCCAGCCAGAAAATCAAGGTACCTGGAAACCGCCTATCTGTACATACCTACATGTAGGTAGAGTGTGTTTTCACCTAGCAATGTCCCTTCTGGCGTCCAGCTGATAAGATAAGACCGTAGGTACGGGTGCCAGCTCGCCAGCTATGGGATGGCTTCATCATCAACTTGTCTTATAATTATAGGGAGATAGCTTCAGATCAGGTACAGCAACCAGACAGCCCATGTGTTGAGTTGACGGGAAGTGGAATTCAAACCTTCTTTCCCGCCAGCCCGATAATAAAAGTTGCAAATGAATATATCTTGATGTTCTTGAAATATAACAACACATCCGATAATAAAGCGTTAGATTACAATGTTTACATAGACATCTCATCTGCATCGCATCTCACCTGAAGCCCAATCACAAAAACCATCATCTGTCCTAGAAGAGAGTCAGCAAGAGTCACCCATAAGAAGTCTATTTACGGCTAATTGGAGACAAAATTACGATTGACCATGCCGTCATTGCAAATCACTGTCTCTTGAGTCTTGAGCTCCTTTTGATAATCACACTTCTTAGCTGAGCCACATTACACAAGCTCGGCAGGCAGGTAATCACAATTCCTATGGTACACTAATAATTTTGAGGCTAGTCGCAGCAAAGATCGCCGCCTAAATATAGTATTCGATCCGATACCCAAGATGGTCCATGCGCCAAGGATTACGAGTACAGTCAATCGCCAACCCCAGTATCTACCTACAATCCCTTCAGTCTGTACATACCCTGTTTAAAATCATGAACACCAACGGTTTGAGGCTTGTCCATCCCAGTTGATTGGGATTTTTCATGCGCTGCTGTACAATAATGACGTGGTTATAACAATGTTTTTGGGTACGTGTGAGTAGGCTAGGCTCTAGACCAGACGCTTTAGGCGCTCAAGTTTTCCACGAGTTGATGATTTAGAAGCGAGCTAAAACCATGGGAATCTATGCATATCAGGTTTAGATGGCTCATACTCGCCGAATAACGACTACGCGTACACCTCGACGACTATATACTATCAAAAATGTGATTCGGTTATTGAGCATTAATAATCGTGAATTTCGTACGGCAATTCCATTGATTGTTGACTACCTAGATATATTCCCGTTTACTTATATTATATGCATGCAAGTAGCAGCCCTGAGATATTTCATATGCCAGTACTTTCTCCACTGTTCTGACGTTGAGTTTAGGCGAAAGTTCTTTGGACATGCGTCGGCACGATGGCCATCTTCATTTGTGAGTCAACTCCGAGATACAATCGGATTGGTCACACCTAAGGTAACGTTCACACTGCAGTTTCCTACAATAGCGACTGCCGGAAAATATTAATCACCGCAATCACTATTCGGAAACATCCGCTCACCTGCCACTACCTAAGGTATCCGTAGTGGTTTGCCAGGACATGGCTGATCTTCCATGGTGCTAGTAGCTAAGCAGGGCAGTCCTGAAATTTATTCGGCTGGTAACTTATGCCCTGTTTGCCTGTTGTCTCGGATTGGTTCACAAGGTAGGCTTACTCACAGGACAGACTTCTCATTCCTCCTGGCTATTGACGGTCGAGCCGCTAGCAAGCAACAAGTCGACCAGGCAGGACCAGGCTCGTCATCGGCGCCAACACCCTGCTGAGCTTGTGAACAATAGAATAGCAGAATAAAAACCACACTACGTTGCAATGAAAGGTCGGACTCTCAATCAGACAACCCTGCTGCCCCAAAAGCTGCCGAAGCTAAGCACGCACTAGTATATACGGATGCTGCAAGATTCTGTGCGTTTTGCTATGCAGTCAGCATACTGCAACTTTCGAAAGACGAGAAATGTGTAGCTCGTTTCGTGATAATTGTCAAAAATTGCATTCTTAATCTCGCTAAGCCTATGAGAAACCAGCATAGATGATTTTTCTGCATAGGAGAGGCGTAGTGTCCTATGCCCAGGGACTCTCGTCAAGATGCCCAAATGTCAGTACCCACTCGCCTACCTGTTGGAGCGATAGTTGGTGACCGAGGTGGCGGCGGCTGTAGCGGGCCACTCGGTCAGCATTTTCATGATGTAGTTTAGTCTTGCATGGTATAGTACTGCCTAAGTCTGCACTCAAGCGCCGCCACCTTGTCACTTCAAAATGCCCTTACCCCTCATTGTCGTAGAGAGCCTGTGAATCTACTGCAGCTCGATCCTGACATTCCGCCACTCAGCCTACTATACATTAGTGATAACCGGCAGGGTCAGTATAATGTTCCAAAGGATCTCCTGACGTAATTTCGGGTAGCAGGCTATCACGACCCCGTAGACTACCTACGTACTCTGCACAATATATGTTACCGACTCGGAAGTATGAGTTAACGCTAATCCCAGAAAGCATGAGCTGTAGAAACACTCGGCACAGCTGCATTGCGTTAGGTAGCAGAGAGGATCTGAATGCAATGATCTTGCGATCGGTTTCAATAAGACATTGCCCGCAAAAGTGACTGCGGCCGCACCTGGTCGACATATTTATGCAGTGTTTTCAGCACCTGCCCGTCAACACCAACACTCTTATTTCACAATGGAAGCAAGGAAATAAATGGCAAGACACAACAAGCCCACGAACCTACATTTCCAAAGTTATGAACATGAGGTCTCAAAACACTTCGTTTGTTTATTATCGATAGATCACAAAATACCGATGGTAGAACCTTGATTTTCTTAGCTCGCCCCTCAGGAAGACCCTCGGTGCCAAGATGCCGTACCATTGTGGGCCAGTGACCAGGATTCAAGGACCAGGTGCCAGGAAAGATATCCCGAGACAGCGGAGGACCCCCCGCAATTGGATCTCCGAACTTTGTACGCCTGCTTATCGCTGCAAGGCACGGTACTCGGGTACGGGTCAAATGGCGGCAGGCAGGGCGGCAATGCAAGATCCTGAATATATGCAAGGTCTGCATCGAAGGAATTTGGCGCAAGATAGTACATGCCGTGTGTTCAAGGTTCTTCAACGTGGTTGCACCACAACTGGGACTAGCACATTATTTCTTCATAAACCACTAACAAATTTTCTC
This sequence comes from Astrocystis sublimbata, assembly GCA_022453515.1. Taxonomy (NCBI): domain Eukaryota; kingdom Fungi; phylum Ascomycota; class Sordariomycetes; order Xylariales; family Xylariaceae; genus Astrocystis; species Astrocystis sublimbata. The sequence goes on along the minus strand of JAJNNY010000065.1, from coordinate 159,004 downwards.
AGTCAAGTCACAACATGTGCTTGCTTTTGGTGCTCATTGCTCCGTCGGCCCTGGACAGACACCCACGGACATACATAGTGAGCGTTGACAGTTATTGTTTGCGCAATTACAATTACACTAACAGGTGTATTTTTGGACAACTCGGCTACTCTTCCAGCCCCCAGGGGGTCGGTCCCACATGGTGATCCGGCAGCTTGAACACTGTCAGGATCATGCCTCCAGGCACCGTTCAGGGTAAGTGGTAAATGGAATACCGAAGGTATTTCTGATTGGGCGGTTCTTGCGAGCCCTGTCGCCGGTGTCGTCCTTAGCGAGCTTGGCACGAGCTTATTTCAGCTACGATGAGAGTCTGTCGTGTCTGCTTGCTGTGAAACGACCAAGACCGTCTTGTGGTCATAGCGTCTAGCGTAGTGAGTTCTGATGGGCAGAAATGGATGCATGCAACCGCATCTGAAGGATTACACGGCAAATCCACACAGCACACTTGTAGATCTTCCACTCAAAATGGCCAAGGCCCTTTTATGAGGCTGCTGCTTGCGCGAAAACCATGGCCCCGTCCTCGCCCGTAAGGCAACATCCGCTTCTTCTCCAGAAACCCTTGTGTGCGTTAGCACATCTTGGTCTTTTAGTTACCATCACAAAAGAGCTTAGTCCACTGTTGAGATAATAAAATTAGCATCCGCGATACTATATCGGTACAATTAGACGTTCTCGAAGTCTGTGAAGAGGCGATTTTTGCCTTCGGGAAACTGTCGAGGATTATACGGTTCCATGGCCCAGGTACTCTCATTCTTCGCTGGGATTTCAAATTATACCATGACTCCAGTCATCTTGGAACTTTGAACCTCCAAGTGTGCTGTATCTACCAGATATGCCTGGGCTTAGTGTGAATATGTACGAATGTGGACTACCATGCTTCCAGAAAGCTAGATAGCTTACAGCTCTCCGCCAGGGGACCTCAAGCATAGGTTGAAGGAGTATATTATGACCTCCGATCCGCCTCCTCTATTCATTCTTTCTCGAACTTTGCCATCCGCCATTGCGTCTAACCCACTTCCAATCGTTGCAAACACCCACATTGCCACTACGAAGTAAATCCGGCGCGATGATCAAGTCCATTCTCGCAAGCTTCTTGCTTGCGACCTCCGCGGTTCAAGCCTCCCCTGCCCTCACAGAACGTAGCTACGAGACTACCGTCAACAATGGGCAGTTCACTCTTCCGAAGTTTGACAGAAACTCTCGGGCTAGAGCTGCCGCGATCGAGGTGAAGCGGAAAGGCTGGCAATACTCCGAATACCCCATGGGTGTGGCCTACTATCCCACAGGAACCCTTGCCAATAAGACAATAGCCAAGGACCAGGAATCATGGCTGCCTCCTATCTTAGACCTACAAGGGCACATCGACGTAGAGGGACCCAAGGCCCTTGAGAATATCAAGTCTGTATGTTTTACCCCTTTGCCAACTGTATTTTTTTTGGCACTGGAGACTAAACTTCCTTACAGAAAGGCGGCTTGAAAAAGCTAGAAGATTACGCCAATCTCTACAATGGCCAATGGGAGAAGGCTCTCCCCGAGGGACCATTCGCGGGAATGCTCACAAACTTCACTGACGACCGCTTATTCTCAATGATGAGACTGTCAGCCAGCCCCTACCGACTAAAGCGAGTAAAGCCCAGCGACAGCTTGTTGTTCCCGGTCGATAATGCCGCCGCCATCACTGGCCTGTCCCTTCCGCAGCTCAAGGCGCAAGGCCGCTTATTCCTCGAGGACTTCACTGAGATGAAGGAGCTCGACCCGACCGACAAATTTGGTGCTGGATGTCAGGGTTACTTTTACATCCACCCCAAATCTGGTGACTTCCTCCCCCTCGCCATTCGACCTGTCGTGAAAGGCAGGGAGAACTCGGCCTTGGTCTACACCCCCAAGGACACATTCAATGACTGGATGCTTGCCAAGCTGATCATGAACCAAAATGATGTAAGTTCGCCATACCGGTAATTCATACTCTGACGGAGCCAATGTTGACATTCTTCTTAGGGCTGGCACGCAACCTGGGCACACATCACGCAAAGCCATTCGGCTGCTGAGGTAAGGCGATCCGCTTCCACTCTGCCATTGAAGTGCTTTCCGTCTAGTTCATGACCGTTTTGGTACCTGGCTCTCGTGCTGATGATACATATAGGCCCCTTACCTAGCTGCGATCCGGACTTTGAGTGACGACCACCCCGTTTTGGCTATTATCAACCGAAGTACGCCCCAAGCCTACCAACCTGCTGTCGCAATACTATGGGATTGAGCTGACAACAAAACAGTTGAGAAAACCCCCTGGAACATCCGACCTCTGCTAGAAGATGGCGTAGAAGGAGGTGCTGGTGAGAACGCTGGTCCCCAATACTACGCTTGGACCAGTATCTCCGGCCGCACTTGGGCCAACCAGGTTTACTCATCTGGCGAGACGGCCAACTTCCAGGGCAACTACTACCGCACCTTCCTGGAGAACCAAGGTCTTATCAACAGCCGCGACGGGCCTGCCCTCAAGCACTTTCCCTTCTACGAGGATGCCTCGGTTGTCACCGAGGCGATCCGGGACTTCATGACGGACTTCGTCAACTCGTACTACCGTAGCGACCGGGACGTGGCTCACGACTCGGAGATCCAGGCTTGGCAACGCGAGACCAAGGCGGCCAAGGTCTACGATTTCCCCAAGAGCATCACTACCAAGAAGACCCTTGTCGACATCCTCACTCACCAGACGTATCTCGGCGCGGTGGTGCACGGCGTGATGTCGACCAACGGAGCCATCGGCGACACCACTTCGCTACCTTTTGCCCCTGCCGGTTTCCGCCAGCCGATCCCGACCAAGAAGGGCGTCAAGGATATCATGCCTTTCATGCCCACTGCCGAGGGTGCCGTGTGGCAAGTCGAGACCTACGCGGCCGCGAGCCGGGCCGCCTGGAAGAACACCAACGAGACCATCTCGTACATGTTCGAGGACGAGACGATGCTGGGCAGAATGGAACCCCGCGTCCGCTCGGCTGCCAAGACGTTCCGGGACGCGATGAACGCGTTCAGCGTCGAGGTGCGCGCGCGTACCTTCGACAAGGACGGCCTCAGCAATGGCATGCCGTTCATTTGGAAGGTGCTCGACCCCAACTGGGCTCCCTACTGGAGCGTGGTCTAAGAGACTCGGGAGCCCGAGCAAAATAGATATTTTTAGCGAATGGTTTGGGTTTTTGATTCTCTTTCTTCTCTTCTTCAAGACATAGAATTGGATAGTATAGAACGACATAGAATGAAATGACTTCGTTGACGATCCACTCCTATGATCCACCACCTTGAATGCCATGAATTTGTTATGCGTGAAGTTCGTCGAATGCGGAGTATACCAAGGTTGTACTTGCCGGTGCTGGATAACTGGCAGGACACACCTCATGAGGCATTCCATCTTTCTCTTGGCAGTGTTGGTAGGTATTGCTCGTTAGTACTTGGCCTAGGTGCAAGCGCTCCTTAGGTATAAACCAGGTGGCGTAGCGCTACCAATCCGGCAGAAAAGACGGAATTAGGTATGACGTACGTATGAAACTAAGTAATGGCACGTAGTATTTACCCAGGCAAGTAGGCGTTTTGATGCGCCTAGGAATTCCCATCTTGTACCTACCTAGGCAAATAAATAAATCCAGCTTGCAAAGTTCATGAGATTCGAACCTACCCTACAGGTACCTAGGTAGGTACTTACTTCTAGGAGGTACCAATATAGGTACTTACCTACCTAGGTAGGTACATAGTAGACACCTGCTGACGTAACCCAGGAATTCAGTCTCTGTAGGCACGCACCTACTAGGGTATCTGGCTAGCCGGATTCGTGCTGGCGCAGAACCAGGCTCCGCCTTGGACGCTCCCGGCGTGGCAGCTCGGCAGGTTCTTGGTGTCGGCAGGCTGACCTTGGTCTTCTCTACCTACCTCGCTTGCTTGGCAGTGAAAGAAACTCTGGCTCGTCTGGTAATCTGCGAAAATCGCGATCCCGTCACGCTCGTCCCGTCTCGTCTCGTCTCTGCTCTGCTCTGCTTCGACATCCCCGACGCGGTCCGTCCACCCGAGTTGTCAGCGCTGAATGGTGATGGAACAGCTGCGGTCTATTTGTTCTCATTAGTTTATCCGTCTATTCGCAATTAGAGTCATGAACGGGAATCAAATTCTTGGGCCACCTGTGATCGAGCTTCCCCGGCTTGCATAGCTGCTGTTTGTGATCCTCCTCTACCGTCCCCCATCATCATAAGTACCGTCGCGCAACCCGAACCCGTCGTCTTCCTCCTCCATTGCGTCCTGCCATTGGCTTTCTCCTCTCCATTGTCCTCCCTGCCCCCAAAGACCCTCAGCACCTCAGCCCAACCCAGCTCGTGCGCATGATCGTCCCCATTGTCACCTTGACCTAGCCATCCACGTTGGCTCTTTGTGTTGTGTGTTGTGCGCGACCACTCGAACACCATCACTCTACTTTGACAATCTCAGTCTCGTCTCGTCTCGTCTCGTCCCATACACACCGAATCGCCTCCATCTGCCACATCCCGCGCCTCGCCTCGTACCCGGATCATTACCATTCGCGCAAGTGCTTGCCGGGCCACGACAATGGCTTCCGACACACCAGACACCACCGATGACCAGCTTGGCGCCAATGCCTCGTGGGCCGAAAATGCATGGTCGGGCCACGACGAGGCTGACGGGCCCAACACGGAAGCCGGCGACAACGAAGAGCCGTACGCCGCCGACACCTCTGAAGACCACGTCGATGACGACAACGACAACGACGAAGCCGAGTACGACCCAGAGTCCGTCGAGACCACGTCGAACGCTTACGATCCTGAATCTGTCATCATCACACCAGCCCTCCCAGCTGCCGAGGAGCGCAGCGCCTCCGCCGCCTCGTCTCGTCCCGTAAAGAAGCCCAAGACGGCTGGTGGATTCATGGTGGGATCGTCCGACGACGAAGATGACGCGCCCCCTCCTTCCAAACCTAAATCTACCAGCGCTCAGCCCATCACACACGCCCAATTTCCGTTACGACAGATCACCCCTGTGCCAGAGGCCACGGGTCTGAACCCTGGCGATGACAGCAACGGAACCGCACCGGCGACAGACCATCGCGCAGTTGGTGGCGCGAATACGAAATCGAGACTCCCGGCTGACGTGGCCGGCATGCTTGAGGATCGCATCAAAGAAGACCCGAAAGGCGATATTGAGGCTTGGTTCGCCCTCATCGACGAACAAAAACGCCGCCACAAGATCGACGATATTCGAACTACATATCAGCGCTTCATCGAGATCTTCCCACAGGCCGTAAGAGACGCAGGCCCCTTTGTTCTTGATGTACCTCGCTAACTGCTCCTGCTCTCAGGCTGAGATATGGGTCGCATATTTAGAACTCGAGCTGAGTCTAGACAATTTCAAACAGGCGGAGGAAATCTTCGGCCACAGTCTTTTCTCTGTGCCCCATGTGCAGCTATGGACGGCTTACTTGAACTACGTTCGCCGAAGGAACGACCTCAACGATCCCTCCGGTCAAGCTCGCCAGACCGTAAGCCAAGCTTACGACTTTGTGTTGAAGCATATCGGCCAGGATCGAGATGCGGGGACGCTATGGCAGGACTATATTTCCTTTATCAAAAACGGCCCCGGTCAGCTTGGTGGCACAAGCTGGCAAGATCAGCAGAAGATGGATCTTCTCCGCAAGGCCTATCAACGTGCTATCTGCATCCCCACAGCCAACTTGAATGTTTTTTGGAAGGAGTATGATCAGTTTGAACTGGGCTTGAACAAGATGACGGTTAGTACACAACGCCGCAACTAACTTACATGTTATTCCTTTTGCTAACATTCGATAGGGCCGAAAATACCTCCAGGAGCGTTCGCCCGCATACATGACAGCTCGTAGTGCCAACACAGCGCTGGACAACGTCACACGCGGTCTCAGGAGAACAACGCTGCCTCGGTTACCGCCCATACCTGGATTTGAAGGTGATGCCGAGTTCCTGGAGCAAGTAAGGCTGTGGAGGGCTTGGATTGCCTGGGAGAAAGACGACCCGCTCGTCCTCAAAACTGAAGATCTAGCTTCCTACCAACAGCGAGTCTTGCACGTTTACAAACACGCCCTCATGGCTTTGCGATTTTGTCCTGAGATATGGGTTGATGCAGCGGAATGGTGCTTCGATAATAAGATTGTCCAGGACGGGAAGGATGTTGGACTTGATTTTCTTGTCAACGGTGTTTCCGCGAATCCTGAAAGTGCACTTCTGGCGCTCAAGCATGCCGACTATATCGAGCTCACCCAACGTGCTGGTGAGGACGAGGCCGCCAAGGCTGTTTTAGCACAGGCTGTCAGAGCTCCCTACGATAAGGTGCTCGACACCTTGTACGAAATGATCAAAAAGCTGAAAGACAAAGAGGCTACGGCAATAGCAAGGATTCAAGGGAACGGCACAACCGAGGGAGCCGCTACAGGCCGGAATGAGGACGACGATGAATGGGAAATCAAGGAGAGTTCTGCTTCCATCACATCCAAACAAGACAGAGTCAAAGCAGTACAAGACGGGTTCGCTGTCCAAATTCAGATGCTATCACAGCAAATATCCTACCTTTGGATTGCTCTTGCCCGAGCGTTTAGACGTTTCCAGGGCCAAGGCAAAAGCTCGCCGGCTACTGGACTGCGGGGTATTTTCACAGAGGCACGCGGAAAAGGTCGTCTCACTAGTGAAGTTTATATCGCTATAGCGCTCATCGAGTGGGATGTTTATCAGGATCCAGTTGCGACAAAGATATTTGAACGTGGTTCGAGGCTTTTCCCAGAATCGGAACACTTTTTCGTGGAGTATCTAAAGCACCTACACTCGAGACGGGATTTTACAAGTAAGTTTTGAACTCAGATGCAAGTTATGTTCTGTTGCTGACAGCCTTTCAGATGCTCGAGTTGTGTTCTCTCAAACAGTGAAACGATTCAAGGAGAAGCCTGAACTAACTCATAAACTAAAACCACTCTATGCGTATTTCCACGCCTACGAAGCACGATATGGCGAATTGACACAAGTCCAAGAGCTTGAGAAGCAGATGGCCGAGTTGTTCCCGGATGATTCTAGCGTATCGCCTTTCGCGGCTAGGTTTGCTACAGATCGTTTCAACCCTATCACTGCTCGGGTTATCGTCTCAACTGCTCAACAAATGCGCCCGAAGATGGCTGTCCTTCAATCAGTCGAAGATGCCCCGTCTCCTCGTCACGGCACCCCGCAGCCCATGGCGTATTCGGAACGGAGCCCGCGGCCGCAATTCTTACCCGCCAGCACAGGCCAAATCCATTCACCGAAGAGGCCTTTTCAACCTGACGAGGCGGACGACTACCAACCGCCTCGTAAGCTTCCTCGGGGGGTTTCGCCGCTGAAGGGTGCTGCGGGCCGTCGACTTGACCAGCAACGCCGACAAGGTGGAACTACGGCCACGGGCGCAACGATTCCGATTCCACGAGATATTACTTTCCTCCTAGGACTCATACCCCCAGCAGATACTCTCCTTTCACACCCGCGGTTTATACCTGGGCGGATGGTGCAACTCATCCGAGATACCGATATTCCTAACTTCTCTGAATGGAGATCACAACAGGAACAGCAGTCATCCCGTGCACAACCGCGCCCAGCATCTACAGACTATGCAGCCTATAGTTCGCCTAGTACGATTGGCAGGCCTGCCAGTCCGTACGCAGGTGCTGCTCGTGCAATGGCTCAAGCTTCTACCGCGTACCGCAATTCGCCTCTCCGGCCAGGCTCCAGTGGATCGTACGACCCTCCCGCGGCTACCTATCAAGCACCAGGTCCGAGCCCTTTCAATCCTATCACGCAACATGCTCAAGCAGCGCCCAGCAACCCGTACTCAGCAGGCTGGCCCGTCAACTATGCGGATATAGCAGCTCAATTCGCCACTTCCCAACCTGCTCCACCACAGTCCTATGGGTCTTACTATCAACAATAGTGCTAGATTAATATCCAATTCAAAACCAATGTCTGCCGCTTTGGACCGGCTGGGCGACCTGCGCTTCCAATGAACGACATGGTCGAGTCAATTCCAACATGTCAAGTTGGCGGGTGCAGCTAATTTCATATGCTTGCTAGTATGTACACATCCCAGGGCATAGGGAGATTGACAAGGAGTAGGCAATATGACAGTCTCTGCATAGGATGGCGTTGTGGAATGGTCGGAATAGCTGACAAAATCGTCATGCTTTATTATTATATCATCCATTTGTAGTACTAGGATCTCAGTGCAATCTGAGACTGCTCGTTGATTTTCAACAGGCAGACTGATCTCCAGCTGAGGAAATCAAAGTTGTTTTATGAATGCCCGCGATACCTCCCCATTCATCCCTAATTGTGCTTGAGTCACTCAAGTTAGTCGAAGCTGTGCGGATGTGACGCGTCGTTGGCTCATCGCATGAGATCTTTGTGCGCGCATCATTGAGCAAGCTGTCTATTCTCGTCACAACCGACTTCGTATTGAATTGCGTAGAATCCTGAAATGCTCTATGAACTTGCCTTACACTTTTCCACGTAGCTGACTCTTGGTGCCGTGACAAGACTAGGTCTCACGCGAGCTGCACTAGACTTGGAGCAAACCACGCTCTTTCTCCAATGGTAATGGATCACCTCGGATAATTTAGAAGGCCTATCTGCGGCATTCGTGATACGAAAGTGGAGTAGTTGCTTCCTCTTTTAAAGACTGTACTACACCTCTTTGGCGTATTCGTCCTCATGTGTCTTAAATCAAGGAGATTGTTGCTTTGGAAAAAAACCCAGACCGCTTTCCTGAGACCACGCAGCAATGTCTGGGTTATCTTCAAGCGCTGGTGTTCTTGACCCCTAGCTGAGAAGAGGGTGTTGCCAACCTGAATATGTACTTTAATCAGACTTCAATGCTTCGTTTGTTCGTGAAGACATCTCATGTTTTGACATGTTTCTTTTCCCGCCACTTCTCAGTGACCGATAGAAGATGACTTAAGGGGAAATAGCAATCTCGATGGAAATCATGGTGATCATATGGTCGGACTCACAATAACTGTATAAGAGCAAGAACTGCTCCGCGACATCCTTCAGTCTATCCACCATCATCCCTGGCTTCAAATATGGTGGATTAGAAGGCAGAGAGCAGCTCATGAGCACCCAGTGAGTGTATAATACGTCAAGTAGTGTCACCTCCGAGCAAGCTGTCGCAAGCCGTCAATGTCTACATCATCTGCTCTTCCAATCACTCAAGATGCAGTAAGCAGCATCAGCGTTCCTAGTCTAAGCTACCTAAGCTGAGGCAAATGCTGCATACATGTTGCAGTGCAAGCGGAATGACACAAGTAGTCACCCATCACTGCCACATTGCTTCATTCATGATCTGAATTATCCCATCCAGATATGCCAAGGCTCTCGCTTTGATAGCTGCTAGGCTGTATCGAGTATCAGTAGGAAGGCCGCATGAGATCAATGTCACCCACAGATGCCGAAGAATAATCAGACTGTCATGCCTCTTCACATAGAACGAGACCAAACTCGATACATAGTATGTCGATCGCCAAGTAATGCTCCATGTATACAGCCAGGTGGCTATCATCCTACTCACCTCATAGGTCATTTCTCAACAGACATCAACTAGGCAAGTTCCAGGGTGTAGTACTCCGTATAGTTACGTCCTTGTGTATTATTATCCAGCTCAAAGATTCCTGCTGTGACCTTTCAACACTTTACGCAGTGGCGACATGTGGAATAAGACAAGGCGGTTTTGAGATCATGCAGACCTTAATGGGTACATGAGAATTGGAAGTGTTGAATGCTACCTACATAAGTATGTACATGGTACGTAGGTAGGCAGATTAATCCGGCGATATGGCAAGTAACTAAGTGTTGAGACTGTGTTTTTCTCTCTGATTGTCGTATGAACACATACAGACTGTCGAACAAACGACCATTTGAGTGCTCTTATATTAGGTAATTGCCGTTTGATGCCACTTTGCCATCCACCCTTATTCATTACCTGCTCAGATACTTCGGATACCTACTCCCCTGGGCACTTCCATTTTCTTCCAAACTTGATCTTGACAAACACCCAAACACTAGCACCCCCAAGCCTACCCATACCTACCTAGTTCACCGATCAACACAACACAACAAACCAAACCAATACGCACCTACAAGAGATCCAGACACAGGTGAGTACCGATATTACATGACTCATAGCATGTTCTTCCCCTAGCCACCGCCTACGTGATACCGACTGCCGTATTGCTGCAATCAAGCCTGTAGCAAGTGGCAATTTGCAAGGTAGGTAGGTATTTAAGTCTTCAGCCTCCTCGACACACACTGGCAGTCTCTACCTCTACCTCTACCACACATACATTCTGGTTTCCTTCCGTCTCGTCTGGCCTTCCCGCCTTCCTGCCTTCCCAATCATCCCGCCTAATCTCTGCCCAGCAGACAACTTCCGGCAATCTCCTCCCACAGTCAATAGGTACGTTCGTGACTTCCAGGCCCTCGCCTACCTTAGTATCTAGTCTGTGCTTCTACCATACCTACGAACTGCTTGTGTTTGATGCTAGGTACCTACCTCCTACCTTATCATATCAAGTGCATTCAATGTTCACGCTACCTGCCTAGATTACTTCCCCGCCTCTGACAGCGCAAGCAGGTTTGTTCTTCCATTTAACTGCCTCGTCTGACCTGCTTCCCCGTTTGTCATTCAATAACTCGGCAATTAACAAATCGAAAGTTCTCACCCGCATCCTCTCGTCTTCCCATCCTCAACCCCAAGCACACGTTTCCACAATCTACACACCAGCCCAACAACTTCGAGGTGGAAGTTAACCATAAGCCGTTGGAGGATATCAAGGTACGTGCTTTTTCTTACATTATTCGCTCCGGCAATGCGCCTATGAGATTACCTTTCGGGCATCTCGTTCTCAACCTATCAAGTTCCCCAGCGTCGACGTGTTCGTGGCACTTGCCTGTTGTTGTGGCACTGCCAATCTCGAGCCATTGCACCGCTCCTGCCCACAAAGTGTCTCCCTACTCAACACCTGCCGACCTTAGCACCAGCTTCCTTCCATTGCACACCACCTGCACCTGGCACCTGCAACCTTGACACCGGTTTGCTGTATCCATCATCTACCTACCTTAAGTACCTACTTGACCCTCCGCCCACTACGCAAACCACCATTCGCAAAGCTTGCCACCACAACACCCGGCCACTGCCACTACCACTACCACTACCACATCCAAACATCATCTTCTCTGGTGCCTTGCACAATCAATTTGCATCCATACTGCTTCCTTACTTGGTCAACGAAACGCAGTGTCATTCGCCTCTCAATCTAACTGTCTACACTGCTGCCTGCCACTACCCACCTACTGACTCGTCATTGAAAACAGCACCGATTGACGTCTACGTAAACCCCAACCGGTAAGTGTCTCTTCTTCCCTCTCAAGCTCCCTGCTGGCCGTACTAATTCATCGAAGCAGTTCATTGGCAAGATGTCTGGTGAACAATCTCCTGAGGCCCTTCGCAACCCGGCTCTAGACCGAGTGTCGGACATGAATCTAGACGGTGCTTCCGACCGTCCTCGTGGGTCGGCCGCTGGCTCCCAGGCTGGCTCCCACAGAGGGTCACAACCGGGGTCACCATCCAAGTCTGCTCCGAGAACGAGCGGCTTCACCGCTGCGCCTTTGGGGTACGACCCTGCACGTGAGAAGCCACGCGCTGTCGACATCGTTGGCAAACGGATTGACTTGCCTGCCGATGCATATCTGGTAAGCTCCTCTCCTTGAAATGGTTACCTTGAGATGGTTCTGACCGGCTTGATGTTAGACCTCCAAGAGCACACGGTTCACGAGCCGTCCGGGCTGGAACTCGGAAGGAAAGCCGATCCAGGTTCAGCTGAACGTCTTTCCAGCAACATTCCAAGACAAGCTTATCTATCAGTACAGTGTGAGTTGAATATCACTTGCCTTCACTTGTAAATCTTCTGCTAATGTGGTTCTAGGTGGCCATCAGTCCTGAGCCGAAGAAGGAATCTACTGCTTTGATGAAGAAGCTTTGGAACTCCCCAAGCGTTCGGGCAGAGATGAAAAAACACAAGGGTGTGCAATGGCTATTCGATGGAATGGCACTCGCCTGGTATTTACTGACACATCATCACTTAAGTAAATATACTAACAGTATCACAGGTCGACCGGCCCAATCACCAACAACGAGTTTCGAACTACCATCGATCTCGACGCCGACAAGGAAAAGAAGAGGGCTGGGTCGTCGAACGTCTTCTACTTGACGTGCCGGCAGACAACAACGATCCAGCTGCACTATTTGAAGAAATACATTGATGGCGAGATCGGATGGGATACCCACGTTCTCGAGTGCATGAGTATGTAATTCTCAAACCGCGAACCCCATGTTCTGAGCTGATTGTTCCAGATTTGGTGGATCACTGTATGAGGCAAGGTCCATCTGAGAGGATGATAAAGATCCGCCGGAACTTCTATCCGACAAATTCTCAAGCCAGCGCACTCGGCAGGGTCGTTGAGGTTCACAAGGGTTATTATGCAGCTGCCCGTCTTGCTCAAGTAAGTTTTATGACACTATGAGCTAACTCAACAATGGCTATCTGACGTGACATCACTCTAGGGAAATGTAATGATGATCAACGTGGATACTGCAAACACTGCATTCTGGCAACAAAAGAATGTTGCGGAGATCGCATGGAGGATGTTCCAGGAACACAAATCAGAATGGAGTAATAGTAAGTGTGCATCTACTGATTACGCCCTAGTCTGCAGTCTCTGTTGATACTAATATGTGTTCAAGAGACAATGGAGGACTACGTTCAAGCTCTTAAGCCCGTTCCTCAAAACCTGCGACAAGGTGGCGCTGTTCCGGCCCAGTCAGAAGCTTTCGGCCTTCTTAAGCGGCTTCAAAAGTTGAAGTTTCACGTGAAGCATCGTGGTAAGATGGGCGACGAGAAGATGTACACCGTAAAACGTTTCATCTTCGAGGAAAAGTATGGAAGAGAAGGAGCCCATGCTCAAAACGTTGAATTTGGGAAGAAGATGCCAGACGGGTCGATCAAAAACGTCACTGTCTGGCAGCACTATCTCGAAGCACGTGAGATCCGACTGCGATTACCTGGACTCCCCATCATCGAATCGACTCGTGGTGGCCTCTTCCCCATGGAATTGTGTAATGTTGCGGATTTCCAACGCTATCCATTCAAACTCGATTCCGCTCAGGTCAGATTTTATTCAGACTATCCTTTCGCTATACTCCACTTGCTAACTAACTTACGTCACAGACCACTGCAATGATCAAGTTCGCAGTCACCCGCCCAGGGCAACGGAAAGCCGACATCATGCAAGGAATGCAATACCTCAACTATGGGAAAGATGAGAATCTGAATGCCTTCAAAATCAACGTTTCTCCAAACATGAAGGTTACCAATGCTCGCCTGTTAAGGAACCCGAAGATTGCCTTTGCGGGCGATCAACAACACGACCCCGGCACTTCTGGTCGATGGGATCTACGGGGAAAACGCTTCCTCGAACCCAACCGTTTTCCCATCAAGTCATGGGGCTTCGTGGTCTGTGGGAATGCCTGTACAAAGCAGGAAGCAGAAAACTTCGCTTCGAAGTTTACTCAAGGTTATCGCAATCATGGCGCCAAGATCGAGGCACAGTTGGCATGCATACAACTGTCTTTCGGCGTCGGCGATTACGGTGAGATCTGCCTTCGGGCCTGGAATGACATTGGAGCGAAGTTCAAGTCATTTCCTCAAATGCTATTCTTCGTTGTCCCAAACAAGAATGCTATTGTTTACGAACGAATCAAGAAGAGCATGGACTGTCGCTTCGCTTGTCCGTCTCAAGTCTTGCAGAGTGGACACGTCAAAAAAGCGAACGGTCAATACATCTCGAATGTTGCCATGAAAGTCAACGCGAAGTTGGGCGGTGTGACTTGCAAAATCGCCGCACCAGGACAAAAGCCCCCCTTTTTCACGGAGGCCACGATGATGATTGGTGTTGATGTTTCCCACGGTGCGCCTGGCAGTAACGCTCCATCCATGGCAGCCATGACTGTCTCCATGGACAAGTACGCAACAAGGTACGCTGCCCAATGTGAGACCAATGGGTTGAGAGAGGAGATCCTCCAATCAACAACATGCCATAACATCTTTCCAATGCTGTTGTCAGAATGGCAGAAAACACACAACACGAGCCCCAGACACGTCTATTACCTACGTGATGGATGTGCTGAAGGGCAATTCCAAGCTGTCATCGAGACAGAACTGAATGAGATCCGCCGTTGTTTCAAGGAGTCTGGTGCCAAGCAGCCGAAGTTCACTGTTATTATTGCGACAAAGCGACACCACGTCCGCTTTTTCCCGAAACCTAATGACTCGTCCACCGGCGACAGGAACGGCAACCCCCTTCCGGGAACTCTTGTGGAGCGTGATGCCACGCACCCGCATCATTTTGACTTCTACTTGTGCAGCCATGTCGCTATTCAGGGCACTGCGAGACCAGTGCACTACCAGGTGATATACGATGAGGCTAATGTGGCACCTGATCTGCTTCAGCGCATGATATATCAGCAGTGCTACCAATATGCCAGAAGCACCACGCCGGTATCTCTACACCCTGCAGTTTACTATGCCCACGTGGCTTCGAACAGAGCGAAGTCTCATGAAAGCATACATTCTAGCCAGAAGGAGAACATCCGAGGCAAGGAAGGTCACCCCACGGCCAAGAGCGGCTCAGATGTCTACGCCTCACAGGCGAATCTGAGCGAGCCACCCCAGCTCATACCCATGAAGGGTGACAACATACCTGACGACCGCGTCATGTTCATGAACACTACCATGTGGTTCATGTAACCAAGCCAATCTCCCAATTCATCTCGGTTGTTGTTCTCTCGGTCTAAGCTACTGGTAATCTGGTTCCCCGTTTCACAATCATTTCCATGAACATGCAGGCTCTCTCAGCTATGAAGTCTTTCTTGAGTCTATATCTCAGGTCGGCGTCTTGAGATGACGCTGACAGCGTTCTCGGAGCCTCGCAGGACATTTGCTTTACTGGTTGCGCTGTTTGCTCGTATCCGCGCTGCGTTATCTCGATTGGTGGTTGCATTTCTAATTCATTTCCTGGAGCATTCTATTGACTATTCTCGTATAAGTTATCGGGGCTCGTAGTCCAGTCTCTAGCAAGAGTCTGGGACAGTACCCTCAGAAAACTAGATACGCTTTAGATAGATAATGGAACCTCCAATGTATTACTAACTTGATTCTTGCAAACTTGAGTGAGATGCCATTAAAATAGCTTTGCTTAAGCAAATCTTGTGGCAGTAAGTATTGTTGGTTATAATAAGAGGGGCCACCTCCAACTGATGCGAGTTTCCGGTGTCTAGCAAATTGCATTCTGAGACAACGCGTGATACTGTAGAAGACGCGTTAAAGTTTGGGTCGCGATAGGGAGATACGGAGTGATTGAAGGGATGATAATATGAAGTCACGGTAGCGTTGGAATTGATTAGGCTGGAATTTCCAAAGCTCTGTTCATGGAATAGGATGAGGATTCGTGCGGGGGGTTGTATGGTGATTGCACTAATACATAGAGTCGTGACTGGGCGGAGATGATCGTTAGTGATATTATAATTCAATACCTAGTAGGTAGGTAGTCGATTATGCAAGTATCAAGGCCTGAGTCGGGGAGCTGAACTAGGGTATGTGTCAGTCATTTACATGACTTCGTTAGGTCGGATTCGGTCCCTGATTGGTTGAAGGTTGGGTTGGAGATGATGTTGGCAAGGTGGTGATGAGGTTGGTTGGCGAATAAATCTCGTGGAGGGTATGATGTTGGGACACAGAGCACCCCAGGTAACAAAGCGGTGCGACCCGGCACAGGTATGGACTTCTGCATCTCGTACATTCAACTCATGCTACTACTACCGGTAACCTTAGGCAGGTTGATACTTAAGTAGATAGCGGCATGTTTGCCATTCCGCCGACGCCGTGGAATGATGCATCGTAGACTTTGCCGGGATTGAACCGTAGAAATGGAAGCGGAATGGCTCGAATGAGGGAGGATGCAGGGCAGTGCAGGGTAGCTGAGAGTGCATAGATAGATCCGAGGAGTGAGGACGCTCAGCCACATGAGTTCTGACCACGCTTGTTATGGAACTAATCAACGAACGACAACTTGCTATCCAGAGGACGGTCTGCGAAGGCTTCGACCAATGTCAGTGGTGGGCCAAGAGAGCAATTTATAAAAATAAGCTTGTGAGTCCTAGTATCTGACGATGTGAAAACAAGACTAAGACGGGTAATCCGAAGAGTCGGGAATCTCACGTACACATAATGTGCCAAATATGGTGGCATGGCCTCATCGCGATAGATACTTAGGTACGATGCCTATAAGTTGTACGAACCACTGCTGCTTCGCACACCGGAGCGGCTGGGAGACCTCAGTAAAATTGGCGCGGTTTCTCTAGTCAGGACGCGACTGATTGGTTCAGATGGAAGCCCCATCGGTTCTATATTTAGAAATCGGGCAGAAGTCAGGGCATATAGTCTAAGTATCTAGGTTAGGTAGGTACCTTAGTTGATGCTATGACGGTGTTGGGGACACAGGTAGATTTGAAGTTGGTTTTGTCGACTCCATCTTAGACTCTGACGAAAGGTATCAGTCGCTTTGCCTAGGTAGCTCACTAAATAATATACCATCGTGAACTACAAATACAACGCGAGCATGTGTCAACGGAGATCATCCAGCTGTCAGGTTCAGGTGCATTTGCTACCCATAATATTCGACACAAGCCAACAGGGGGCCCCTTGGCCGGACTTTCAGCTATTTCAGCCGCAGGCAACCTAGCGTCGTGTACAACGGGTCGTTCGTGGACGCCCTCCAGTTCCCACTAGCTAATTGAACTGTTGGACAACAGAGAATGCTGGGTGTTACATACACTTATTAATACTATTATAATTGATATAATTATTATCATTATTTATTGATTTAAAGTATATGACTTGTCGTCTGATGAGTACTAGCATGTCGCGGCTTCATAGTTGTTCAGACCTGGGTAGCGCCAGATGGTGATGCAGAACCAACGCCAGGTGAGGTACCTACCCGAGGTACCTAAGGGCGAGCGAATCTCAAGAGCTTGTCGAGACCAAGGTGCAAAATGATTCACCGACTTGCGCTAAGTATCTCAAGTGCGTGTATGGCGTTGTTAGATGTGCTGTTAGCGTGAGGTTGACTGGGGCGCAACCCCAGTCTTGGGACGTCTTACTCAATAATTAGACGCTACGGTTGGTTGTTGGGCTTGAAGCAAAACCGGCAGTCCAGCCACCAGCAACTATACCTCTTCGAATAGCAGCAGGACTCTGCTTACCCGACCGCTCAAACAGATCTTGCAAGCTAATCACAAGATGCCGCCGGACCATGTTCGCGGCGCTGCTACGAGTATACATCTTCCCCGATGTGATTCAAAGCGTGTCGATGTTAGTGGGAGGCTATGCAGCCACCTGCGCCTAGCCTCCGAAGTTGGGTCTTCAGCGACGAATCTGTACTACCTGTCGAGCTGTCAGTCGCTCTTAGAAAAGCCTCTGTGCCCGCCCGTTGACTCGTCAGCTCGTACCCTTTGTCTGATGGTCTAACTGACAAGCAAAACCCCCGCCACTTTACTTTCCCTCCGCAACCATACTAGACTGGCCTTTTTGAGACAGCGACGAAAATGATGTAATCCGCGATTTGCTAGATACAAGAGATAAAAGTCAGGGAGGATTTGAAGTGCCGCCTATCATTCCGATTTGTCACCTTCGTGTGTTCACGTCGCGCCAACAATATCCAACGAAGCCGGCGAGCTGGCCGGGCCGGGATCAGAGCCACGTTCTGGGGGCACATCGAAGTTATCGAATCTCGTTTGGCGACACTAACTGAAGGATGTTGGGGTCACACCGCGACAATGCCCATTTCAGTCTTGCGGGTTGGAAGAAGAGGGTCATACTACCCTGCTGGATCCTCCAAATTCTTATCCTGCTGAGTGTAATGGGCTTGTTCTCATACCGCTTGTCGCGCACAATAACCACTTGGGAAGAAGAAGATAAAAAGGGCATGGTGCCCGTGGTCGAATTTATGTAAGTACTGTAGAATGCTCAGGCGGTTGTGCCTTTTACGACCGACGGCTTGCCAGGTTACTGACTTTGTTTCGGACAGATGGGAAGCAGCTAATATCGGATTCTCGCTGGTGTCGCTGGTCGTGACTTTCATTGCCATAGCACGGTTCATCGCCGAAGTATTGACACCGCTGCCGTTGCTGTTTGGGTGCATACTCAACGTCGTGTTGTCGGCCGCCGTGTTGGCGCTGGACATTGTAATCTATGTCCAGCGGAAGGACAAACAATACTCACTAATAGGACTTGCCCTTGATGCCGCCCTCATGTGAGCATTCTTCTTCACCTTTCCAATCTGCAACGCGGGAACCGACAAGCTGACAAAGTCATTAGCGTCGTGACACTGATTCCGTTGATCTACGCTATCGTAATATACCGCCGCCTCCTCGACTACGACGACTACCACCTGCCCGGAAACCACAAAGCTTTCGGCTTCAATTTGCCCGAGGAAGGCGTTGAAGATAGATCTTCGATACAACTCAAAGCACCGACGCCATACGATCCAACGAACTCGACCTTGGGCCCGATAGCAACAATCTCCAGCGGCGAGCCGCAAACGCGCGGCCGATCCGTCTCGATCGGCAGCCGTCGCATTTCGCTCTCCTTCAGTCGAACCCAAAGCCGCTCGCCCCCTCCACCGCCCCCCGTAGACGCGGCAATGGAGCGCCGCGTCAGCTACGACCACAAGCGAGACACGCAATTCGAAGACTATTACCAATCACGACGCTCCAGCCTGACGCAGAGCCGTCACCGTCGCAGCAGCTCTTTCAACGACATATCGCCCCAACACGACGCGAAGCGCGCCCTGAGCAACGAGTACGGATTCGGCGACTCGCCCTCGCCCGGGGAGCCCAACCTTGGCCGGACCAACGCCAGCGGCGAGCAGGTGATCAGCTTCGGCACCGTGCCCGCGGGCCACGTCTCGCGGCCCCGGGGAAACACAGTGGGAAGACAGGTCAGCTACGAGGCCATCGTCGGCGGCATGAACGGCAGCAGCCCCAGCGTCACTATCACCACGCCGCCGGAAGAAACAGAAGAAGTGCTGCGCGGCCACGTCTTGAACAGCGTGCCTGAGATCCACGACGAGGAGCCACACCATCACACGAGCCACACGAGCGGACGGGCCACGCGGAAACGGGCGAGCAGCGAGAGTCGACAGGCTCTGCTGGATGACAGCGATGAGGAGAACCAAGGTGGGCCGAAAGGTTCAGCCCGGATGCGTCGCGATGTCGAGGGGCTTGAGGATGTAGAGCTGGGGAACCGGACGGCCAGGAGAGACTCGTGATACCCAACCCAGGAAGAACAGTGGAAATAAATGTCTGCCGCTTTGGCTTGACTGGCTGGATTACGCGCTTGGATGAAAGGAGTGTTTTTTTTTTTTTTTTTTTTTTTTTTTTTTTTTTTTTTTTTTCGCATGAGGGGGGTTACTTGCGTGGCTTCGGTTCGGCGTTTGGGGACGAGATCTCACGGTGTGTTGCATGTGTTACGAACAATTAAGAATGATCTAGTCTTATCTGCTTTGGATAGTTGAAGTCAGTCGAGGTATTTGGATCATCCATCTACCAAGGTGGGGTGCCTAATTCGAAGTGCGCAGTTTCAACTTCGTTCTTCAGTGCTTGGTCCAGAATGATCTGCACCGCCAGTGCGTGCGGCATGGTGTGCATTTACCAGCCGCGCTTAGGAGACCGAGACATGTGCTATCTTGGCCGAGGTTGTCAGGGTCAATGCAGAATATGTGCTGTTTGTTAAGTGCCACATCACAAATGACGCAAATTTCTGTGGTGTATCCTCGCTGCTTAAGAACGAAGCTTTGCATACCTAGGTATCTGTAAAGCGGTACCTTGGCAACCTCGAGTTTCAGAGATCACCTCGTGAGATAGATAAATGCCTCAATTTCACCATTTGCATAGCCACACGAGCGCGATCTGTTATCCGTGAGACAGACATAGTGTTGATACCGGGTACGGATGTCACCATACCGTAGAGCCCTGGTGGTTTAGACTAGTCTTGAGAGAGTGCTTATCGCGAAGCAGACGTTTTGTCTCATACCTGACCTACGAGCTCTCACCAATACTGAATTCACGTACACCAATTTCAATGACACGATGATGTGCTTGCAGGACGAAAATGCCCGTATTGCAATTCTATTTATTATGTTATCCCAAACCCAAAAATTCCTTGCCTGCAAATGCCAATAGGTGCCACTGATGGGCTGGTATGCATTGTTGTCCCGTGACCAACCCCCATCATAAAAATAACCCCAGATGATATCTCTCTATAATTGACGTGGTAGCCCTGTGTCCGCGTTGGTTGTGTACAGATGGAGTCGAAAAAGCGAAAAAGCCCAAGGTAGTCCTGTCCGCCCGCCAGAAAAGAAGGGGGCGAGGGACAGTCTCCAAGCCCTGCCCCGAGAGCTAGGCACTAGATTTCCTTATTCGTCCATCTATTCGCTGGCGGCCTTGTAGACGTTCTCGGAGTCGAAGGCGACGACGGTGCCGTCCTTTGTGGTCATGGCAGCACCCTGAACTAGGACAGTGCTCTTCTCCTGGCGAGGAACCTTGACTGTGGGCTGTATTAGTGGTCGTGTGAGGCAGGTTTTGTATTGTATCATTCAAGACGTACCGAATTGGGCCGAGGCGACGGCGGCGAGGGCAACGATGGCGACGGAGAACTTCATTTTGACTGGTGGTTTTTTGGTTTGATATGATTTGGTGTTTGGAGAAGAGATATGTCGGCCGGCGACGAGCAGTTTAAATATGTACTAGTATGAAGAGAAGAGGCTTGGAATGGATAGGTTGTGTGGATGAGATGATTCTGAGCTAGAGAACAGACGGGATGGCAGGCTTTTTGTATGTTCATGCGAACATCCGAAGTGTCTATGAATATGCGATGATTTGCCTACCTAGTACATGCTGGCGGCCGCTCGATCGATGCCAGGCTACGTACCTACGCATTCAGTTGCCTACATCACTCATGCATGCATGTATGTAGGTATGCTTGCACCAGCAAGGCAAGGCAAACGCAACAAAGGGGTGGTTTGATCACTGTGCGCTCGCTCCGCCATCCTGATCCTCAACGTCAATGATAGGCGCTTCTGAGACGCATCCGAAGGTTCATCGATATGACAGGCACGATGCTACTATGAGTACGTGCAGCGCTCGCAAGGGTCTAGACGTTGCCAAATCGGGCAGCGATTCGAGGCCTTGGCTGGCCCGGCTGCGATCTGAGCAGTCCCCCGTCGAAGCCCCGTCCGAGCCCGTCTTCTGCCCAATCGAGCCTGTTCGGGGCTTCCAAGCATCCCAGCACCATGGGCCCCGTCGAATAAACATCCCAAAAGCTGGGCGGTGGCAGGCTCTGATTGGTGGCTGGGGCGACGGCCTGGGTTGGTTGTTTACTGACAGGACGAAACGGACAGGAACGGAAAGGACGTGGGAGCGGATCCGTTGGGTTTCACGGTGGATGCAATCTCGCCGGGTGCTGACGAGCTGGGGGGTTCTGAGACGAGGAGACGAGATCTGTAACGGCGTCCCACGTTGATCTGTGATTCTGGACCCGCCGCAGCCAGTTCCCGCCCTGCGTCGGCCAACGAACGGCGCAGATCGCGCCCCATATCGGACAGCCAGCAAGGGGCACAGCCTAGACCCCGCGTCTGCCGGCTTCGACTATTCCGCGTTACAGATGCTTGGCAGATTTCAAACTCCTCTCGAGCTCTTGCGTTGGATGCCAAGCGAGCCAAGTTCACGACACCACAGGCATCAAGCTGACAGGGCGAGACAGGGCACCCAGGCCCCCCAGACCCTCCAGGATACCAGGGTCAAACGACGCGTCATTGCTTTCGATGCTGGCGATGACGGTTACGGGGCTCTTTGCAGGCTTTTGCGGAGAGATATGCGACAGCATGGTCGTCGAATTGAGACCGCCATTTGTTAGATGCAGGAGCAGAATAAGGAAGAAGAACAAGTAAGGGATTGAATTGCAAACACCGAATCTAATTAAAGATATTGTGTCAAGATGACTTGTTAGTATCGAAGCAGTGCGCTTGCGCCTGGCTCGAGTGGGCACATTCTTCCAAATCTCTGTCCAGATGCATCTTCTATTCGTTAAGAGGCAATGGATAGAGAGAGGCACAGCCAACCCTGGGCAGGGACTTCCGCACAGAATCCCGCACCTGGCAAATAAATGCTTGCTTTACTTGCACAACTTGGCCCGTGCTTGGGTGCTTGGAACGCTTGGTTGGATTCCATATCTTGAATCTCGAATTTGTGTGAAAAGGCACCGATTGATCAAAGTACACGAGGTACATACAATAATAGATCGAGTAAATGTCTAGGGGAGCAGGGGTTACTTACCTACAGACCTCCTATATATCTGAACTATTATATGACGCAGTCCCCCGGAAAGCGGACTACCGGCGAGGCAAGCGAGGTAAGGTAAGGGTCCCTGAAGTACATACTGTAGTCATAAGCCGATCGATATATCGGTAGTAACATTTGTTATCTCATCTTATTTCATTTCATACCGCTGGCCTCACGAGCCAGGTGACAGGCATCTGCTAGACCTACAGTAGTACGTGTAAGTGCGCAAAAGCCGACTGTTAGGTCCTCGTACTTGCTTACAGTGCGCGACAATGTCTGACGGCGACAAGGTCGCGGAGAACAGATACGTGTACAGTAAGAGCAAAGCTGCAACTCAAAATCGCGTATTGTGTGCCGTGGTCCAAACAACAGATATTCCTGGCGTGACGACTTTTGCGTGGCATCTTGACTCGATCTTGACAATTTACCTTTAGCGAAAAAAAGGTAGGCTCTCAGGCCTGCTCCTTGGCGAGCGTTACCCACTGCGTAAAGTGCCTACCTGATCTTTGGGTAGCTTCGCCATCTTAGTCAGCAGAGAATCTGGGGGCCTAGAAAGGTACTTTCTTCTGTGTGGGCCCTGGCGTCAAGTCAACACCCCTGGCCCAAAACTACCCGACCTTGCGAAACTACCAATATCTAGAAACTGTCAAGCTGCTTCGCCACCAGTGTCACTGTCCCCCTTGGCATTGATGACAGCACTGTAGCATCGATCAAACCAGCAGGGTCGGTGAAGTGTTTTGTCGACCTTCGTGGGAAGATCGCTTACAGCCTTACACGTCAGTCAGGACTCACCCGTGGACCTAATAAAGGTTCCAGAAAGGATAGCATCTTCTTCCAGCATGCCGTCTATTGATATCGGCGCGGTCGAGGACTTGACACATTCGCGATATGCACTGAGGTTGTCTGACGGCAAGCGGCTCGTACTGTTTCGCCTACCCCCTATTCGCCCATCAGAAACTTCAGCCGATGCGAAGAGCCATGATTGGGTCTATTATGCCATGGAGGCCGAATGCCCACACGCGGGCGGGCCTATGGCCGATGCGCAGGTAGACATCGAGGACGCCTCGTATATCGCATCGTGTCCGTGGCATGCCTACGATTTCAACTTGGAAACCGGTGAGTCAAGCTTCGGGGTCAAAGCCTGCACGTATCCGGTCCGTCTGCAGAACGGCCGAGTGCTGTTATCGCTGGACGACGAAGCTGTGCGGCTATCTGCGCTTCAAGCAGTCAGCGAGCAGGTCAAGTTTAAACATGGTTCTCGCGAAACGACGACGGGCTCGCTCAAGTACCTCAGCGATGACGCTACGCTGTGTGATTGGTGTGTCCATATCCTAAATACTGCGGATCCCGAAGATAAGATTGAACTTACCTCGCACCTCTTTTCTTTATTCGCTACGCGGGAACAATCTTCGACGCCGATGAGCCTTGGTGCCGGCAGTGTAGCAGCCCCTAGTCAGCCTCTAAGGCAGGATCTTCACGAGGTGAAACCCGGCCAGATGCCTGCTGCCCGAAAGGGAGGGAGCCTGAAGAGCAGACAAGCGATGCTACACGCACTGGCCAACATTGAGCAATGGGCAATCGACCTGGCTATTGATATATGTGTAAGGTTTGCCACTTTTCAGACGACTGCGACAGCCGACTCGGCGTCGCAACAGCTGCCGCGCACCTTCTACTACGACTGGCTCAAGGTAGCCAACGACGAGGCCAAACACTTCTCCCTCCTGCGCTGCCGACTGGAGGAACTAGGCAGCCATTTCGGTGCGCTTCCGGTACACCACGGCGTATGGGAGTCTGCGACCAGGACGGCGCATGATCTCCGAGCGAGGATAAGTGTCATCGCTCTGGTGCACGAAGCTCGCGGTCTCGACATCAATCCTCTGACCATCGAGAAGTTCCGGGCCGCGAAGGACATGGAAAGTGTCGAGGTCATGACAATCATCCATAACGACGAGATCACGCATGTGACAACGGGGCATCGGTGGCTTTCTTGGATCTGCGAGCAAGAAGGCACGGATCCAGTGCAAGTGTTCCGGAGCAACGTACGGAAGCATTTCAGCGGGGGTCTCAAGGGCCCCTTCAACGTGGCAGGGCGGCAACAAGCTGGCATGGATAGCAGCTATTACGAAGATCTGGCTGGGCTCCCGGGCGAGAAGACAGAGGTCATTGCTGGCGGTTGACGAAGGGCGGGAACGCATTCCAGCGGCCGGCTACCTCCCTTCACTCTCTGATGTACGTAGGTACTGGATGAAGGGGTCGAGGGCGTCTATCTATTTGAACCATCTTCCCACGTTCACTGACTGGTACCAATGCCTATAATGTTCCCTTATTCCCAGCCACGCCGAGGAGGTTTCGGTCCTTGCAGAAACACCCATTTGGCACTATGTGGTAAAGGCGCTCACGTACTATAGAAGTGGGAGGTAACTACCACTAATAGCACTTGAGGCCTATGTCATCGGATCTTACCTAACCTTTCCTTCCTTACCTGACATGCTGCAAGCCATTTAAGTTGGCGAGTACCTAGAGCAGCCACAGGTAGTAGGTACTTCTTCATACGTGAGCTAAGGTAAGGACGGATATGTACCCAGGTACTCGTATCTACCCCGCTGCCACACCCGGGTATCCGCCCGAGCCCCATCCGCTAGGACCACGAACCTAAAGGACTAGCGGTGCCCAACCTGTGTTCATTGGTCAGTGCCTCTTCTTAGTGCTCCATGGGCTGCGGGCTGAATCGCAGATGGCGGGCAGAAGACGGGCTCGACGGGCTGAGGAGCGGGGTTTGGGGTCGAATGGTTGAACAGTCGACGACGATCTGCCCGACTCGTACCTGCCTAGGTACCTCTAGATTGGGTGAGCTGTGGTGTGGTTACGTCCAGCGTCCCGATGACCTGTCATGATGTGCCCTTTCCGCTTCTTTGCCTTTTCTGAGCTGCGTTTCGACTTCTCCCTTCCAGCCCGCGTCTTTCCCGCACTCGGCCAGATCTTTGCTCCCAATCTCGCTCTTTATTCTCGCCACGCTGCGCAGACTTACAGCAGTCCAACCGCCGCTGCCATCGGCTCGAGACAATCATGGCAACCATCTCACATTGTCTGTTCTGTTTCGAGTCGCTGGCCGCCCACCTCGAGGCCCGCGACCCTTTGGTCCTCGCAGATGTGCAGGAATCGTGGGACAAGTATTGCAAAGACGCCGATATAGCGTCCGTGTCTAAGAAACAACTGCCTGCTCTCCGCCGTGTTGCCGACAATTCCGCCTCCGAAAGCTCCCCGTCTGCCTCGTCCTCGGGCTCGACCCTCTCACTGGCCACCGACACCCCCGCCACGTCTATTGCATCTTCGCCCGAACCATTTGACCCCAGCGCCGAGTTTCCTCTCTTCGTCACCTGGAACACTGTTTCCGGGTCCGGCCGTACCTCGCTTCGCGGCTGCATCGGCACATTCCAGGCGCAGGAGCTGGAGACGGGGCTATCCGAATACGCCATCACCTCCGCCATTCACGACACAAGGTTCGATCCCGTCTCCAAGCGAGAGCTGCCCTCACTGGAGGTCGCCGTCACCCTCCTGACCGACTTTGAGGACTGTGACGATTCCATGGACTGGGAGCTCGGCACCCACGGCATCCGCATCAGCTTCATCGAACGCGGCCGCAAGTACGGCGCTACCTACCTCCCGGACGTCGCCGTCGAGCAGGGATGGACCAAAGAAGAGACGCTGGTAAGCCTCATGAGGAAGGCCGGCTGGATTGGTCGGAAAGACAGGTGGCAGGACATTGACCTGCACGTTGTACGGTACCAGGGCAAGAAGGAATCGTTGCAGTATCCCGAATTCAAGCACTGGCGCGAATGGGTTTCAGCGAATGCCGACGCATGCTAGGTTTGATCGTACGTGCTGTGATACTTTGATTGAGGCGGCGGCCGCAAAGCTTGCGTTCAGGAGCATTTGGGTGGATTTTGGCGCATGGTAGTGCCAGGGCGTCTTGCGGCGAATAGGTAGGTTATACGAGCGTGGGAGCACCATTTTGCGGGTTTAATTCTGATAAATATAGATAGATGGTTTTCATCTCGCCGGACGTCAAGCGTAATCTCGTTCCACTTTTACACGATTGTCATACATACAAGACGTTTCACCTTGCTTCTTCTCGGAGCGCAAAGCTCACGAACACTTCATGTCAGCAGACATAAGCTCCGTCCATGTTCTTCGTTACTAAAAGTGTGGCATTATTCATGACTCGGTTGCCTCACTACTTTGCTTATTGCACCGGGCATTGTTCCTGGCTATTACTCGATGAAACGAACACTGCGCAACGTAACAGCCCTGAAAATTGTGCGGTGCGGCTCCAAAATTCCAGGGGCTGTACTGTACCTCTGTACGATGCTATCTTAGTACAAAAGAACGAGAAGAAAAAGACCGTGGCTGGAGACGAAGGATAATTAAGGGAGGCGACGGTATAAATTTCGCTGGAATGTACGCTACAATTAACGTGTGACTGGTCTGCCATCAAATTCCTGAAGAGCTAATGTCTCAGCGCGAAGCAATACTGTCTCTGACATATCCATTATTCACCAAGTCTAGACGATCCCTTCATTCTCATAAGCTTTATATAGGTGGCTCGGCTTGCTGTCGCTCTTTCTGTCGCCACCTATATCATGATGGCTAGGCACAACCAACCGATGTCCTCATTTGATTTCTCTTGTTGTCTTCTTCAGGGAGTTCGTGTTGCTCATGTTTGCAGTCTCTCCTTCACGCCGCGCTTTTCGTCCTGTAATTGCGCCTGACCTCTCCAGCACGAAGTGACATACTGCTGCTACTCATGATCCCCTCAATTCCAATAATATGGCGTGTTTTTGCACTGCTAGGAGTATTATCATCAACACTTGGGGCTGAGGCTGTCATACTTCCCAAAACCAATACCACCACATATGTCAACGCAACAACCACTGTAGCCAGCACAGAATCATTCACAAATTCTGGCCATGTCCTTGCTATTCCATTGAAGCGTGTGAATCATGAAGGCATAACGACGCCAAGTATAGCGAAGAGATTCCTAAAGACAGAGGTGTTTGGAGTATCTGGGGCTGCCTATTTAGCTGAGTGTATGATTCCAATGCTCACTTCATTTTCCTCACTTCTTATTCTGCTGTTTTCTGCCCTTTTGGTATCCCCTGACTTCACCACCGCATACCTGCCGAACCCCCAAAACTCTCTCTCTTCTTCATGCACACACATAGACAGACACGGACACCAAAGCTGGACATAAGAATCAGAAAGGACAAAATCTATCTTTACACAGTGTACCAGAGATCCAGAAAAAAAAGGCAGGTAATCAGTACTAACGATAAACACAGTGTCGATCGGCACTAGCAAAGATGGCATCCAACAGGTTGTAGACGTACTGATTGATACCGGTTCATTTGAGCTGTGGGTCAATCCGAACTGTTCAGCTTCGAATGTGCCCGATCTCTGCGAGGCGTTCGGTCGCTACGAACCCTCACTATCCTCCACCAGTCAGAGGATTAACAACAGTGGCTTTGATATCAAGTACGGGTCTGGCCAAGTCATGGGCCCATACTATAAAGATGATATTTACATATCTGGTGAGTTGGTCATACCTACATATGTTGCTGCCGCATGGGCTCGAAAGTTAGGGCGTAGATGTGGATGTAGTGAAGAGACTCGACCGCAGGATCCAGGCGAAGACAACACGAAGAATGGCAATCGTATTCACGAAGCACTAGCTGATAAGACAACACCCACAGGTGCGAAGATTGAAAATCAACAGTTTGGCGTGGCCAATTCATCCGAGCTTGTCTGGTTTGGAATCATGGGACTGGGCCATGGGCGCGGTGTCGGGTCCATCGATTACCCTCTCATTGTTGAGTCGTTGGCTTCTCAGGGTCTTACGAACACAAGGTTTTTCAGCATGAACCTCGGCCAACAAGTCAGCTCAAGTGGTACGTGAGCAGACACCAAAAGAATTCACCAGTGCTTTATAGCGTTGGGGTATATCTTATTCCATGTTCACCAGCTGACTTGCGAAATGTTAGCTGTCATCACAGGCGAGATGGCATTTGGCGGTGTTGATACCAATAGCTACAGTGGTATGCTGGAAAAGGTCCCCACGGACCCATCTGATCCGTGAGTATTGCTACGCTCGTCTTGGTGTTCTAGAGGTACTGATTTGAGACAGACACTACAAAGTCACGCTTAACTCGCTGGCGCATCGTGCCCCTGGCGCTGAATCTGCAACGGTCTTGACAGACTCCAGTCTGCCCCTCCCCTTGATCATCGACTCAGGGACAACACTCTCCTTGCTACCTGAGCCTCTTGTTAACAAGCTTGCAGCGCAGTTTCCGGGAGCAAAGTCCGATGGTTCCGGTGGATATCGCGTCAGCTGCTCCTATCAAAATCAGAGCGGCACCGTCGACTTTGAGTTCCTCGGCGCAAAGGGGCCTGTGACGATCAACGTTGGGTACAGCGATTTCATCTGGAACAGCGGGGGAGAATGCTTCCTCGGCGCTTGGTACAGTGATGATATTGGCGCTTTCATTCTGGGGGACTCATTCATGAGGGGTGCATATGGTCAGTTGAATCCTGATATTCCCACTGCTTTTCCCTGGGTAATTTACCTCCAAAGATCTTGAAGCCAAGATGTTGGTCGAACGATTAACCTCCCCAGTCTCTGCCGTGATATCATTCCAAATCCCCAACTAACAGCTCATCGTAGTCGCATTCGATCAGACAAACAATGCGCTATTTATGTCAAATCGACTCTCTTGTGGAGACGGACAGTCAAATCTCGTAGCCGTGCCAGTTGGATCTGACGCTGCAGCAAGTATCAAAGGGTCTTGCACACCTGTTGTTTCCCCATCCTCCTCGCCGCCAAAGACTGGATTGGTCTCCTCTACGACATCACTTACCAGCACTCACTCGAATTCTACCACCATGTCCATTGCATCCACTTTGGCGCCCTCGGTGAACCCCGTAGGGCCGATGAACACAATCACAGTTTCAACCTTCGTCACCCAAACCAACTCTCAATCTCTATCGTCATCGACTACCAAGGAATCACCTTCTCATAGTACCAGCAGCGGTAGCTTGTACCCAACCAGTGAGATACCAAAGACTCCTCAGGGTCCTGCGGATAGCGCTGAAGCCAATCCTACCGATCCCCCGCGGGTAGACGCACAGCATGACGCAGGAAGCCTCACGACAACAATCACGGCCACCATCACCCGCGCCGTCGTGTACACGGTGACAGCATGCCCCGCGACTGTCCGCGACTGTCCCCTGCGCGGCAAGGTCACCACAAAGCTCGAGACGATCCTCACGACATACTGTCCTGGAAGCAGCAATGCCAAAATCCCAGCCGCCACAGCCGCAGGAGAAGACACACTTGTTGCAGAGCATACTACGCCGGTCGTCACACCCGCAGTGATCACGCCCAATTCACATTTTGTCGAGGAGATTACCACACATACCTCCTCTTCTATCGCCGCTGGATATTCCAGTGTCATGAGCATAAGCGCAGAACATGGCCAGGGCCATGTAGACGAGCATAAACCTGGGCAGAGCCAGGACCAAGACCGAGAAAAAGCACATGCACCAGGACAGGGTGAGGCCAGGAAAAAAGAGCAGATTGTGGTCATCACAACCGCCTTTCCCACGTCAACCGTCTACGCCATCAAAACCTGCAGTAGCCCCGGCTCCGGCGACGGTGACAGTGACAGCTCTGCCTGCACCGTAGGCAAGACGACCACGCTCGCTTTTACAACCACCGTTGTCAAGACGTTGCATGTGGTTCCCGTCCCGACATCTTCTGCCGTGTTGCCTTCTGGTGGGCACGCGGCGCCTGGTGGAAGTCGGAACGCGACGGGGGGCGCCTCTGCCGTGGTCGTTTCTGCGGCCCCTGGCGCACCTGTGGGGGCTTTGATCGTGGTGCTTGTGATTGTCTTGGGCGCTGTGGTTGTTGGGCTGTAATGGCAACCACGTATGGATGGTATTCATGGCTGACTGAGCTTGCGGGTCCAGCCGACCCAGCTTCATCGGCGTTGCTGTAGAGCGGGAGGTGATGGGATGTTCATTGATACGTAGAAGCATGTGTACATATGATGAATTTTAAAAGTTGCATGGTTTAAACAAAAAATTATGAATTCAGGCATTGATTGCATGGTTCTAGGTAGGCTTATTGGAGGAGCTACAAGAGCATACAGACACATGTTCAAACAATCCCTCGAAATTGAGGCATAGCAATGATGAACAATCGGTCGCATGAGAACGGCCTTCGTTCCATAATACCTCTAAGTAAAGCCTCCAACCGCCAAATAGTATAGTTAATTGGGCACGCCCTGCCAGAGCATTCAGAAAACGGCGCAAAGGCACGGTCATTAGAATAAATAGCTCGCGTGAATCGAAAGCGATCAATGCAACATCAGTCTCTGCTGAAAGGAAAAATAGATACTCGAAGAGAAGAATAAGTTGAACCCCAGCTATCCCCTTCGCCCACCGCAACGCCGATGCTTTCCCCAAGGATATAATCTGCGTAGAAGAGAAGAGGAAGAAAAAAAAAGCCCGTCAAGCAAACATGACGATGAACGCTTAAAATACACGCTTGCCAAAAGAAAACACCCTTTCCAGCTCCGAATTTTTACCGCTCCTCCTATGGCCTCGGCATGATTCGTGGTTTTTCCTGCCGTCGTCGTATGAGCATCGATATCCCCCCACTCCTTTGTGGTTCAACCGAACCGGTAGCCCTTAACCAACCACCATGTCGACAAATGGCAATCCTCGTCATCGTAATCATCACATTATCGTACATAGGTACGCAAAAAATGTCCCATCAACCGTTCTTGTAGCAATTGACACGCTACCAACACCTCAAGCTTCTCCAGAAGCCAGCGCCACCTCTCCGTCCGAAAGTACCGTCCCATCTCGGGCCGCGCACACCCACGCCCCTCTTTTCTTCAGGAGCCTCATCCCTTTCGTCAGCTAGTGGTGTCAGCGGCCTCGTGACGCCGCGGCGGTCCGACTCGGGCTCGGGCACGGCGACGGCGCCCGTGGCGGCCAGCCGGCGGGCCTCGACGACGCGGCGCACGATCAGCGCAAAGGTTTCCTCGATGTTGACCTCGAGGCGGGCGCTCGTCTCCATGAAGCCACAGCCGCGGCGGCGCGCCCACTCGAGGCCCTGCGCGGCCGAGACCTGGCGCGACTGCTGCAGGTCGCACTTGTTGCCGGCGACGATCTTGACGGGCGGGACGACGCGGCCGGCGCCACTGCGATCCTCGGCGCCGCCAGGGGCAACACCGGCCTTGCGCGCGCGCTCGGCGTTGTCGATGCGTGTCTCGGCCTCCATGTCGATCAGCTCGTTGAAGTAGTTCAGGGCGTCTATGCTGTCCACCGATGTTATATCGTAGACGAGCAGGAAGGCGTCGGCGCCGAGATTCGACGAGGCCCACATGCCCCGATACTCCTCCTGGCCGGCGGTGTCGGTCAGGCTGAGATGGTAGGTGGTGCCGTCGATCTTGCGCGTGATGCTATAGCTGTCCTCGATGGTGGGGTCGTATTCGGACGTCCATTGCGACCGCACGAGACGCAGCGTGATGGAGGACTTGCCGCACCCGCCATCGCCGCAGATGGTAATGGAGATGGGCACGGGGAGTTGGCCGCTCGCCATCGCTGGTGATAATCGTTATAAAATCGGATTGGAGATTCAGGGCTCACTGATCACTATCGCATGTAATGAACGTGCCGGCGTCGGGAATCCAATGATGCGCCGTTCGAGAAAGTTGGTGGAATTTGCTTGTGAAAAGCTTTCCTGATTCCAGTTGAAATTGGATAAACAAACAGCGAATGAGAAAAAAGCGCGGTCGTGAGGGTGATCGCAAGTGCAGGTATTGCGCTCAGTGATTCAAATCATCAGATGGCATCCCTTCGTTTCGACGCCAAGCTCTGTGATGGCAGCAGATGCAGCCAAAGTCGAGTCAGATCAACAGGATTATTACTACAGTCAGCAGCGAGCAGGTTGGTCCCTGGAAATAGCGAGTGTTGATCGGTAAGAAAAAGCGCAGGAGCCAGGCGAGCCAGGAGCCAGGAGCCAGTCTAGCATCTAGACTGGTCTGACTGGCGAGACTGTCGAGACTGGAATGACGGCAATGTCGGGAGCCCCAGTCCACTTTAGGAATTGCCGGGTGCTTATCATACACGAGCGACCCCACGCTGTCGCGCCTGTGTAAGTGCAGTGGAGGCCAAGAGGCCAAGAGGCGAGAGAGAGAGAGAGAGAGAGAGAGAGGCTCGCGGGTCCCGTCCAGGCGCAACCAAACACGCGTGAGAAGCCCGTCGTTGAAATATGAGGCTGTTCGAGACAGGCAGAGAAAGAGGGACTCGGTGTTGAACAGACAGATCACGGTAGCAATTTCGTGAATATTGCTACGGCTAGCCAGTTGAGATATGCCAAAGACACGAAGCGAAGCGGGCAGCAGCGGCAGCAGCAGCACAAGAATTGAAACAAACAAAGTAGGACAGAGAGGCGTGGGAGTGAAGGAGAAACGAAGGAGCAGAGAGCAGCAACAAGCAGGACGAGGGAAATATGGCGAGATATAGACCAGGGTCGGCTTTACCCATCGTCTTTGTCCAGTATTCGTATTCCTAGACAGGCGAGACAGAGAAGAAGCCCTGGCGAGCTATCGGCCATACAACTGTACCCACGACAGAACCACCATGGCCAACCTTACGGCGAAAGAAATACGGCGAGAGGAACCCGTCGACGTCTGTGAGACGTGATACAACTTGGGAGTTGGCCAATGCCACCCACCCACCAAGGCCACCGTAGGTTTTGCATCCGTCGGCACACTAGGTACTACATTAGTATGTAGGTGCAGTACTGCTAGTACGAGGTACGTACATGAACCGACGAGGAATGAGGGCTACTGTGACTGCTGGAGCGATTGATACTGTGTTTCACGCTTCCAGGCGAGCCATTCGAGCCAGACACGGGGGGCAGGGCAGGGCAGGGGGGCGTAGGCACTGTACTGTAAGAGGTACCGTGCATATCTCCCTCGCTTGCCGAAAATACCTAGGTACGCCTGCTACATATGCACCTGCACGTGCTAGGTTAGCTTTACCCAAGGAAACGGTAGGTCAAGCCTTCGCCCGCAGTGTGTTCTCTCCGACCTTAGTAGATTTATCTACATAATCACACTGTATCGCGCACTTACTCCCGAATATAAGTCTTCACCGGCGAATACTATCATGTCCAAGCGTTCAGTTTATGCCCCATGGAAACCTAGCTTAGGGTGAAAATCTTACTACTGTAAGCAACGTCTCCAAAACATTACACATTACCCCATGTCTCGGCCCTCGTCCAAGAGCACAAAGAGGTTGTGAGCTATGGCACAATCGAAATCTGGTAATTACCGAGGTTGGTGTGTCAGGTACAGGAAGGACGATTTAGCGATCGCTCTGAAGTGGGGGGCGGGGTTAACCGCGC
This sequence comes from Astrocystis sublimbata, assembly GCA_022453515.1. Classification (NCBI taxonomy): domain Eukaryota; kingdom Fungi; phylum Ascomycota; class Sordariomycetes; order Xylariales; family Xylariaceae; genus Astrocystis; species Astrocystis sublimbata. Next base: position 124,944 of record JAJNNY010000065.1, on the reverse strand, counting down.
CCTCATAGTGAGTGATATCAATCACTGGAGAGGGATGTTGAATCTTTTCATTTATTCTCCACACCGCAGGCCGGGTTTACTGAGATACCTTGTATGCATGTGCACTCAGGGGTTCCCATCAATCATCAATGAGGTTCCATTCAGCGCACGGGCAGAACATGGGTCTGGCACGGACGGACAAGGAGGATCGCAACCATGAAGAAGCATTGCAGAAGCAGCGCTCGACGATTCGTCAATTGCCTCATCATGTCGTCTTGTTGGTCAATTGGGCAATGAACAGCCTCCCCAGGCCCAATGCAGGTAAAGTCCAATATCACACACATTTGCAACATGCTTGCACATACTCGTACATATCCCGAGCCACCACCATCCCCTTTCATCCCCATGCTGCACGGGAGACCCGACTCTGCACACGCTTTTTGGAGAATCGATGCATTTGACGCGCCCTACGGTCTCGAGACATTCGGCAGTCTCCCTCCCGCGCCAGAGCTTTGCTGCCCTTTCGCAGCCTACCTGCGTCTTTCAGGGGCTGTGGCCTCGTGGATGAACAGAGCGAGCTATCAATCTCAGCGGCCAATGGAGACAGACATGATCGTCGTCTCTTTTGGAGTTCCCGTCGCACGTCCTCACACGTCTAGGCATCCGTACATGATCTTCGCCTTATCGTATCTTTGGGTCAGCTCGTCGATGATGGTTCGCAACGCTGCAGCGTCGCCTGAATCACCCGTGACGTAGATGCCATCAGACGCAGGGATGCCCAACATCCTGATCTTGCTACCTGAGAACCCTGCTGTACTGGTGTCGGTCACGGCGAGCCTGTCGCGCCTGTCTTGGGCGCACACGGTGGGATGACTCGTCTGGGACTTGATGAAGCCCGGCGACAGCAGGATATAAATCTCGTCCAAATCCCGCGTCTGGTGCAGGAACCGCAGAATCGAGAGAGCCTCACAGTGACCGCAAAGTGTGATAGGGCCGATGGCGATCCGCCGGATGCGTGCCAACCATGACGCGCTGTTAAGTTTCAGTGTTATTTTAGCTATGTAGGGGTCGATGCGAAAAACATCGGACGTGAACTTGACCAGACATGGCTGGCTTATATTCAAAGTCGACTCGTCGAGCCAGAGGTCGATGGCGTCATAGGGCTCACAGCGAGTCCGCGCTACGTTGAGAGCTTCGTGGTTGATGAAGGGATGCAATTTCGGCCAAGTAACCACGGCATCACGATGCGCCAGATGAAAGTCTCCTGCCGCCGGCATGTCAGGTAGGATTGTTTTAAATTGCAACACTGGCGCATCTCGCGCCGTCCACTCGTAGCGATCTGCTAAGGTCCTAATTACAATTCAAGGGTCAATGAATAAGTAAGTGCCTACCTAGTCTGATTAGGAGCTGTGTTCTTGAAGCTCTACTCACTTTAGCAATCGCCCCCTGCAAATAATAGGGCGCAGGGATGATATCTTCTTTGATAAATAGCCCCCATTAAGAGTATGGATATGGGGAGCTGGGAAATACGAGTTGAAGTGCTGCTCCCAGATCAGAAGCCGAACCTCAGTTGGAAGATCCCCGAATCGAGTGAAGGACTGGGGGTTTGACATGATGACTGTTGATCTCGATATAAAATCTGACTCTGATTTATTTATTTGAGTTATCCCATTCACGATAATATGCGAGTGGTAATTGCTCACTTGACACTCGCCAAATTGATCTCTTCGGAACAAAGCAAAGAGAGGTCCTTCGAGGTCCTTAAAGCTTGGAGCTTGGCTTGATCCGAACCCATAGGCCCATACCATATAGTATGTACTCCAACAGCCGACCCTTTTTGGTTAGATCTCAACATATCATACCACGATTTGATCCAATAGGAATTGATTCTGTACCGCTATCATGATTTAGCATCAGTACTAATGAACTGACGATTACCTTTTTACAAGCTCCCAAGTTGCTCAACTTTGATAGTGAAAACATATACAGACAATTAATCATCTCCCTCAGAGCTGTCCTCAAACACAATTGTCAAATCGAATGGTTTGGGTCAATCGTCCAGCTAGAACATACTAGGTATTCTCTCCACTCTCCATCGGAAATCGTAATCCAGGTGGCATAATTCGCTGCCCGTTGCCATGCGCTACCACGATGGTCGCGTCCCATCATCTACGTTGACGTTATGACAGGCGTCCCCAAAAACACTCATCATATGCTCCAGTCTATCCTGAGTCCGCTTGACCGTATTCGCCAAGTCGCTTCCCAACGGCAGCATAATCTCGTTTTCGAGATCGCGTGCAAACCCATCCCTCATTATGACACTGTAAACTGCTTCACAGGCTTTGAGGTGAGCCCCTGGCAGGGCGAAGTTTCCCTCGCTCAGCATCTTAAACAATCTCTCTGTCGGTGTGCCTTCGTAATCAGGGTCAAGGGGCGCCGCCACGGCTTGCACGGAGCTGGCCATCGGCGTGTTGAAGGTCCCGAGATACACCAACAAGACTCGTACATTGAACGGCTCTAGCTCTTTGTGCAAGACTTTCGTCATGTCTATGATTGAACAATTAGGATCGGTAATGGTCCAGATATGCGAGAGTCAATGCACTATGGGAGAACCGGTACTCACCGTCCAATGCTGCCTTCGAGGCCCCGTAGATACCGAGCGACTGCATCGCTTCAAGACCCGCGCCGCTACTAAAGTTCACTATCATCCCAGTGCGGCGCTTCCGCATATAAGGCGTCACGGCCCTGATAAGCCGGTAAGGGCCGAAGAAGTTGGTGTCCATTTGCCGCCGCGCCTCGGCCTCGGTAAATGATTCGAGCGGTCCGGAGATGGCCATGCCGGCGGTGTTGACCAACACATCCACGGTCGTCCCATCCTCCTCAATCTCGTCGACAATCCTCCCAGACTGCAGATCATCCAAGTCGAGCTGGATCCAACGCCCCCCGCGTTCGACGACCTCCTTCACGAGCTCTGGGGTTCGACTTGGGTTGCGCGACGACGCAATCACGTTGTGGCCCTTCGCCTGCGCCAGACGTGTCAATGCTAGCCCGAAGCCTGACGACGAGCCAGTGATGAGCCAGGTCAGGGGCTTGCTTGGGACATTAACTTTATTCATAACGGAGTTGTATGTAGATCAGTTGTTCGTAGAAGCGTGTCGTGTGATTTGGACTAGCCTGTAGTCGATCCACAGTACTTAGTATCATGGAAACTGATACAAGGTAGTTTTTATTATCCTATTTTCCATACCTCAGCTCTCTTATAGTCGACCACTCAATCAAATCAGCTTTCAATACACTCTCACTCTCGTCTTGACGAGCAATGAGTGCTAGCGAAAACCGAATCACTAGGCCATTCGGACTTAGCATCACCAAGTCCTAAACTCCGTGCTCTATACTAGCGCTTAATCAAACCCCTCAAGTAACGGAAATATCGGATTTGACGGATATGAATTAATTCTTGCTCAAGTGCTCTACAGTACTACCTACTTCTAGATACTACTTTATAACGCTCATGTTGATATCGATGCTAAGCAAATGCTATGCCACCAGGTGGGAGCAGACCCTCACAGCTCCATTAATAATATTCTGCAGGTAGTGGTCTATCGTCAATCTCGTAATCGAAGCCATTCCATTGTCTCAGCCATTCTATTGTATTTCCTTGAAAGTCTCGGTAGGCCGGGTCTTCTACGGCGCGAGTCCAATCAGCGATGCTATTGGGGTTGATCACTCCAGCCTCTTGGGTGATAGCCTCCATCAACGCGTTATAGAAGTCCAATGATGCCCCTCCAAGACCGAGAATTCGTAGGCTCCGGAGGATGCGGGCAATACGGAGATGGTGGTGATTGTCACGCGTGATCCAGCGTCTAAAGCAATCCTCGCAATCCTGCCTGGGTGTGATTTTGAGTCGAGTCCCTGGGCCAACAATCCTATCGGTAGAGGTGCGGCATTCCCCGATCGGCTTGATCCCGGCTGCCAGTCGAGGATCCTCATGTAACACGATTTTGTAGTCGAAGCCGTAGAATCGAAGCATGCGCATGAGTGCGCGCATGAGGTTGAATCGAGCGCCTGCACCCCAACAACGGTTGTGAAAGAACAGGGTTGTATATTGTGTGACGATCGGATAATTTGATTCCCGTTGTGTGATGATATCGCCCCCGGAGAGTGGGAACAGTATGTGGATATAGTCCTGCCGTCCCTCCAATTCAATGGCATTCTATGCTAAAATCTCGTCAAGAGTGCGACCGTAGGCATCCCGCTGGTTTACTTTGGGATCGTAGAAGTCGCAAATGGGGCAATCTCTGTGGTTTTGATCGGGTTCCATGATGAGTCCAGGCTCGGATGGGTTGATGGAAAGGTTTCCCATATTGATAGGAATTTAAGCCGACTCGTGGAGGATAGCGTTGACAAGATAATATAAAAGTGATTCGCAACGAGGCCAGCAAACGCATTCATGGCTTTGCAAGTTGAAAAGTCGACTGAGATCAGCGTATGCAATAGATGCCAACATCGGCTCTTATGGTGTCGGCAGTCTTGGATCTCCGTACGGTAGGTAGGTTCCTGCGTCTGTTCATTCTATTTAGACCGAGGGAGTAGTAGCTGCTGCCTAGATCTTCTATCTTGAGACGTCTCCAAGCTGGTGTTGTAGCGTTGGTACTTGGATCTTGGGTCAATGGTATCAGCAACCTTCTGCCTTCCAGTGTGGTAGTTACCTACCTACCTAATGTATTGATCTATGAATGCAGTTGCGCCGGTCAAAGGGCCAGTACCTGCCAGGCGTAAGCTCGTGTAGTAGTAGACTAGGCTGGACTTTCAGCCAAGTGATACAGGGGAGGGCTTCTTGAGTCAATATATCTTTTCGGCAACGTCGCTGCTTGCCGTTGCTAATCTACCAACACAGCACATGCGTAAGGTGCTAAGTCCATGCTTGCCCGTGTAGAGGTCTATTAATAAGGTGCATACCTAGACAGTGAAACACTCATGTTTAGTACTTGGGAAAAGCCTTGCTTCCTCCCCGTGACTGGAATTCGTCACGCATAGCCCAATCAGAGTTGAACCTTTCCATTTCTACGTCAATATATGGACCAATGTATTTACAAGAAGCCGTCACCCAGTCGTGCTAGTGTCGCCACCATGTTTCTGTTTGCTTCACTTAGTCGCGGGAACACGCAGACAAATTTTCCCGGCTCAAAAAATTTGTGTGTTGAGGTTCCAGTCGTCTACAAGAGATATCCAGCGAAGGTAGTGTTTGAAAAGGTGGAAAGACGGCGAAACCAAAAAAAATCTAGCGCAAACCGCAAAAAGCCTGAAATATAGGGGCGGACAGAGAGATGTTCCGAGAGATCCAGGTCGCGTCTTCATGAGCTACCTACTTTAACTTGACCGGATGGCTTTGGCGAACATAATTCCTTCGTCATAGTGCATGATATCTAGCCCATTGCAAGCTGGCCACTGGCACAACAGCAAAATCAATGGTCAATGGCAACATCCATGGATATTACCTACATGTACCTAGGTAGGTAGCAGTATCTAACGCCTGCCAAGATGCCTCTGCTACTCGATACCGACCTGCCCTGTCCACTTGTGCCTGCATCACATATTAATTCGATGCGAGGCTGGACTTGCGCTTCGGGAGGAATGGCCCTTCCCATGCTTGCGAGTAAGAGTAAGTAGCCTCATGTACGAAGCAAGCCCTTGGGCCCCCCATCTCCAGCAGCGGCTCCGAGATTGAGTGCATACCGCCGGAATGCGATTGAGGTAAAATTTGCGACACCAGAGATCAATTTCAGGAGTCGAGTAGTTCACATGCATCTTGGCCACCTTCTTATGATATGTTATATCGTAAAGAAGCCACGACTAGTGTCGGTACACATGTGGCAACGATCAATATCTCTGGGTTTTTAGACATCGTATGCGAAGATAGCGTGTTGCCGGGTCTGGGCGTTGCTTGTTTGGGTTGTGGTAGCGATCGCACGAACAAACAATAGGTAGATTCATGCAACGCGTTTGCACGAAATAATGCGTTGGCGGCCACGAGAACGGGTTTTAGCGTCTGGTCAAAGTACCAAGCACATTTGAATCACGGCTATGGCAAGCCGCAGTGCCAGGGGACTAAAGACCAAATATGCTGTTGCCATGAGAACTGGTAATTAGCAGCTGGGTAGACTACCTACAGCCTAAGAAGCAACTTGAATTGGCGCAGGCCATTCTCGCGATTTGACATGTGTGATAATATGTAAAGATGAGTCTTGACACATTGTGGATAAACTAGCTAGGTAGTGTCTGCTTTTTGACCTGTTCCAACGCAGAGCTATACCCTACTTGTAAGACCCGAGGGAGATGCGGTCTAGGAATCAGGTGCGTCAGACGAGGTCAGACTAGGTCGGATGCCAAGGGCTACAAAGGGCCAAGCCACACCCACCAGTTTAGCTGTAAATCATCTCAAGTTGCGATTGGCCCTACGAGGCAATCTGCCCATCGAAAGCTATCCGAGGCTATCCTCTGTCATCCATGCTGTTGACGCTAAGCGTACTGGGTCCTACCTACACCTACCCCAGATGCCCCGAACTAGGCAATTCTCGCGATAACCTCACTCAGGAACAATACGTTTCACCTTGCGAGGTTTGAGATGCGCAGTCTAAAACCTCGCCGAGATCAACCGATCAACGCAAGATGGGGGACCCCTTCGCAATGGATGGCCCCGTTGCCCCATTGCCCCATTGAAGGCATGGTATCAATATCGTGAGTCTTGCGACTCTATCAGCCCAGACACCCGACTGTCTGGGACTGTTGTAGAAGTATAAGAAGAGACACGACAATGGATGAAAGTTGTGTTCTGTTCCTCTCATCATTCCGTTCTCGCACAGCAGCATTTTACTACACTCATTCGTTTCCATTTCCAGTCGATCAGGATCGACCATAGGTGACTCGGGCAGTTCCTTATTCACTCGTTCATTCAATCGCTATTATTTGTTAATATCAACAACTCGCCAAGATGCGTTTCGCCGCTGTATTTGCCCTAGCCTCTGTGGCCCTGGCCACACCTATTGCCAGCCCTGCTGCCGAGGACTCGCTGGTTGCGCGCCAGTCATCTCGAACTCGTTCTACTGAGAACGAACTGATCAATGGTGGTTGCAAGGACTTCACCTTCATCTTTGCTCGTGGAAGTACCGAGACCGGTAACATGGTATGCTTCTCCTGGGCGGAACAAGTCAGCCCTATGGGTCAGTTGCTAACGCACAGAAAACAGGGAACAATTGTCGGCCCTGATGTCGGAGACCAGTTGAAGAAGCGTCTCGGTGCAAACAATGTGGCGATTCAAGGAGTCAACTACGATGCCGCGATTCAACCCAACTTCCTCCGTGGCGGAACGGACGCCGAGAGCGAGCAGGCCATGAAGGACCTGTTGAGCCTTGCCAACTCCAAGTGCCCCAACAGTGTGATTCTTGTTGGCGGTTACTCCCAGGGTGCCGCCGTCGTCCACCGCGCCATCGAGGACCAGCCCCAGAACATCAAGAACAAGATCCCCGCCATCAGTATGTATCCCCTGGAGTTATCTATTCCCCCCTTCCGGCAAGTCTCGGAGGCACAAATTACCCTAACAGGTATCTGTGCTCCCGAGACACCTGCAGACTCCCTTCTCAAGAGCACCTTCTTTACTGTGCGAAGGAAAACTACTGACACCGGCGTTTGAAGTCCTCTTCGGCGATACCCAGAAGGTTGTCGATGGCAACCAAGTTCCCGGATACCCCGTCTCGCAGACCATCTTCTTCTGCGCCAACGACACCGACGAGGTCTGCGAAGGCAACTTGCAAGCAGCCATCCGTGCTCCTCATCTCTCCTACGGAAGAAACGCCGTCGAGGCTGGTGACTTCCTTGCCGATCGGGCGAACTAAGAGGCACGCGTAGGCGAGTCTCTTCGCGCGAGAGTTGTTGGCAGGCGATCGAGGATATTGTGGCGTTTAGGCGTAGTGTTGTCATTGTGTTTGGCGCAGAGGGATCGATGACACTCAAAGTTATACACTCTCCAGCTATATTCATAGTCTTATAGAGTTCATCTGTATAGAGACTTGACTCGAGTGCTCCGCACTTGTTTTAAAGTCTCTACGTAGAGTTTGAGCATTATCATTATCATTATACAGGTCTTCACCTACAACATTATTCTACGACATGGATGTTCGTGATGCGAAGGCAATCAAAACCTTTGCGAGATCCAGATCTGAGCATAGTCTGAGCGGCATGTGTTCGGGCACATGGCCATTGTTACTCGTGGTAATCGAGAATTTGACCAGCTCCTTCAATGAATTAATGCATTATTGCTATCAAGCTAGTTTTTCTGACCTTGACAATGAAAATCAACTCAATGCTGCCGTACAACTATTATGACAGAATGAAAGCTTGATTACGCCGATCGATCTCCTTCTCAACTTAGAGCATTGGTTCATCCTCTTCACTGCTCGGATATTCCAATAAATCCTCCTCGCTGCTTGCGTATTCAATATGCTCATAATCTTCACCCAAGAAATCCATCATGAATTCATCGACATCTCTATCTCCATCTTCCATTTGACTAGGCTTAGTAGTGCCCAAGGAAGGTGCGGGTAGACTCGAAGACTGAATGTTGATAGTCGAGTTATGCACAGCAGTATCGATCTCCTGCATCCCCGCAGAAGGAACCGAATTTGCCTTATTGTTCCAATCCCATATAGATTCGCAAATAACAGACGTTTCTGGGACCTGCGGCTTGGTTGGAGATGCCGTATATGGCTTTGCAGGGAGAGAAGTCGTAGTCGAATGGATATCCTTATCTCGGATAACGTAGGTTTGCGTGTTGATACTTGTAGAAGTAGATTCATCTCCACCAGAAGATGTGTGTGGAATAGCAATGTCGGATGTTTGTGTAGAGGGAATCGGAGGGAGTAACTGTGATTCGTCGGCGGACTGCGTGGCTAGCTGCGGAGACGGAAACAACAACGACAGTTCTCGAGGACAGTCTTTTCTGTTCATTATGCTGAAGCGTCCCGTGGGATAGGGCAGAGTGCTACCGGAAGGCGATATGATGACCGACTTGAAGTTATTCACCGACGGCTCGTTTGGAATTCCCACCAGATGCCGCACCTTCCTCGCGTTGCGTTCCACTATCATCTGCGTTTTGTGTTTTTTGGGCCAGGGGAAATCTGTATTGCCACCACGATGAACGAAGTCAACGATTTGGTCAAACGACATCGCATAAATGTCGACGGTTCCAAATACGTGCTTGCGAAGGAAGGGCCGGCATTTTTCTTGGATCTGGGAAGGCTTGTCACCTCGCGATAGAGACGATGGTGCTAATTACAAGATAGGTGTCAGCGGCTAACATGTTACGGCTCAGGGAATGGGGCTTCAAATCTCACAGAATCGATTCATAACGCCCTCATACACAAGCCAGCCGAAGCAACAGAGAGATATTAATCTTCTTCTGTGGAAGAGTTCATCCTTGGCAATAGAAAATTGTCTTGCCACCTCTCGGGTAAGTTCTTTCTCTTGCACTTGCTCTTCAGCTAGGAGTTTTTGTCGCATCTTCTGCATGAGGCTGGCAAAATCGAAGGGGCTTTTGGCGGCACGTTGAGCAGCAGCCCGCCCTTTTGATGGCATGGTGAGTGAAGTGTAACAGATGAGCACAAAGGGGAGGTGGATGATGTCCAATTACTCAGTAACCTGGAGGGGCTGGAAGGAAAGAGAAAAAGGCGCACGGTCGGTAGGTCAAAGGTGTTCTGTAGTGCCTTTTGGGATGCAAGACCTAAGGCTTGGGACCTCATGCAAGATGAAAGTTTCAGCCAGCCAGCCTGGAGGCAGGTGTTTGCTTGCTTGCCTAACCCACCCTCAACCATCATGTACCTGCTTACCTACATGTACCTACCTTGCCTACATGATAATATGTATTTATTCACTTACCTGTTACCCGGCGTGAATGTATGTACTTAGATACGGCAACTAGCGCTGTAATTATAGGTACCCAGAATACATGTATGCAAGAAGACGAAAGGCGCAACACTAGCCACCACATACTCGTATTCAATTACCCTACCTAATACTGCATCGCCCAACTTAAGGAAATGATGTGATGGAGATACCACCTATGGGGAACCAGGCGTATATAACTGATTGTCGTATAGTGGGCGCATAGCTACAGGGCGAATTTGTAGAATCACATATGATGCGGAAGGGCACGTGGGCAATGAATGGCGCTTAGCGAGGGTATTCCCGAGCTGATTGCGGGAGTCGCGGCTCAGGTTCCAATGCTGATAACCAGTGTCTTTCAGGTAGCTAGCTAGCTATGTAGGTATTCTGTGATACTGTTGACGTGATTAACATGTCCTTGTCCTACCACCCAGACGGGCAATCATCCTCTTTCCCTTTCCCTTTCCATAGTATTCACAGCTGTGCTGTTAAGGCCCGGGACAGCATCCATTGATCACCCACCCATACTACATTAGATGTACTAAGCATCGTGAATATGGGAATCAGGACATGACCGTCTGGAATCCGGTGAAGGCGTCGAGTGCCTTCCGGATCTCGGCGATGTAAGCAGAAACACCACCCGCATAACAGACCGGCTCTTTCACCTTCCCTGGAATGGAGCCGCCCATGTAGGTCGACTTGATCGAGGGAAACAGCGTCCTGTTCGTCAATTCGAGGATCCGCTCTTTCCAAGCCTGGACAGCTTCAGGCGTGGGGTTGATGTACTTGATGTCATTCCTCTCCATCTTTGTGATGCAATCGGCGATCCAGCGTCCCTGAGCTTCGATGGAACTAGGCCCATTGCTGAGAAGAGTCGGGCCGTGGGTGCCGTAGAGATGAAATAGGTTAGGATAGCCGCCAATAGTAGTCCCCAAATATGTATCAGCCCCCTTTTTCCAGTCCTCTTCTAGCTTCGTCCCATGGACGCTCTCGAGTCCAAGCTGCGTGATGGCTGTGAATGATTGTTAGTCAGCTACAGTGATAGAAGGACTAGAGGCAGATATTGATTTACCTCCTGTGACAACATCCTGTTCAGTTCATGTTAGCATCAGATCTTCAAATATAGATTGTCTTATGAATGGAGTAGGCATACAAATCCGGTTGCAACTGCGATCACGTCGAACTCATAGTGAGTGCCATCTTCCAAGATGATACCAGTCTCATCAAACTCTTTGATGGCATTATCGTGGATATCAACAATATCCACATGTGGGCGATTGAATTGTTCATAGTAGTTGATTTCGAGACATGGTCGTTTTATCCCGAAATAATGAGGCATCTCCAAAGGAGCAAGGAGGTCCCGCTTTCGAGGATCGCCAATGCGATCACGAGTCTTCTTGGCCCAGAAGTTGTAGGTTTCCGTGTTGGCACCAGCACTGAAAAAAGTGTCTTTGAAAATGCCGACCCAGAACCTGAAACCGCCGTCGGTCCACATCCTCTCAAACACTTTCTCGCGCTCCTCCGGCGTATCGTCGAACGTGTTCTTCTCATACCAATCGTAAAGAAGACCAGCAAAGGTCTTCTCGCGATAATTGAAGAGCTCTGGGTAAATGACTTTGGTTCTCTCCTGCTCCTCTAGTGTTAGATCTCGCCTTCGCATGGGGATAGCCAGATTGGGTGTGCGCTGGAACACCTTGACCTCGCTGGCCTCCGGACCCCATGCTTGGGTGATTTGAACCCCTGAAGCGCCTGTGCCAATAACAGCGCAGCGCTTGCCCTTGACATCGATCTTCGCGTCCGGCCATAATGATGAGTGATGTACGATGCCACCGAATTTGTCCACACCTGGCCAAGGGGGAACATATCGCTTAGCTGCCTATCGCGCAGATTAGTAAGACTTACAAGAAACAGTAGCTCAATCGTTTCTAAAAGCGGTGCCACCTAGGATGGGGTTATATGCAGTGCATACAAACATCATGAAAGAAAAAGGGGCCGCATACAAACCCAGTTCCAAGAACGAGGTACTTGGGCTTCGCAATTCGGTCATCGGACGTTTTCACGATCCAACGCCCCAGGTCGGTATCGAAGCGAGCCCCCGTGACGACAGTGTTGAAGGCGCAGTCTTTTTTGACGCCGATCACTTTATCAACATGATCAAAGTAGGCCCGGAGCTCCTGGTAGTCTGGATAGTTCGATGACCAGTTCCACGTCTTCCACACCTATCTTGCACGCTGGATTCAGTCATTGCCCTTTACAGTAAAGGAATTGCTCACGAAACTCGGTTTTGTAGGTGTCTCGGAAGCATAGGCACCTGTGAGGATATTTATACCTCTGAGCCTTGCCACAAGTGGGGGAGGGGAGGGGGTCATGTTGTTCAATATGATCTGGTTCTGCACCCTGAGCAGACTGAAGAATGAAAAAAGCCACCGTGGATTTTCTGGCTCGATAAGAGACTCCAGAGGATGGAATGAAAAAGAAATTTAACTGGGAAACCACTGACTTCGGGCCAAGAATACTCGTACTCTGGGACCTGACAATCAACCATGGCCCCGGGGTAGCAGTTCCATCGCCAGGTGCCCCCGAGGTCGTTTCCTGCCTCGTAAATGACGGCCTTGATACCGCGATCGCGAAGGGTCTTGAGCACGAAGACACCAGCTTTTCGTCGTGAGGAGCAAAGTTGTCAGAACATGTGCAATTGGGACCACGCAGTGGGGGGTTGTTTCCTTTTTCACTTACAGAAGCCAGCTCCCACGATGAGAGTTTCGACCTCTAGTTCCTGGGAATACGGACCGGTCTTCTCCTCAGGAGGTTTCGAGTACTCAGACAGCTCAGTTTTGAACTTCTTGAAAGGGGGCGGGGCTAGGTTCGCCATGGTGAAGGATTTAGGCGGATTCTCCTAAATAGAAAATCTTGCTGGCAGTCATCAAATATCTCAAGCAGAAAGACCGAGAGTTAGCATGAGCTGGTTACCTAGGCGCCCTGGGAGGCAGCTGGTGACACACCACCATTCTTATAACGCTGAACGGGAATGTTATTCCCTTATTTGGGGTACCCTCCAATGGGTTGTTATGCGCTTGTTCACACTCATGCTACATCAGTCTACGTTCGGGAAATCCCGAGACCAAATGACGACTGTGTCCGGGGTAACCCCATATCACAGTAGCATCGAATGCACCCTCATGCCAACAATCTTGATACCGATGCCTTGGTAAAGCTCTGATTTGCTGGGGGCTGACCGCCGATCCCCAAAAGCCCCCAGTCTCTGACTTTTTTTCCAGCTATTGGGTGATACTCGGTTCTGGAGTAGTGTGGTAATAGATTCTAAAGACGGCGTGGCGTCATGGATGTCCGTCTAGTTGACATATGACACAGCGAACCGAATGTTACTGCTCTCTTCCTTATAAGCTCTTTCCAATGTGCCAAGGGCCGAGGTCGGTGACAATCTTAGGGGTGGTTACACAAAGCTCAAACTTGGAGGGCATCGATGGCGGTGGAACGAAAACTAGATAAGACGGTCTTCAACGCCTCTAATACTACTAACTTATTGATATAATATAGGCGAGACAAGCTTATAGTATTATAATTAAATACTTATGCAACTCGGAATAGAGTATTATTCGTAGTTTACTACCTAATTACATAATAGAACTCATTCTCACTTAGTTTATTAGTTATTATATAAAAGTTATTATGATATTAAGCTAAACAATAGTTACTAGAGAGATATCAAATCCTTGATTTACTTTTCATATAGCATCACATGTACTGAGAAAGGGTCTCATCTATTTTCCGCACCCCCTCGCGTGGTGCATAGACCTCGGAGCGCATTGCTACGGCTTGATAGTTCAACCCCATGCTGACTGCCCCCGATTCGCGGGGATCTGCTTGTCTTAGTTGCTGGCACCCGAATCCGGTATGGTGATTGGATCGTCGTTGATGGGTCTGAGCGGATATCCGTTGCACCGACTAGTCCTTTGAACGCATTCCAGTGCCACGACCCTCCCCCCTCAATACCAGGTTTCCCCAATGTCACATACAACGTCGTTCATAAGTATGAAAAAGAGCTTCTTCGATCACGATTTTCGAATGAATCGAACTGTGTTCAGAGTGCCTACAAGCCGTTTGTAGCAAAGTTTTGTCGAAGATAACGAAGATGCCTCTTACGACAGAGACAATCACCAAGCTTCGCAGCATCGTCGATGCATCATGTGCCGATGGGATTAAGGGCATACCGGGTGCTACAGTTGTGGTCGTAGGGAAAGATGGAGACGATCTATTTGCCCATTCGTCAGGGAAGCGAGGTGTTGCTTCCGATGAAGCCATGACTCTCGACAACATCTTCTGGATTGCGTCGTGCACTAAGATGCTTGTTGGTCTGGCGTGTATGCAACTCGTGGAACAGGGCACGTTGAAATTAGATGACGGGGAGCATCTTGAAAATCTCTGCCCCGAGCTCAAAACTCTCCAGGTCCTCCGACCGGATGGGACCCTGGAGAAGAAAACGAAGACTATCACTTTGAGGATGCTCTTGACTCACACGGCTGGGTTTGGATATACATTTGGCAACGAAAGGCTCAGAGACTGGTGGTTTCCTGCTGGTGGAGATGAGTTCTCGGGCCGTTTCGAGGATATGCTGATGCCTCTATTGTTTCAGCCCGGGGAGGGTTGGCACTACGGCGTGAGTGTTCCTTGAGATGAGTGCGCGCCGTGGCGACGGTGCTGGGCTGCTGTATCTTGTCTTATACTAACGTTGTGCAGGTTAATGTCGACTGGGCTGGAATTGCCCTCGAGAGAGTCACTGGGCTCAGACTCAACGAATATCTTCAGAAGCACATCCTTCATCCTCTTGGACTACACAACATGTCCATGATTCCCACCCAAGAAATGAAAGCCAAACTGGCCTATATGCATACCAAAGACCAGCACGGAGTACTGAGACCTCGAGATCATCCCATGAGATTACCATTGGTGGTCAACCAGGAGAGCGAGGCAGAAGTCGCTAGGGTTTTCCATTCTGGAGGTGCAGGCATGTTTGCGAAACCCCAAGAGTACTGCAGTGAGTAGTTTGTTCATAAGTGTCGCATTCACAGGCAAAATAACGAACAACCACCGTTTGGTTGCCACTGACTCTGTCCTTTTCAATCTCTAGAAGTGCTGGCGGTATTGCTCAACAATGGCACGTGCCCTCGCACGGGCACGCAGCTGCTTCTCCCGGAGACAGTCGACGAGATGTTCAAGAACTCGATACCCGATTTCCCCAATTTTGGTCGTCAGGTCAGTTCACTGGAGTCATTCAATCAATCCCCTTTCTGGCACGACCCGGAGGTATCTATCTCTGCTGCAAACGGCAGTTATTGACTCCAGCGTGATGAATAGGGCATACCCGCTGCAAAGCCGGACCTGACCCATCCTTTGCCAGACCTGTATCCTGTTGCTGGGGATCCGCCGCAGGGCTGGGGCCTCACATTCATGCTGAGCAACGGCGGCGCAACGGGACGTTCGAAGCAAACCTGTTTCTGGGCCGGGTTATGCAACGTGTGGTGGTGGTGTGACCGCGAACACGGGGTTGCAGGAATGGTATGCACTCAGATACTACCTTTCGGAGATGCTCAAGTGCTGGGCTTGTGGATGGGCGTCGAGAGCGAGGTCTACAACGCGCTGGCGGAAGCCTCCAAGTAGTTGGTGAGCCTAGGTAGGCCGGATGCGACGCAGAGGTCCGGAATTCCAATGGTCCGCGCCACGTGGCTGCACGTACATGCCTCGATGACGGATATAGGCTTGGACATAATATGATATGCAGGCGTGCTGATTTATCATCGCAACATGAAGCCTCTGAGCAGAACGTTTGGCGGGGTTGGGGGTTGGGGATTGGGTCATATGTCTAGATTTTGGCGTGCCTGATTAGACCCGGCCTCATCCGCCGTGCTGACTGTATCCACTGCATTCCCCCCCTTCGAACCCCTCCCCCTTTTTGATGTCCCCCGCACGTCTTGTTATACCTACCTAAGAGGCTAAGGGTACCACCAGAACGGCGTCGGTGCGGGGGATTGGTGCGGGGTATGGACTCCAGCCCCCCCGGCAAGTCCCGGGCGAAGCGGAGCAGACAAGTACAGTAAATACATACTTACACACCTACATATTTAGCTGGAGTTACAATGTCATAGCAAAAACGATCTGCCAGGTGGTCTCTTTTTCAAGGCTGCCCTGGAGAAAAAAGGTAGAAAGGACGGAGCGGGAAGAATTCGTAGTAGAAAGGGGTGTTACTAACCGTATCTGTATCGGATCAACCTGATATGGATTAGAAAGAAAGTTTGAAATTCGAAATTCGAAATGCGTAGATTGATATTCCTCTTTTGTTCGATTATTATTATATCAATTGACCATGTATGCCCGGACCTACACTTTCTTCTTGGCTAGGATATGGCGAGCCGCAGAGCTACCTCGCTTCGTCGCATAGTCTTTGATGCTTCCTTCACGGAATTTCGCATCCATGTCAAGTCCCATCTCCAGCAGCTGTTCCAGCATGCCCCCATCCTTCTTCTTGCACGCCGTTTCAATTGCGCACTTGCCCTCCTCAAGCGCCAACCCGCACTGGGTGGCCTTTGCTAAACACAGCATGATCTCGACATGGTCTGCCAGCTTTCCTTGATCGTTACTTGCCGTCAGCTTCCCCGCACACTTAACCGCCAAAGCCAAGGCATCGAAACCATCGGTATCCTGAAGTTGCGCGTCGGCCCCGGCTTCGAGCAACATCGTCACAGCCTGTGCGCATCCCGCGAGCACTGCCCAATGAAGGGCCGTACGGTTCTGGCTACCGGCTCGCTCGCCCACGTTTGCTTTGTACTGGAGCAGGTGAGCCAAGACCTCGGCATGCTCGGCGCTGAGCTCGCTCCTGAATTGATTCGCAGTCATGATCAGGGGCGTGGAGCCACTGGTGGTTTTGGCATCTACGTGTGCACCCATGTGCAGCAGCGTCGCCACACTGATGTTGTCCTGGCGACGGACGGCCAGATGTAACGGCGTGTTGCCCGTTCCAGATATCGTGAAGTTGGGCGACGCGCCTTGCTTTAGCAACATGATGAGTGCACCACGCTTGTGCGCGTCGAGCGGACCAGTGTCGGCGCCCACGAAGAGTTTCGCGAGCGGAGATTCGTCGCTTTTATCTCTGATGTTCGGGTCGGCGTTGTTGGCGAGAAGCAGCCATATCAAGTTCGTATAGCCTTTGAAGTTGGCGTGCTGGACCGCTATGTGCAATGGTGTCTGGCCGCTTCTCCTGGTCTGCTGGTTCGGGTCGACGCCGACCGAGAGAAGTTCGCGCGCACACTTGTTATGGCGCCCACTAGCGCCCCTGATTGCGTGTAGCAAGGGGTGAAAGTATCGCCGGGGTTTCAGCATCTTGGTCTTGAGCGAGACTTTCTGAAGGATGGTTTTGACAGCACTGGCGGATCCTTTCTGGCAGTAGAAGCTGAGAAGGTGCTCGATTTCCCCATCGTTTGGCATCAGGAAGAAGAACCTGCTGATCTTAGATTTGCTTTCTTCCGACATCACTGACGTACGAGCACTGGACGCCATCTCCCAAGTGTTATCCATAAGTTTGCGGGCATCTATCGGCATCAGGGTCTCACGCTGCCTAGCAACGATCGGTTGCCCGTTTGTTCTTGTTCATAGCGCGAAGATTGTTCTTGGACAACCGTGGCTCTTCCGCCTTAGAATCATCCGCGCCAACTACAACAATGTCCGGGATAGGTGGAGTTGGCAAAATGTCCTCTCGCTTTTTCTCCTCGACATTCTCAACGCTTCCGGTGAGACGGACTTTTTTCTGGCGCTTGGGTTTGGGATCTGAACGTAGTTCTGCCGTTTTCTTTCCGATCTCCTTGCTTTTTTTGCTTGTTTTGATGGCGTTGCTAGATGTATCGGTGTTTAAGACGAGAGGCGAATCAGTAAGCACATCAATGGACGGAAGCTTTGGTACGTCGTCTACCTTTCCCGGAGTTGCTTCACCTTCTGGTAGGGAAAGTTGGCCACTTCCGGGCATTATGGCAAAGTCTCCATCATTTCCCGTTTCTATGCCGCTGTTATCCATAATTAAGACATCGTCTACCTTGTCCATGTTACAGTCGATCTTGGACAAGATATCTCGGTCGTCTCTGGGCAATGAGATAGAAACCCCATTGGTTCCAGTTTCTCTGTCCATAGCTTGGTTGATTGGAAATCCTATTGCAGTCAATGGAGGGGCATTGGTCTTATCTCCTGACACTGGCTGCTCTCTCACGATCATTTTGGTGTCGTCGGTGCTCAGACTATACAACTCGTTGGGCCTTGTGCTTATATCGTCGCCCGCATCATCCTCTCTACCGGCTAGAGAGCCATCGCTTGATTCCGATCTGTCTGCAGCCTCGTCCCACGGATTCTCCGTATCCGATCTATCCTCCTCTTCCTCAAATTGTATTTCGCTGCTTTTCTCTTGGTCTCTAGATTCATCCTCTGTCTCCTTCCGAGTTTCATCGTCGGAGAGTATTGCATTGAGTGGATTGCATGAAGTTTTGAAAGATAGACTGTCTTCGGATTGCACTGAAGAATGATCGGAGCATTCTTCAAAAGGCAGTTCAAGCTTGCCATCATCATCACCATCATCTGTTGAGTTGCTAATATATTCGAGGAAACCCAAGTCGGAATCTTTCAATTGTTTATCTGCCTTTTCGGATCTTGGTTTCGTCAGTGTAGTATGGCGATCATCATCAGGCCAAGCTGTATCTCCTAGCAGTTCAGCTGGTTCCGCCGAATGAGACGAGAGAAGAAACTCGGGGTTTGGAAATTTAACATTGGGTTGTTCCACGTAATAAGATGGATTGTAGAACTCGTGCTCGTAAGTATTGTAGAGTATTTGGTTGGCATGATTCACATCAAATTGGTCTGTGTCATCAAGGTCTTTCGGACTTCCGGGGTCGTCTGCTGTTGGTAGTTCCACAAGCGGGACATGGGGTGTGGATGAGTTTTCAATCCACTTCTCTATGGAGGACGGTTCTTGATGCTGGTTAATGACCCCGAGCTGCATCTGGAGTGGATTGCTAGAAAATGCTTCCTCAACTTCCTGTCTTGTTCGTTGCGACTCCTCTCTTGCATCTGTTCTTGGCCCAACCATACCATACGCAAATGTCTCGTTCTGAAAGTCGTCTATGCATTTTAAACAGCAAAAAGCATGGATTGATGGAGATTCTAACACATATCGCATCAACTGAGGAGGCGTGAGTCGATGCTCATGGTCTGTCTGCAGGAGCTCGCGGATCCAGCCCACTAACGCTCAATCTTAGTATCTAGCATCATGCGCAAAGTTGACAAGTGAATTGAATTATTGATGACAACAAAGTCGGCGTCGGAGTCCTAATGATCACCGCAACACTTAAGAGGAAAGACGGAACTTGGTTCCTCTGTCACTTACAAGGCTCTTTGTCATGCTCATACTCTGTGTTTGCGGTCCCCAACATCTTCATCCAATCAATTATAACCGACATATTGGCATATGGGTAAGGTTGGACCTTCTCCTTGTTTGCATTGTGACGGATCTTGTGTCGAAAGCTAGAAGGTCGGTGGCCAAGGAGCTTCGATGTCATCTCGAGGAAGACCACTCCCAGAGACCACATATCACTCCTAGTACCACGTTCATCTCCTCTAGCGACCTCCGGCGCCATATAATCTGGGCTAGTCGGAACATTTCGGTGCTTGGTCTTGCTCGATGGTTTTAGTGCCCAATTGTAGGATGACCCAAAATCGCTGATATAGACTTTCCAAGACGAATCGATCAAGATATTGCGGCCTGTCAAGTCTCGATGCCGTATCCGATGCGCATGCAGATAGTTCACTGCCCCAGCAAGACAGCCGTAGAACGGTCTCAAGAGATCCTTTTCATCGCTTCTCAAAGGTTGAGATAGATTTAGAAACTGGTCTAGCGTCAATGATGCGACTGGCTTCATGAGGTATGCAATGTATTCTGTGTCAGTGTAACTGCCAACAATCTGCACCAGGTGTTGGTGGCTCAGCCGTCTCAATTCTCGTAGCTCTTGTATCAGGTACTTTTGTGATTGTTCGGAGCCTCGAGATCGCAATACTCGTTTGCGAGCGAAGCTGTCCATACTAAGGCGACTGAATACCAAGTCTACGCCTCTACTGAGTTTAGCAACAGAACCAGACACTCGAAGAGTTATAAATCACTTACCCAAAACTTCCTTGGCCGAGTGGTCTCTGTGATATGAAGTAGGAATCACCGCTGACTGGTAAAGTAAGGTGGATTGACTTTTCCGATTCGATATCCTTGATGTCTGTCAAATAGTAGCCTTGAATAGCGAAGAATGCAAGTCGGAGGTTCTTCCCATCTTTCTCGCCAACAAACTGGGGCAATGTTTGTTCATTGAACGGAAGGTTAAAATCAGTGATATTTTCCCGGATGAAGTCGTCCATAAACTCAATGGCTTGTATGTTGAGAAGTATAGCGTACAGTCGTGGCCTCCATGACCACAGAGTGTCATCGAAACGATTGCGCCTGTCGTCTAGCAACCGAAGCAAGGTCTGTATCTCTCGAACACTTTTCTCAGATATCCTACGGCCATGCAAGTATGGTTTATCCGTCGGCGAGCATAACAATTGGAGTCGTTGATTGATTTCCTCAATCGTGAAGCAATATTGTGGCTGCTGCTGCTGTTGGGATGGCGCTCCGAGCCGGCCCCCAAAGAGCATGCTGTAAACACGGTCCATTGTTAAGATAAAGTTGACACTCCGACCGCGGTACAACTATCTTTCAACACAGCACCGGGCTTGCGGCTCGTCCCTACTGTCAATATCTTTGTGCCCCAAAATCAAGAACCCCAGATTGGGAGCTGCGCGGCTCTTGACATGTGTTCGGTGAGATAAGGGCTGTGGCCTTCGGTCTCCCGACACAGCTGGAGTGGCTGACACAAAAACGCCCACTTAAACTCGGGCCAGCTGCTGACATGCATGCTCTTCAAAAGAGGCATTCATCATTCGCCAGGGTTGCATTCGCGGCCCGTTTCAGCAAAGGTTTGGGGGCCAGTAAGCAGCCAAACCCAAAGCAGCAAAAAAACAGGCGACAATCACCATCCACGATGATTTTTCAGCGGGAGGGGTAAATAGGTAACAATAATGCTACCTGATTGCGGCTCTGTTCAGCACAAATCAGAATTATTAGTCGTTTCGCCATCTTTATGTACAATCCCCAACACCCCAGCTTCCCCAGATCCTGCCTAGTTCTGGCGACAAAAACTCACTAGATAATTATGGAGGTAGCAGCAGCTGCATTGCAGTTTGTCTCAATTGCTGCCGAGGCATTTCGCGGCTGTATAATTGCTATTGAGCTGTTCAGCACCGCGCAACGCATGGGCGCTGATGCCGATCTGTTCCAAGCTGGGTTGGAATTTGAGAAGTATCGTCTCATGGCTTGGGCTAATAGGGTTGGACTGCTCGGTGAACTTGAGAAGCAGACAATCAATTGGCAACTTGCTGTCGTCCTTCTCAAGCAACTTGAATCACTTTTAACCTCGGCGACCGTGTTGAGGGATAGGTACTCTCTCAATGTGACGGAGGAAGAGGTGCAAGCCATGGACGAGTCACAACTCACAGAACCCGCTAGGTCTGTCATAGCGAAATTGATCGCTCGATTGAAACCTACTTTACATACAACTACCAGCAAAATCATTTCGGAGAATAATTCGGCAAGCAAAAAAATTCGATGGGCGGCCCGTGATAGAGATAGACTCAAGGAGTTGCTAAAGCAGATCGCCGGACATGTCAACAAGCTAGAGTTTCTCCTTGATAGTTCTGAAAGACAGCAGGAGAAAGAAGACTATGATCGCCTACTGAGAGAGGTCATTTCTCTTGCCACAACGACAACCGAAGCAGGCCAGATCAAAGACTTCCTGGAAGGCGGACCATCAATGCGCAAATCTATCAACGCTGCAGCGTATCTAAAGCAGGTCCGACTGGTGCTAGGTGCGGACAAACGAGAAGATGAGGTGACGCCGAAACCAGCCGCCAATGCTGTTTCGGTCAAGCTACCGAAGCTTTCTATTCTCGGAGGATCTTTGAAGCCTTGGGGGGACGCTGAGCTGTACACTAACAACCTCGAATTTGCCACTTACCGCAATCAACAGGTACTAGTGCAGTGGAAGTTAGTCGAGAATGGGCAATGGGAACGATATACAAACCAGATCAAGTGCCTAGCCGTCTTCCTGATGTCTCTTTCAGACAAGTCCTTCAGATCATTGCCATGTTTAGGTTACTATCCTCTCGAGGCCCAGAGCAGACACGGCATTATTTATAGTCTACCAGAAAGTCAGGGGGATTGGGACTATAAGTCCCTGAAGAGTCTTTTATCCACACAGTCGTTCGTGTCATTAAAACGGAGACTTGAGCTCATTCGCGCCATCGCAGATACGATGTTGCAGATGCATACGGCAGGCTGGCTACACAAAAATCTCCGGCCTGAGAACATCATATTCCTTGCACCACGGGGTTCGGACGGCCGCGAAGTCTTCCTCAATTCTGAGCCTTACATCATCGGATACGAGTATGCTCGATCTGATACAAAGGAATCGGCAAACCTGTTCACGGAGCTACCAGATACAGACCTCCAAACAGATCTCTATCGACATCCGCAAGCTCGTGGCCCGAATCGGGAGACATACCAAAAGCGATTTGACATGTACGCAATGGCGTGCATATTCGTCGAGCTAGTCATGTGGAAGCCGTTGGTTGAAGTCTTCTCGTTGTTTGTCACCGATGGGCTGGAGGACATCATCAACATCGCACAAGCCTCGAATGAGACTATAGTGATGCCATCGCTGAAGGAGCTCTTCCAAAACAAAGATGCGGTCAGAGCGCTTGGGTACCACTCGGGAGAGACCGTGCTCGAAGTGATAAGGACAGCTTTCTCTGCCGAGAAAGCCAAAGAGGGCGACGAGGGGTTGTTGGAAGATCAAACGGCTATCGTGAATCGGTTAGAGTGGTGCAGAATTTAACATTTAGCCTGAGCCTGCATAGTCGAGCGACGGGGGGTTCTGAGACATGATCTCCGTGACTGCCAAAGAAATCCCAACATTCATTATTTTCAAATCTTGTGACAGCTACTGTAACTGTTACGGTCTAGGGCATACGTACCACCGCAATTGCACTCAAACTATAATAGAAGCAGCGACCGTTTATCATAAAACGGATTTAAGTAGATATTGCAAGATGGTCTGCACGAAGGTACCCCGGTGGGAGTGCACATCTGTTGTATGAGCTTCCAGTAAATGCTAAGCTGGATTCCGTAGGGATTTGTGAACGATACAGTAGGCGGCGTGCTCGTTGGAGTCATTTCTCCGCAGTTGAACGAATTGTGATAGCATGAGTATCGAGAGTCAACTTCTTTCGTGAACGCTTGTTGGACTCTCCAACATCGTCTTTATGGCCACTCGGGTGATCAAAGGCTTGGCATCGACGGCCATCATTCCAATTCCAACATGTGCCCTTGAGCGGACCAGGTCGCATGGGAGTCCACGATCTTGACCGTCACTGAGAATTGTTGGTTGGCTATGATCGCGCTGCGGGAAAAGTAGCAACCGATCACACTATGGACGGACGCCATCTGCATAGACCAAGAGAACGCGCCTCTCAGGTCGCTATGATGGGGCGGATATCTAATGGTTAAAAGGGTTCCGAGGTTGTCAGCAATTGTTCCCCACAAGCAGTTCAGCTTTCCGAGGTTTAGCTTCCTATGGGCTTAGCCCGGGCCGCCAGATAGAAATCGCACTCGCATTCGCTTGACACTACTAGGATTACTACTGTAGTCCCCTTTCTCTTTACGTCTTAGCACGGGATGGATCTGTCCGATTTAATTATGATGCGGGCAAATCCTACCAAGCTCCCGAATCGCATAGTGGACAGAATCGCCGCTCAGCATTAGTGACAGGTAAATGATCATTCGTACAGTAACATGGCGCTAGGCTACCTAGTAGTTCTTCTCAATTCGCATGCTGTTAATCGAATGCGAGCTTGGGACTTGACACAATGTCATATCTTGCGAGGAGTGAGCGGGTTAATCCCCCCGAGAGTGATGATGCCATCACAACTTATTGGGCAGCTGAGTGAGGATTGAATTCGTCCGAGGCCGTGATGAAGCGCGCAACATACTAAAGTCGAGATTAGAATGGCGATCATGGGGCGGCCCCTTTCGAGCATATAATAATCATTTTCGTTGGATGGTTTCAAGAATCTAGAGTTTCATGCTCAACATTGCTCATCATCAGCAACCAGTGTCACAAGGATACAATCATCAACAGAGTTTACAGTTCATATCGTTTCATCCTTATCACCTGATTAATTTTCAATACTGGCCTATATATCTTGATCACAACTAAGTATCTCACAAGATCGAACCAAATGTCAAACGAATTCAAAGCTATAGTCGTCGGCAGCGGTCCCGTCGGCCTGATATCCGCCCATGCACTCTCCAAGTCCGGTTTCGATTTCATCGTTCTCGAGGGACGGGACGAGATCATCACGAATGGCGGCACGGACGTCGTCCTATCGGTAATGGGCCTAAACGCCCTAGACCAGCTGGGTCTCTCTGTGGCCGTGAGCAAGGTCAGCACACCGCTGCCGACCTTCAGACGCATCGATGATTCCGGCCGAGACCTCGGCACCGCGCATTTTTTTGAGTTTCACAAGAGAGAGTACGTTTCTCTCACTGTGGTCAATTAATTGAATTGTTCGAAAACTTTTGGGGCCTGAGCTAATCTTCTATCTCAGCCACGGCATGTACCCCGTAACAATATCACGTCACGATCTCACCCGGATTCTCTACGAATCCCTCCCTCCCTCAGCACAGGCCAAGATCCTGCCGCGGAAACGAGTCTCCGAGATCCAGACCACCGCGGATGGGGCCACCGTCACCTGCAAGGACGGCACCTCATATCCCGGGACGATCGTGGTCGGCGCGGACGGCGCGCACAGCATCGTACGGTCACAGATGCGCTCCCTGGCCCTCGCGGCCGGCTCGAGCAGGGTGAACGCGGAGAAGCCGTACCTGACAACGTACCAATGTTTGTGGATGCGTTTCCCTAGCTCCGCGTCGGACGACCTGCACACCGGCCTGGCCAGCGAGACGCACAGCCACGGCGCGTGCGTCCAGGTGTTCGCGGGCAAGGAGATCGCCGTGGCCGGGATCTACGAGACGCTCCCCTCGCCGACACGCGACCGTCTGCACTTCGGCCAGGCCGAGGAGGAGGCCCTGATCGCGCGTCGGGGCCACCTTCCCGTGACTGAGGGCGCCCGCTTCACCATGGCGGACGCGTACCGGAGCCGCATCGCCAGCGGCATGGTTAGTCTGGAGGAGGGCGTGGTGGAGCACTGGAGCCACAACGGCCGGCTGGTGCTCGTGGGTGACGCCAAGCACAAGTTTACGCCCATCACGGGGGCCGGCTGCAACAACGGTCTGCAAGATGTTGTGGCCCTCGTAAATGAGCTCCATAAGGCCTTCGAGAGTGCCTCCGTCCGCACCCGTGACGGTAGAGGGTTTGCCACCCCGGAGAGGACGGAGATCACCGAAGCGTTCGAGGCCTATCAGAGAGAGCGGTTCGTCTCCGTCAAGGCACAGTGCGCCGTCGCTGGTCGCTCGACTGCCACTGCGACATGGTCGTCAATAATCGCGAAGATTATCGATCAGTATGTCATGGGCCACAAGATCGTCCAGAAGCAGATCTGGCCAAAGAAGGCGGGTTCGCCTAGATTCTTTTTCTCGGAGCAAGACACACCTGTCCAGACGGCAGCTGCTCTGTAATTGATTGGGGTGGTCAGCGATACTTGTATAATCTGCTGGGGCGTTACATGAATAGAGGGATAAGTAATTAATGATAGACGACGCATTGGCGGTGTTCCGGCTGGTCAAGGGTTTCTTTTGTCCCGTAATTACATATCATACGGTTGTTTTTGGCATTATTAGATCCTTGTTCCTATTAATGAAAATATTGTTATCCTCCGCCGAACGTTTTACCGAAGTCAACGCCACTCACTAATGTGAGACTGAGTCAAAATGTACACAGTCAGCCAGTGCTTGATTCTAGGTGCCAATTATTCCCTCCCTCGAAGGTCTTATCACACAGGCCGAGCGCCATGGGCGGTACCGCGGTCTTATCCTGCTTGCCAGCCTCGGCCTCTGGATCTTGGTAGACCTTCAGTAAGTTGTCCTCTTCTGCCTTACCTTGCCGCAGCAGTCGAGGACCCAGAGGGTGTCAATCTCATCGGCTAGATGCATAACCATGTGCTGCGCGAAGGTCTCAATGAGTTCGCACACCTCTTTCCCCTTGCAGTCGACTGCTGTAGTATTAGTGGCGTATTGGTTCAGAGACTTGAGCCCGCCAGCAAAAAGCTCGTGCTGATGCATATTTTGTAAAAGTTGCCCGGGTACTACTACTTAGTTGGAAAGCTACGCTTAAGAAGTTCTATTCCGAACCCCCCCAAAACTCTAATCTCAAATCCTGCCCTCGCATTAGCTAGAAAAGTGTCTGCAGTTTATCTATTGGTCAGATCGCTAATATGAAATCAACCATACTTTTAGTCAGCAAAAAGCATGGAATCGGGTCGGGGGTAGGAATCTAGGTACCTACCTAGGTACCGGGGGGGGGGGTCTCCCCCTGGATCGAAGCCTTCGGAGCCCTCGATCCACAGAGCCTACGGATCAGAGCCTTCGGTTCAGAGCCTTAGAGTTTAAATCGAAGTGCTTTTGCACTTTGATTTACAGTAGTACTTGAAATAGACAGTCTTCAATAGCGAAGCTTTCCATTTTAGAGACGTGTCGGCGCTACCGGGTCTTTTATCAACTATGTGTCATTGAAAGATGTATTTGTTCGTTTTGGCTTATGCAAAAGCGAGTCTTGCTCAGACTAAGCTCAGGGTAATAGCCGCATGGCTCAGCCGAAATTCTCATTTCGATTCAAGACGGTAAAAAGGTATCTCGAGGTTCTCTTGTTCGGTGTGAAAGCTACCGTCGTAAAACTCTCAGACCTAGAAGAGAGAGATCCAGGCGAGGCGAGCTAGGGGCCAGGCAAATACGCGGGGGTGGATCCCTAGCAGGTTAAGGCTACCCATCAGAAGCTTGTCCTATCGAGCCTGTAGGTAGCTAAGACCCTGCAAATAATAAGCCTTCCATACCCCTGCCCAGTGTGTCCTGCCACCCAATCACAACCCGTCAAAATATTCTTCAAGATTAAGGTACCTACGTAGGTACCTGATGTATTCCGTCCGATTTTAACTGGAGGCCTAGGAAGGTTCAGAACTTCACTGACATTACTCACAATCCACCTACTCGACAAATCAAGAGACTCGCCAACGTCTCGAAGTTTACAATGTAATGGCTACAAAAACGAGCGCCGCTCGCGGCGCCCACATTACCGCATCAACAAAATCTGCAAATGCCTCAATCACTAAGATAGAACCGCAAGAAGTCACGCCTTTCTCGCAAGCTCTCTCTCGGCTTGAGCCCCTGCAGGTCGTGCTCAAGGGCCTAGCTCACCGCAACCACAACCAGCACCGTCGCGCCGCGTGGTGGCGCAGCTTCGGCATGCTACGCCGGAACTGTGCGAAGCTCGCGGAGAATTTGGTCGTCGCTGAGGCTGTCGCGCGCAAGAGCGCCGCCAGAGCTGCCAGGGCCGCCGCAAAGGCGAAAAGCAAGAAGCGCAGACGCGAGGAAACCGCTACCAATGAAGACGGCCCTCTGGATGTTCAATTGAGTGAGCCGGAAACCAGGGTGGTAGTCGACCACGCCGTCTGGTTTCAAGAGGTCCTGGCTCCAAAGTGTTACCTGTGAGTCTCTTGCAACACAGGTGACGACATTGGTGTTCTGCTTCATTCGTGTTTCTCAAACCAAGTAAATGACATCAAGTATACGCCCATTGCTAACTATGTCCCTTTTCGATGCAGAGCATTCTCCCAACTTACAGCAGACAATCAATTCGCGCCTCTTGGCGTTGTGCTTCTGGGAGTTCTGGCACAGATCAAAGCAGCGTGTGAACTTTTGGCGCCCATGCCTGCTTCCAATCTTATGTCGTCACCATCCACAGGCGACATAGCAGCAACCGAGCCCAAGGTCTCAATGACCAGAAAGCCAACGGAAATTTCACAAGGTGTGGATTCTAGTGCAGTAGTATCATTGGATTCTAGGCTAGCTACAAGGCAGGCTCAAGCAGTATCCGACGAAAGTGAAGAAAAACTTAGGGAAGTTGGTGGGGGTAAATCCATATCCCGCGAGGACGTGGAACGCGCGTTTGAACAACGCAAAAGGGGAAAGGAAACTAAAAAGGCGAATTCGGAAAGGAAACCGCAATCTACCACCACCACTGGCCATGCAAAGGCAGGCTCTCCAGTAAAGCGGACAAAATCGGCATCGTCTAAAGAAACAGCACGCCTTACACCTGTTGATGGTGTAGACGAAAATATCAGACCGACCAAGAAGATGAAGACAGCTGTTGCGCGCAAGGAAAAGGTCGGGAGAGAAAGTACAAGCATTGAAAAGAAGAAGAAGAAAAAGAAGACCAAGGGCGATGAGATGGACGATTTGTTCAGCAGCCTCTTCTAAATGTTTAGTATACATTGCACTAGCTGACCACTTAGAAGCTAAACATTAGGCAAAATCCTGCTGAAGTATCATCTCAT
This sequence comes from Astrocystis sublimbata, assembly GCA_022453515.1. Classification (NCBI taxonomy): domain Eukaryota; kingdom Fungi; phylum Ascomycota; class Sordariomycetes; order Xylariales; family Xylariaceae; genus Astrocystis; species Astrocystis sublimbata. The sequence goes on along the minus strand of JAJNNY010000065.1, from coordinate 96,330 downwards.
TATCAGGGTACTGACAATACCTACATGATATCTCAAATTTTGAGTTGCAGACCGATTGCGAGAACCATGAAGTGACAATCAGAAGCTTTAGAGTCCCAACCTCTCGATGTCCAGAAGAACGTACCAAGGGGGCCTGATAGGTCTAGAGGTAGCAGGAGATCTACAACTTGACCCCAGCACCCCAGTCTCGCCAGTGGGGCTAGTATAGAGGTGATTAGCTAATACAAGTGTACCCGTACCTAATCCACAGAGGTACATAGGTACATTGCTCAACCCACCTTCAGTTGCAAGGAGCTTAGCCCTGCTCGGCCCTGCAACCAACCTTCAACTTCAACTTCCTTCAAGGTCTCTTCCCGCATCAAGATCGAAAACGCCGAGCACAAAGTAGTCGATTGTCTGCTAAATCAGCTTTGAAGATATAAGTTCTATTGTCGATCCGATCCGATCCGAGTCCGCGCATCCACATCCGCATCCACATCCATCCATATCCCAATTCGTCATAATCAGCACCTGAATTGCGGCCAGCCAGTCCGGACTCATCGAAATACGACGCTGCGTCTGATACTAGGCCCAAGACAATCGCATCTACCGCGGCCACTCTCAAAACCCCTTATTAGAGACAGTATCCGCGTGGAGAGAGCGAAAGGAGAGGAAAGCGAGCACACGGAAGCGTCCAGGGCTCAGCACGCCATCCCTACTTACGCATCGAGCGACAAGAACAAGCAACCAGCAACCACGCGAGCACCTACATATACATACATATACATACCAAAATGTCGACCTTCGATCAGCCATTACCGCCTTACAATGCCTCCGACCCCACCGCGACATTCATGGGCACCTCGTGCCTCGACTTTCTCCTCATCGAACTGGTGCCCATGGCGTATCGCATCACGAACGAGCTAGAAGAGGCAAGCGATGCCGATGGTCGCGGCGACTCCCGTAGCAGCAAGAACATCGACGAGACGGGGTCCGTAAGCACATCAGCTGCCACCTTAGGCACAGCGCCGCACGGGTCGACAGGGGACAGGAAGGGCAAGCTCGACGAGGACGAGGAGAGGGAGGCCGTGTTTTTCCGCCTCGAGGGCCTAGGGTATCGCGTTGGACTGGGCCTTGTAGAACGGTATGACCTTACCACCTCGCTACCTAGCTACTCCTCTTCCTCGTTGCCCAATGCGCTTCTCTTTTCCACGTATTCATGACCTTGGGGTTCACCTTTACTGATCCCACGACAGCTTCTCCCGCGACCGCCCACGCTTCACCGACACCCTGGACGCCATCAAGTTCATCTGCAAAGACGTCTGGATGCTCGTCTTCAAGAAGCAGGTCGACAACCTCAAGACGAACCACCGCGGCGTCTACGTGCTGACCGACCACGCCTTCCGGCCGCTGTCGCGCATGAGCACCGATGCCGGAGGCCAGGCCGTTGCGCGGGCGCAACCGGTAAGGGCTTTCTTTCGCCTTTTCCCCTTTTCTGCCTCCTCGCCCACCTACCCGATTTTCAAGAGAGTCTACGCAAACTCACTGCCACGCTTCTTCTTCTTGCCATGGTAGACCCAGCCTGATGATCAAAGACTGACACCAATAACCCCAGTTCCTCTGGTTCCCCTGCGGAATCCTCCGCGGCGCCCTCGCAGCCATGGGCATCAGCGCCTCGGTGCAAGCGGAGACGAGCGAGCTGCCAGGCGCCGTCTTCCAGATCAAGACCCTGGGGACGGCTCCTAAATGAGCAGGCTGGCATTCACAAACGCGGGGAAAAAAGAAGAAGGGAAATGACAGGAAGAAGAGCTCATGCACTCTATTCTTCATCGTGGTCTCAATCAGATCATAGTGCGGGGGCCGGCTAAAGTGAACAATGAACAACTCCCACGCAAACTTACCTATATATACTAGACCAAAAGGTCACAGGCACGACTAACTGCATAGGCAACTACCCCGTTTTCCTCTCCCACAGCCGCGGAGAGCGGGCCGAGACACGATGCGGCAAGAGGGAAAGATCCCTACCTAGGCGGCTAAACTTGCCCCTCTATCCAATGCGCTGTCGCTATCATTCAATGCTCTTCCAGTCACAAGAGCAATTGTCTCAGTTCCAGGTCTAGTCCCAGGACATCCCAGGAGAGAGGCGAGACGAGACCTAGTTAACGCAAATATGATGTCTGACTAGATGGAGAAGGCCTGGCTTGAGTAGCCAGACATGGAGAGGTCAAGGTCAAGGTCTAGTCAAGTTAAGACTGTCTACTTAGCTTCGCTTAGCTACATATGTAGCGACCAAAGTCGGATACCGAGCGTTCATGATAGATAGCGCCCGCCCACCGGTGTATATAGCACGATACAATCGCTCGTGCATAGAGGCATTCACAACAATAGTTGCCTTACCTTGCCTACGAGAAGCAGCAGTTGAACCCAATTGAACCACTGAACCAATGAAGACACGCCCCATTAAAATTCGATCAGTGCAAAGATTATACATGATAGACTGGAAACGTACTCGACGTAGTTCATGTGGTCGGTGTCTTTGCTGTCAAGTTCCAATGAGTGTATATACAATGAGATCAATGGTTTCCTCCGTCATGTTATTCCTTCTGCCCCTCTACCCATTCTGGATACTCTAGCCCCATTAACATGTGGCTTAGCAATAGACACAGCATATCAGTTCGCATCAAGGAAGACGTGGTCTTGTTTCGGGGCGATAGCGCGTAGGAAGTGGCGGAGAAGGATGAGAAGGGGGGTTTCGGGACATTCGACGGGACACGGGAGTCGCGTGGTCACTTATTTGGATTGGACGGCCGGAGGTGGTCAATCTCTTCACAGCCTATAAAAAGAAACAGGAACAATCAGTCAATCGAACTCATGTCTCAATTGTGTAGTAATCTACGGTCGCGTGATCGCTTGATTTTTTTTTGGTTATAAATCCCACGTCTCTACTCGCGTTGATTTTTGTTATCCTCTTCTCTCTACTGACCACGCCAAAAGGGAACCATGGTCGAGACCGCATGGGATTTGCGGAATTGTGCAAACAGGCGTAGTGCTCCATCTAAAATATGGGCACCAATAAACGCGAATGCGCGCAATTACAGAAAGTTTGTCCACCGATCGCGCGCCAGAGCGCGAGATACGGTTCATGTCTCATAGCATTAAGGGGGGGATGATTTACTTCTGAGGAGGGGCGTTGGCAAAGGTGATGCCCTTCTCAATGTTGTCCTTGAGGCCCTTAACGCAAGCGTCTACCAGAGACTTCTCCTTCTCGGTGATACCGGTGAGAGGGTTGGTGACCTTCTCGATACCGTTGGGCTAGATTGTCATGTCAGTGACCCACTATTCACAGTGATGCGGTCGTGGGTTGGGAGAAGGGCTAGTTAGCTTACACCAAGCTCAACGGGGACAGAGAAGAAGTCTAGGCCGGTGGCGGTCTTGATTTCTTCACCTCCGGGAACACCGGGTAGGTAGACGAAGCTGGGCTCGACTAATCCCTTCTCGCCCTTGGCGGCCTTGAGAACCTTCTCAGCGAAGCTGCATGAAGTTAGCTATCATCTGGTTCAGTACCAGGCCGAAGATCTTACCGGAAACCTGCGAAAGCCATGGATAGAGTGGCCGAACCAGCACCATCCTTGGCCTTGACAACCTCGTCACCGCCGAATTGGACGCGGTTAACAAGAGCGTCGTACTTGTCGTCGGGAATGGTGACATTGGGGCTAGTCTTGCTGAAGAGAGGAACAATGGTCTCGCCAGAGTGGCCACCGATGACGGGGATGTTGAGCTCAGAGCCGGTCTTCTTGCCAGCGAGCTCGGCGACAAATGTCTCGGCGCGGACAATGTCAAGAGTGGTGACACCGAAGAGCCTCTGGGGGTTGAAGACGCCCTTGGCCTTGAGAACCTCGGCAGCGATGGGGACAGTGGAGTTGACGGGGTTCGAGATGACCAGGATGAAGGCCTTGGGGGCGACTTCAGCCGCAATCTCGATTAATCCCTTGACGATGCCAGCGTTGATCTTGAACAGGTCATCACGGGTCATGCCAGGCTTCCCTATACGTGTGTGAGCGCAACCTCAAGAGCTGGGTGTGATTGTAGTTGGACGTACGGGGAATGCCTGCAGGGATGACGATGATGTCGGCATCCTTCATGGCGGCTTTTCCGCCATCCTCCTTGGGTAGGTAGCCCGTTACTTTCTACGAGGCAGGTCAGCAATTGCCAAGGCTGATGATATCTAACGGTACGAGGGTTATGCTTACAGCAGTGGAGGAGATGTGAGAAAGGTCGGTGGCCACACCGGGGGTGTTGACGACATCGTATAGGGCGAGCTCATCAACGTAGGGGCTGAGCTTGAGAAGGAGAGAGAGCGGCTAAAATGGCTCATACGTCAGATTTGTTCACATATCCTGTTGGGGTGGTTCTGTTCAATTGGACAGCTCTGGGTTGGTTGACGAACCTGGCCAATACCGCCAGAGGCACCGGCAACGACTGTTCAGCAATCACGTTAGTTATTGCTGCCAGTCAATCTGATGATAGGGTTTTCTTTGGAAGATGCTCACCAGCTTTAACCATCTTGACTGTGTTGTTGTTGTGTGTTGAGGTGGGGTAGGAAGCTTATGATAATGGACTATGGCGGGGTTAACAGTCCGTTGCGTAGCTAGCTTGTTCGGTCTCTGCGGCCAGGAAGAGGAGTGGAAGAGTGTTAGAGGAGATTGCTGGGTGTGAGAGGGAAATGGTAAATGGATATGAGAAGAGAAGACAGAACAAGCTGTCGAAGGTCAAGGAGGAGCTACGAACCTTTATGAGTTGATGTCCTGAACGGGCCGGAGGAGGTCTGGGTGGAGAGGGGTCGTGGGATGTGATAGAAAGGAGGAAGCAGGTCGACGGCGCTAGCGAGGGTGATGCGCGAAATATTGCGGGGTTATTTGGAACACCCACCTCGCCCACCTCGCCCACCTCTAGGTGCCCCGCCAGGGTCTGATCGGCCCCGGTTCCCTAGGTAGCGCCGCTGCGACGCTACCTTACCCAGGCGTATCAATATTATGATGCCTACATGTACAGTATCAGAGTGCTGTACCTTCCTGCGCACACACATCCAGATGTACTTGTGAATGGCTGTGTCATTGCAGGGTAAGTGTGTACCTGCCAGTTTGCTTTACGCATCTGCTTACCGGCGTTATCTATCTCCCGTCACCGCTTCACGCCTGCCACCCGTGCTGTTGTCCCACGGCCGTAATTGGTCGCCGGGGTTTGTCAAACAGCTCAGAGCCATCAAGGTCTCGCAACCTTCCACCAAGGTCTGAGGCACCGGTGCATGCTTACAACCAACCTTACGACGCATAGACCTTAGGCATGTAAGTACACACACCCTTGGTGGCGGGGCCGGCCAGGCCAAGAGCTCCCAGCTCGCGGGGTAGACACCCGCCTACTGCAAGCCGGTGGGCTATCTGTTTCCAGATTGTATCAAAGCTAGTGCGCATCTGTTCCCATCGCGGGTGCAGTACCTGCCTACCAGGGCAGAACCAGGGCTGGTCCTAGTAAGTAAGGCAAGCCGCAAGGGCCGGACGATCGAGGCACATGCGCGTGATGGGGAGCTGTGGGCCATCCAGACGCACCGGATTACATACGGCCTATGCCGCGGCCACAGCTACTTCGCCTGGCATGTCTGCTATGTCTGGCTCGACTGGGCAGGCCGTGACAGTAGGTCGCCGGCCATTGAGACCTTCAAGGTTCGTTCATGCCTCGGTCGGATTCGAAACCGTGTTGTCCAAGGACTGCTTGGCTTATAGCCGGGCATGTGTCATATGTCAACACATTCTATACTAAGTACATATGTCATTGTTAGGTTCCGAGGGTTGTGAATTTACATACTATTAGTAGTATATCATCGGGCCGGCTCGGTTTGGATGAGCCTATCTGCTGTCGTCCAAACATTCGACTCTCCAACAGCTCTCGACGACTCTCCAACACACGGATGACTGTAAATGGGAGTCATGGCGGTCGACGCGGGCGGTGGCCAACCATGGGGCACATGTCATTCGGCGCTAAATCCACCCATCCCGTCCAGCCGCGATGGCTGAGCGAACATTAGCGTCATCGCAATCACCATTGGTCCGAAGCGTCTACAGTAGTCGTCTGCATTTCTTGGGTTTCTTAGTCCAAATAGGTATACGCCCGCAGTACCGAATCGCTCCAGCAGCCAAGTAAGTACAGACTGCTGTGGAGGGAGGATGAGGGCGGAATGGGGCGGAATGGGGCAACTGTCCCGTAGGATGGATGCATTCATGAATAATTTTTTATCATTGGTTCTACCAGCTAGCACCGAAGCATAATGAAGCCCTGTCCGCCAGTTCATCTAGCCTAGCTTGACCTCGAGATCCATTGCTTTGCGGTGCCCTATGTACCGGCGTCCCCATCTTTAGTCCTTTGATCGCTAAACACCGACAGGAGCCCTTACTCGGCGGCAGCGGCCTTCTTGGCCTTGTTGCCACGGGGCTTGGTCTCGGGGGTGGGCTTGGTCTCCTTGTAGGAGTGGCGGATGGCAGAGGCACGGGCAACGGCAGCCTGGCGGAGGTCGGGGCGGTAGCCGTTCTTGGCGGTCTGGTTGGCAACAGCAACGTAGGTCCTGGATGGAGCAAATGCATCAGCATGTTTTGCTGTCTCTACATGTGTAACATGGCAATAGGGGAGTACTGACTTGCGGGCGGACTTGCCACCGCTGTAGCTGGTCTCGGTGAGGGACTTGGCGGGCTGCTGAGCAGCGTCGGCCTTCTTGCTCACGACCTTAACGCCGTTCTTCTCGCCGGGAACGACACCAATGGCCTATCAAAAAACCCATCGTGAGCTTCAAATTCCAAGTCTCGTCGTATCGTGCGGTTGGGTGGTATTTTCGTTTCGTATCACGTTATGTTCGCGATCGCTGTAATTTCTCGTACCTTGTCATTGACGAAACCGGCATACTGGAAATCATGGTTAGCCACTGCTTCTAGCCAGAAAATTCGCCAAAATTCTCACCTTGCGCGAGTGCTTGTTCGTCAGGTTCAGGGTGTCGCGGGAGAACTGAACACCACCGGAAGCCTTGCGCTTGACAAGGAAGGAGTTGTTGCTGCCTGTGTAAATTCCGCCTGTATTAGTGTCGTTTCCTCCAGCATCCCGGGCCGGCAGAAGTGCGCAGCGGGCCGCAACTCACGAACAATCTCCCAGATCAAGTCAGCAGAAGCCTGAGAAGCCATTTTGAAATATGCTGGATTTGGGGGCTTGGCGGAGGTGATGTCGTCGAAAATGGGCAGTCTGCTATGTTGCTGTTGCTTCTGATTTCGCCCTTCACAGCCAGAGTACGAGATGGTGCGGGTATCGCTTAAGTCACCCGATTGGTACTAGTTTCCTCTGTTCTTGAGCCACGTCCGCTGACGTAAGTCCAAGGGCTCTGTACAGGCGCATTCCTAAGTAGACCCCCTTCAGCTGGGAGGCCTGCACGCCCGCATAGCGCGGCATGCAATAGGAGACTGGCATGACTGGATGAGACGTAGCAAGATCCGGGGGGCTATCCACCGTATCCGTCTGCTGGGGAACGGCTGACTTACACACTCACACCACCTGCAACAAACCTCATTGTCGCTTCTTGAGCTTCAATCCAAGTCGATCTGCTCGCACATCGACGTATCTGCCAGATGGCCTGAACACCAACACATTTCTCCTTTACGGCTTTCTTCACTTTCTCTTCACTGATCTTTCTTAACTCTTGTTTCCTTTTGTTCTCCAAACCCGACTAATCCGACACCTCCCGTCGCAACTACAACTTAATACGACCCCGAACGGAGACCCGACACATCCCGATACCTACCTGGACATCTGTCGCACCGACTCGCATCGCCTTCATAACAAGACACACACACACCAAACGACACCATGTTCTACTACCTCGTCTACAGCCTGACCTTCGCGGTCCTCGTCTTCGGCACCGCGCTCTACGTGACCCGCAACTCCTGGCTGCACTACCTGCCCGCTCTCCCCGGCACGTCCTACATCTACTCGCGGCTCCCCAACAGCTTCGCAGGGGACATCGAGGCGGGGCTGTCGAGCAACACCTTCGACCTGGGCGCCAACGTCGACTCGGGCGACGGGCGCGCCGGCCTCGACGACGACGCCAAGACCGAGATCCTCAAGATCATGAAGAGGCGGCGTCTGCGCTTCGACGAGGCCCGACGCGTCTACATGGAGCAGCGCTTCAGCGCCAACGGCATCGGTGCCGATGGCCTGCCCAAGGACCCCAAGTTTGTCAGCTTTTCGTAAAGAGGGGGGGATGCTGACGGGGTCAATGGAACGTTGGGTAAAGAGAGTCCAAGGACTGGGGAGAAAGGAAGAAAAAGAGAGATAGGGGGGAAGGAAGGAACAGCGTGGCGCGGACATGATGAACTGAGCGAGTAGTCTGTCTAATAACGCCAACGCCACACATGCAAGGAGGAATTTGACATACCAAATACCCTTCTGTTTCCCATGGTGGGAATTTCGAACGAAGGGTTTCCTTTCACCACGTCATCATCATCATCACCATATACCACACCCATCGGCGCGAGGACAATCGCGTCTCTATTCCATTATTTCCTCTTTCTCAGGCTACGGCGTTGTGGTGATCATTAAGTTCGAGTGTGTTTTCACGGGGGGTTAGAGGCTCGCCAGTGTGTCGATAATTAGGGTAGGGAAGGCAGCACGGATGCATGGCTGGGGATTCCTTCGTACGATACCATCGCAATACCCCACACACACAGAACGGCTCATGGCGCACATATAGACGTACTCTTGGTTTTTACTTTGTTGGTCAGTTGGGGAATAGTTGTTTGCAATTCCCATGATATCACTCAACTTTCAATCTGAGCTTGTCACAATTCTGCAAAAAGGGATTCGTTTCGTTCGGATATCGTTGTCGTATTACGACAGTTCATGAGCTATTTCTAGCTGAATATTCTCATGAGTGTTTCAGTGAGCTGTGACTGATGACATGAGACTACCTAGACATTGGGCCTCAAACGCAATGCGATGTTGCGGCTCCAGTGGACTGTTTCTATATATTTGCTCGTGTATACACGAGGTCTGAGACGTTCAATCAGATGGATGCATCGAGAATAAAGTCATTCGAAGGTATCTTCGCGAATTAAAGGACTAGTGAAGCTGCTCTAAGTCATCACAAGTGTCTCCCCTCTCGTCATACTATGTATTTACATGTGGGTTGCCAGGATCCGCCCCGGCCAAGCGGCTCATTCATATCTATACCCCTCTCATCGTGAGGAGCGGTAGTCAGGACAGCCTTGACAACCTTTTTTCGTCGCATTTTTCATCGTCGTAAAACTATGTACATTCTCTTCCACTTCTTCTCGCCGAGGAGATATCATTACGGTCAACCGAGACTTCTGGTCTAGGCCATTCTTCTAAGGTATAAGTGATTAAACATTCATTTCAAGTCATGCCACCTTGCTCTGCAGGTGGTGACAAATAGTCGCGCCTGTCGCAACAGGTGCTCGGTAAAGAAGGAATTGCGTTGAAGAGCAAAGGTGTCGAAAAATGCCGAAGCTTTTTGGCTCCGGTCACCAGCGATATATGGTGTGAGATTGGCGTAAGCAATGGCTCGTCTATTTGCTCTTCTTGGATTCCGAGTGGTCGTATACACGGTCGTCAACGCCCTCGACCTGCTTGGTCATCTGCTCGACGCCCTTGGCCTGCGCCTTCCACTGGGCCTCGCTCATCTTCTTCTCCTTGTCGAAGAGGTCGTCATCGGGCTTGCGGTAGGAACCGCCGAGGCGGTCCCAGAGGGTGGTGTACTGGCCGTAGTTGAAGTTGAAGTAGAGGTGATGCATGGTGTGGCAGGCGGCGCCGTTGATGACGGGGCTGTCGGCGACGTACTCGCCGTCGTGAATCATGATGGTCCAAAAGTTGACGAAGATGAAAAGGGCCACGGACGTGTACTTGTTCAGCGGGAACAGGATCGGGTACAGGTGGTAGGGGAAGGATTGCGAGAACCCGTCGATAGGGTGGAAGGCGTGTGAGGCGAAAGGCGTTGGCATGATCCACTTGTGGTGAGGCTTGTGCAGGTGCTTGTAGATCTTGGGGTGGTGCAGTCCTCGATGGATCAGATAGATCAGAGCGTCGGTGAAGACCAGGAAGCAGGGGAACTGCAGGAACTCATACCACATGCCAGGGCCTTGCTCGGGCGTGTCGTATAGCTTCGTGTGGCCGCGGACCTCGAGCAGCCAAAAGGCGGTGGTGAGCACAGCCATGCCGGGGAATGCCTCCACCGATTGCCTGATCTCCATTGAAATTTGGTTCTTGAGGTACTTGGGGTGCAGCTTGTTGTTCTTGTCGAAAACGAGCCAGTACGACAGAGAGGCGAAGACGAAGTAGAGTAAACAGCCGAAAATGCTAAGGGGGTAGGTTAGTAAAAGGGGGGCTCTAGAGCTTGGTGGTAGCCACGTAGTGCATGCTTATTATGCTTACACAGTTATTGTCCACAGCGAAATGGCCTGGCGGAAGATGTTGTCACGGTCCCAGGCACTCATGTATGCGTATTCGCTCGGCTCAAACTCGATATATGCGGAGGTGGGCTTGTATTGCCACGAGGAAGCCGTCGTGTTGTGAACATCGAACAGGTCGGACGCGGCCGACCGCGCAGGGTGCACTTTGGCGAATGCATAGTCACCCAGATAGGTGTCCCAGACCTCGAGAATAACGTCCATGTTGTATGCAGTCGTCAAGCTCGGACAGAGAAAGGTATGGACGCGCAGGTGACAGCTGTTGGGCGCAGAAAGAAGGAAAACACAGGCTGCGTCGCGAGGGGTGAGAGGTGAGAAAAGCGAGGACTATTAAATCAAGTCCAGGCGAGACCACGGGGCCTGGCTCGAGTTCGGGTTCGTTGGTGGAGCTGGACTGGGCAGATCTTGTTGAGCCCCAGATCTGATAAAATGCGGAATGCGGAATGCGCTGCAGGAGAAAGGCCGAAAGCGGGCAGTTCAATGCTGGACAGTCGTTGCTTCTTGGGAATATCTGAGCACTCCAGCTATTGAGATCACCGGCAAATTAGAAAAAATATGCGAGTGGCTTGGGACCCCTGAAAGACCGTCCGTGTAAGGATGGATGCTACACCTGTCAATTAAGGTTGCTCCCTTGCGCTATACCCAGAGCTATAGAACCAGTGTGCCAGAGGTATCTAATGACTCTCGAGAAACGGAGCAGCTGCGCGCAATTAAGTAGTGTTCTATGCGCGCTGGCCGTCAACACCGCTGGTTGGCGGTTTCGTGCTGAATTGGTGCTGAATTGGTGCTAAGAATGCGGTTTGTTGGTGGGATGCGAACACGAACGTACGATCGAAGGGCTTTCTTTTCGATGTGGCATCATGGCAATGTCGAGATGGGCTGAACAGCGAGGTCGACCTGTGGTACGCTTAGGTAGGTACGCCAGGCGAGCCAGGTACCCTAATTAATTACCTGCAGCCTACCAAGCCCGTCTAGCAGCCCGGGGACCAGGCGAGCTGGGCAGCCATCAGGCAGGACCACGCTTACTGCACGCCGTTCTGTGCTGGCCCTTCTGCTAGTGGTCCCGTAGCCCAAGGTCCCACTCTTTTGCGCCGCTTCTGCAGCTTCTCTGCTGCCATCGGAGCCGCCCATTGGTATGCGCCAATGTGGTCCCCCCCACTGCATCGCTGGGTGTTGAAGCTTCCGGTCGATTGTTGCCCCTTGCCATCAGCACCGTCGTTAAACAGACGGTCAGCATCATCCACCTCCAGTCGCCTCACCCGCATTCGTATTCGTATCGAAGCTCCGCGACAGCTTCCATGACCGTCCCGCAAAATGCTGTACGCGTAGGAACAACATGCGTTAAAACATCTTGCCACCGCCATTAAATCTAATCTGCGCCCAGCTGCCCGGTCCCCTCTTCGGTACTCGAATTGGTGATTAGCTCCAAGCTGTACTATTACGCACATGCACGCAGATACAGCTGAGATCTGTACTCGTAGGTTCAGTCCACACCAACAAAATAACGAACGGGCTATACCGTCATTTCCTCACCGACGTGCCACACGGAGTGGGATTCATCGCGCCACACAATTCGCCCCATCCTTTGTCTTTGATACCTGACGCACATGCATGTTGCTTTACCGACAAGTGTACGTTTGTCAGATGCATCGGACAATTAACGGCTGGTACGCGGCAGGCTAAGATTATTGCTCTCTTACTCGGCATGTTGGATGACCATTGCTGACAGCCGATCATATTCAATTATTATATTTGGTAAGGAGGCACAAGTGTGTTTGTTGTATGCTGGATTCGACCACATCCGCCAACACAACAGCCCCAACTATTTATACGCCATATGAACATCCACTGATGACAACATGGCTACACTATGAGTCGTCTCAGTGGTGATGAGGCTCGTCCGGGCCCTGTGGCACGACATTGTCTACAGCCCATTGCCGTATGCTGTCGAAGTTTCGGCACTGCGCAATAAAAAGTCAGTCATCGCCAGCCGGAGCATGATGTGCGAGGGTTAGATGCATGATCCCGAGTAGCTTTCGTGCTCTCTCTCAATAGCCAACATGAGAAGATGATAGATTCGAGAGGTCTCTTACCGTGTGTGGTGTGTTGTAGTTGGGCTTCAGATGGCCGTCGTTGAAGGGGTCGTTATAACTGAACACCCCGACGTCGCCCTGGCACATGACGAACTGCCGTAACGCATCGATACAGTGGTCGAGGTGGTTGCGCAAATCGTTTGGCGCCGCCGCCATGTCGCCTCCGAGAGGAGTGTAATGGTCCTTGTACATGTTTTGCCGTAGCAGGTTGAGGCAGTGCAGTTGATGGAAGACCTCCATAGCCACACGATAGCCCGGCTCTCCGTTGCGCGGATCTGTAATTCTCAGGGACTCGTCCGGATCGAGGCCGAGCTTGCCCAGCTCCTCCTCAGATATCATGAAGCCGCCAGCTAACGAACATGGTCAGAATGCACCACCGACCATAATTGGTGATGACTAGTACTCACGTGCCAAAATCCCGTCCCATTTCGCATCTACATCGTCACCTTTGCCAACGAAAGGCCCATCCGCAAAGGGAGGTAGATCGAATCGGCGCGTTTCGTATCCGACAGCGCTTATTGCTGGTGCTTTAAGAAAATATTAAAAACCGGACTTCTACCCGTGCTTTCTTTGCTTGGGCAACGTACACCAAGCCGAGAACCGTCTCGTATATTCTAGATCCGATGTCTTCGTGGTCCTCGCACAAAAGCTCAATGCGAAGAAAAGTGCCGAGGCTGATAATAGAACCGCATGTGCTAGCCATACCCAGTGTATGCTCAGGTTTCGGAGTCCAGAAGTAAGAGGTTCACTCTCGCCCGTCCATATCAACGTTTCTTCACTGTCAGTACGCTCGCACTTCTCTAGAAAAGGCTCCTTGTCCAGGGCTATCGTATGGTATTTATCCGGCATTTTTGAGTATTAAATAAAGTGGCACTCCAGGTGCTGGTAAGAAATGAATGAAGTGTTGAACTAGACCGTACCAGCAGCAGGTTGAAAATCGAAAATGAAGAAGAAAGGAATGTCTTACCGACAGGATCAACTTCGATTTTCCCCGGGTTCTAATACCGGGGAAACAGCAGGCTATGTGAAGGCTGGGTTCCACCCGCTAAGACTTACTTACCGTCATATGGAGATCCCCTGAACCATCCAGGGTGTGTGGATGCGACTTGATAAATATGTCGAGATAACGCGATTGTGGTCTACGGTATCGCGAAGCTGTGACCACTGGCGTCTCAAGTTGGGTCGAGAAACATGAAACTCAGCGCTAAGTGCCTCGTCGAAACATGCAGGGCTGGGAGCACGTTCCGTTTCGGGCAACTTAATCCACGCACAGCAGGGATTGCTCGAGCTATGAAACGTCGACCCTGGCTTGCCTGGGTCGTATTTGGGAGCACTCCAGGCAATTGGAAAATGTTCATAGCATAGTTAAAGGAGACTCAGTTGACGATGCAACAGCTTCTGTATTGACAGCATATAGAGGACTAGCATAATACATCAAACTTCTAAAAACATAAAATATAGACATATCAAGTCCTACCTTTACCCGTGTTCTAATAGATTTAGAGACTAGTGCTAGAGCAGTCTAGTGAGAGAGAGGTATAGTGTATGCAAGCTATGTCACAGGATTAAAGACCATAAGAACCGCTAAAAAGGAACCATCGTTACAGTAACAGACAGCAAAATTGCTGTAACGGCGAATCGAACGCCGGTCTCAAGCTTGCTCCGACAGGTGGAAGGCTAGAATGATAACCACTACACTACTACAGCTTTTGGTTTGTTGATGTACGATATTGAACAAAATGCAACTAAGTTTGTATGTGATTTTGTACAGTTGTATGTCCTTAAGATTAGACTTTACCTACCTTGGACTTTGTGTTGCTATCTATATACAATAGCTCTCTAAGTAGCAACAACCCCTCGTATATCCTAGATCATGTGGGAATAGAGTCACGTTAGGCTTGCAAAGAAGGGGTCGAATCTCAAGGGTTACTAAACGTAAGGAAAAAACTTATGTCATAACAAGGCAGAAGTAGTACGGACTTATATACACAGAAAATACAGTGGTAAATAGTCCCAGAGTATTCACTTCCGTTATTTCTAGTGGTCATATGGTTGCTACGCTGCAAAGGGCTATACTATAGCCCCTTGCCTGCACCTATTCAATGCAGTCACGCGAGCCACGCACAAGCCACACTAGCCCCTCACTAGCCACAGGCCAACAGATCATAATGATGTTATTGTATTTAGCTGTATACTTTATAGCTTGATATCACTTGCTCCTATTAAAGGAATTATCGTGTATTAGAAGTTGAGTCGCTCCCTTGCTTATCTGCTAGCTGGCTGGAATCTTCCCTTGTTGCTATAAGAACTCAAGACTTTACCTAAGGTGCATCGTGGCTTACTTAATACTCTAAAGTAAGTATCTATCCACATCTTGAACTCGAATCTGAAGCTAAGACTTCGGTGTAACAACTTGCTTCGATTCAAGACAATTGGCTTAAGTCATACCATTTTGAACACATACAATGGGTCTGGACACGGGACGTGGCACGCTCTATATGAAGATCTCCACGGTATCGTCCCAATGGCGTGCTATGATTGGCGTGTGACAAGAACAAGGGATCACAATATGCACTACCAGTAGTATGGTTAAATATGCCCTCGAGCCCTCCATCGTAAGTTTCTCTGCCCATTTCCCAACTCGGTCTTCCGCAACAACCCTGTCCATGTCCATCGGATATTACATGCAAGTAAGGGTCTGGATATTTTACATCTCATATGGTGGCTTCCTTCCATGCAACAACTATACAGGCTCGATAGATATACGAGGGACTAGATATTTGGTGTTGCATGGTTCATCAACGCACTTCCCGTTGAGCTACTACTGCCAGCAATGTTTCACGGCAAGGATCGCTCCCTAATACCACCTACGTCGATCAAAACTCAATGCAGGCCGGCATCCTAGCCGAAGGCTCTGGGCTAGGTCAGGTATGCACGTGTGGGATATTGAGGGTTCATCCTGAAATAACTCGGCATCACGTATTTACGAACATATTTCCAGATCTGTTCACTTTGGTCACCTCACAAATTCAATTCAAAGCGGAAGCTCTTCGGTACCAGTTTGCACAATCACTCGCAAGTCACAACATAACTGCCCCTCTTCATCTTGGGAAACCTGTCAAGCTGCCCTACCCTTGTAGACATGCCCGAGCCTGGATTCGTCCACTGACCATCAGACGGGCCTGATGATAGAAGGCTCTGACGTAGTCCTCCTCCTCGCGTGTTGGCGTAGACCCAGTATCTTGCAACTGATGCTAGTCAAGCAGTGCAGGTACAGTTGTTCCCATCGCAGACGTATGTTGCCATTGATATAGGAATAATAAAACGAAGGCCACCAGTTAAAGAGTATTGAGGCTGCCTTCTGAATATAATCGCAATGACTAAACGTAGGGTATGATGTGACGAAGTCAGTCGCTCTATATTTGAACCCTTAGAGCTATCATGGAGGACTGACGATCAATGGTAGCACCTAGCACAGCTGTAACATCTACTGTCGCTATTGCGGGGATTTGCTACGACGTGTCGATGACTTGATTCCCTTGACGGCAGTTAATAGCCCTCTATGATGCTAAAGCCCTGTATAGAGGCTTTGCCTTCTCGTAATCAGCTAGAACTGGCGTTTAATCATGCTTAGAGAGCTAGCATCCGACAACATCTCATGACTAGCTATTGAGGATTATTTTATCTAAGTACTACAAATAAGAACATCATGATGTAGTTCTTTATCAGGTGCTAAGGTAGCATGAGCCTTACTATGACCTAGGGGCTCCCTTGCAGAGGGCTATTTAGGTATGAAATCCGTATACATAAGGACTAAGTGACTCCCATTATATAAGAGAGCCCAGGAATCAATAAAATTAACACCCTAACTCCTACTATTCTACTTGGCTATGTAACTACTGCTATATTCTTTCACTCTGGTATAATAACACTTCATGTTCTTGAAGTATAAGGGAGTTTAATCCCCACAATGACATCAGCAAATCATAAAGCATCAGTGGTTTAGTGGTAAAATCCATCGTTGCCATCGATGGGCCCCGTGTTCGATTCACGGCTGATGCATTTTGTTGTTTTGCTTCAACGTCTTCTCATATATTTTTGGGCAACTCTGCAAGTTAAGCTTGAGGTTGTGTATGAGAAGCCCGGTCGATGCTTCTAATTCGTTTGATCTATCTTCAGATCTATGTCACTTAAGTAGCATGGGCCTAACATCATACCCTTATAGCAACATCAACATGTTAGGCCTAGGGGGGTTAGCTAAAGGAATACTATTGCATGGTGTCTATCTACTATGTCCTTACTTATTGGAAACTCCTTACTCGATCTACCCGTGGAGATCATGTCGAAAGCCAAAGTAAGAAGTCTTACCTGCCGAACTTGTATAAGCCGGAATATTCAGCTGTCACGAGGTCAAGAAATATTGATGCAAGACTTTATGTCTATCGCTACGAACACTAGGGTAAGCATTCTAAGAGCCTTCAAACATCAGAATTCCATCAAGATTCTCAAGGACTGTGTTAGATCATATGATAAGGTATGGACACATGCGTGCTTAGCACTAGTGGTGCTGCCGGTTTGGGAGTTGATGTTTTCGGCCTGAGGATTAGATGCTCGTACTTTGCACATAACCTCTGGATATCTTGTGCTGGGGTGGCTAGCCGCAGGTGGAAGAACCAGGAACAAGTACAATGCGCTGCGTAATATGGAAGGTGGCGTCTGGATCATAGAGGGTTCCTTAATCAAGGGTCAAGCGATTTGCGGTGATATTCTAGGTATCCATCTGTTTGGACGGGTCAAAGTAGTAATCTGTGTGTTACAGGCTCACAGCAGTCTAGCGCAGGGAGCCTATCTGAAGACATGTGTTGGTTAGTGGCACATGTCTGAATAGCAACGTTGTATGCGCAGGCGTCTTTTCTTGAACCCGGTGACTGCTATAGCCTTTTTCTACAGCGAGATTTGCAGGATAGCAAGGGAGCTATTCTATACTAAAGTCCGAAACCAAACGGATATAAATGGGTCAGGTCTAGTACTATCTGCCGTCGGGATGCTAGGAAACGCTTATTGATGATGATGGGTGGTATTGGAATTCGATTTGTTCGGGATCTGTGCCTTGAGATGAGAGGGGCATTGGGACGTCTGAGTCAGGATGTCAGGCTACCTATGGACTGCGAGCCCTTATCAAGTCACGGCTGGGCGTACAAAAGGATTTAGCTTAACGCCGGTAGCACGGTAGCACGGTAAAGCCGCGATCTAGATGCCTTCGGTACATTAGGCATAGGTATACATGTAAAGGCTGTAAGTAGCCTTCTTCATCAAGGCAGCTGGCAGCAGAAGCAGGAGACCTATCGCCTCAAAACCGCTGCATTTGTTGACATTGGCTGCAGGTTCCCGTCCTGCTCCGCAGACTGCGAGATGTGTCGGTCCCTATAGATATTCTCATGCCCGCCCGATGCTGGTCCGTTGATGCGCTCCGCAAACCCAGTTGTGACACAGAGCCTGTGAACAGACAGTCTTTACGACGTAGGTAAATCGCCACGTAGTAACCCCGTGATAGTGCCGTCGTGCCGTACGTGAAGCCTCCGTGTCAAACAAACCTGCATCCGTGTGCAGATGTAGATAGATGCCTTGCAAAAAGAATAGAAAATCCTGTCTTAGATGCTAGATATGGCTAGCCTCTTCATCAGCCCCCTGGGAATACGCCTATCACACAAGCTATTTCATTTGTATGATGACGATGGCGTTGATGCACAACATGTACTAAGCTTTGTCATATGTGATAATACCCCGCCCCAGGCAAAGTCTGTTCGAAGGCATCGCAATGTCGATGGTTTTGCCGCCGAAGCCGCGTTTGCACTGCAGCCTTGTCTAGGTAGGTCTAGGCCCAAGCATGAAGTTGCTCATGATACTGGCTATTCTCTCCAGCTGGGGCGAAGGAAGCATAAGCATCGAGCCATGTCCTTGTGTGTCTCGAGCGGAAAAAGTATGACTGATTCTTGGCAAACGACACCACTTGATACATAGGTATCTGGTATCATCATCTACATGTACCGTCTGTCGGGAAGGCGACTGGACAGAGGCATAGGGCGGGCTTGCTGACAGACGTGATACCTACGAGTACCAGTGTCGCCAGCGAGGGTTGGTTCCAGGGTTCGGGATCGTTCACCCGCTTTCACGCCGGACAAGTGAAAATATGGTATCGCAATGTGCAGACTGTGGAGAAGACTCGGCAAGGCCATAGGCGCCGAGTGAGGAATGGCGTGGTTGAGCAATGCCGGGGGAGCTGGTCCCGGTAGGTAGAGTTGTACCTATAGTAGGATCGTATTAAGGTCAGCACATGCGAGCTGGTATTTGCTCAGGCTCCACCTGCACCCGTGCTAGATGTACGTAGGCACTTGTTAGTGGATGAAATGTAAATGTACCTCGACACTGAGCCTGACTGCCCGTCTACCTAAACGTACCTAACCCACTAGGTCGGCGGACACTGGGCTCGACTGGGGCCATCTTCCCTCGAGTGGAGCTGTGCTGGGGTCTTCTGTTACACAACCGCTTACCCCTGCTGCGAAATGTTTGTTTGGTCGAATTGTTCGGTACGACGAGATTATCTGGTATTACGCATACCTACTAGGACTTCGTGGAGTCGGAGAAGCAATGGCGACACGAGCTTCCCAAGTAAGTACTATGTAGGTGGACGATTGATGCGTACGGGCACGGGGCACGGGCGATGAGATAAACAACCTCCCGTATGTGTGCTTCTATACATACCCAGCCCGTGACCTACGTAAGTAAATACACATGTACTTGATGCATGTCGGCGGCATGCAGCTGCGATTCTATTAGTAGCTAGCCATCTTTCTTCAAACTCAATATGAACATTATTAGAAACCTTGAACACAATTGCACCCGGAGAGATACTACGGGTATGCCCGTTTAACTATGCATATATATCTGTGCCACATTGTCCACAGCTCTGAGGGCTGCCATCGACGCTACCTGGTATAAAGCTACACTGCATCTATTTGGCTCCTTTGGTACTGGCTATCCCAAAGAAAGCCAATTGCCTACAATTATGTGAGTGGTGGAAACATGTCGAGGTCTACCCTACATTTTGTGCTGCACGTACCTCTCCACGTATGGGGCCTCAGCAAACGAACCCCCGGAACCCCCCACGATACCAGCTGGTAGTACATGTAGGTAGTCCTGCTTTGTACCTAGGTATCTACATGTAGGATTGGGCGCTGCAACGCTCCCCCGGTCACTTGCCCTGCAGGAGCATTTGCCCGAACTAGCCGTTTTGTCCATGATGCAGCACACACAGCTTTTCATACAATGTAAGGACGACCTGCAGGCCTGACCTGCAGCGCACCACACCGGGCTCCTGCTGCATGTGGGCCTGTCGGGATTCCTCCACCTCCAACCTTGCCATCTGAACAGTGGACAGCAAACCCACTGGCAGCCTGCCGTAGCGGTTGGTACATGCGACATGCACTCTACTTAGGAAGGACGGGAGCCTAGATTATATGGGGTCGGGCGAGGTACTACACGTACAGTGTGGCGTATATATCCCCGGTAGATTCGAGCGGTACCGACTCGGAGTGATGCGTACAGTATGTATCGGATGCAACCCAGCTGAGATGGAGATCCACTCGCACGACTTCCCTGCGCCCCACATAGGCACGATAGACATCCTATACGTACCGAGGTACCTTTGCATGTACCTATGTACCTACTCAAGCTAGCATGGTAGACGCATGGGCCAGCCGAGCAGCTGCAGTCCAACGGAAATCCCATGTACTCCCCGGTCAACAGGTACCAGGCAGGCCCTGACTGCGAAACTAATACCAATAGAGACCAGCTATATAAGCCGCGAGCTGGCTCTGGGTCCTGATTCCTCGCCCGCATCCACTCTGCCGCCCTTCCCTGCTCCAGCGCTCCAAGCACCGGCAACAAACCTTCCTCCCTTTTCCCATTCGATCAGACTACACCGTCCATCCATCCATCCATCTACCCACGTACTGTCCGTCCACCGACAACTCGAAGCACCGCGCAACCCCTTCAAGTCCACCGGGCACCGCTGTCCTGTCTCTGCCGCGACACTCGTGGGACAGCGTCATCGTCGTCGGCATCCCGTACGCTGCAAGACCGCCTGCGCGCTTAGCTCCCACCCACCACTAGCACAGTCGCCTCGTATCGCGTTGTTGCGCGGCACGCCCTACGTGACTAACGCATGCGTCCGCGAGCGAACAGACTTCAGAATTGCTGAGATACCTCAACAAGAGAAGACGCCAAAAGTGGGGTGCATGCAGCAACCGCGAACAAGTGCGCGCCCAGGCCATCGATACGATACGACACGCGGAGCTTAATACACCGTCATGTCGCTGTACCCGCATAACGCCCGCGGCTTGCCGCAGAATCAGAGTGGCCGGCTGCAGGAGCTGCTCGAGCAGATCCGCAGCGAGTTTGAGAATCAGATCCGAATCAACGAGGGCTATGAACAGCAAAGTAGGTTCTCCGCAAGCTCCTCCACGCATTTGATCTCTTCTTCCGCCACCTGCCTTGAACAACCTTCAAAGTACCACGTGTGGAACTCTTCAGGACAACCCGGCTAATATTTCGGAAGTCCAACAGCAAGTTCAAGAAGCCTCGCTCATCAGGGACAAGGTTTACCAGCTTGAACAAACTCACATGAGCATGAAGCAAAAGTAGGAAGCCTGCGCCGAGGCGTTGCTGTCTTTGTGGAGGCATTGCTGACTCGATATAGATACGAGGAGGAGATCAACATACTCCGTCATAAGCTCGACGCCGGAAGCCGAGGAGGCGCGCCTCCGCAACCTGGCATGCCCGGGCCTCAGCATGGCGGACCCTCGGCTCCACCCCCGTCGATTGGCGTTGGAAATAACCTCTTCGGCGGAATCATGACCGGCCAGGGAGGCCAAGGTGCTGGCTTGCCCCCTCAGCCGCCGCCGCCAGAGCATCAGCCACCTCAAGCACAGCACCAGATGCCCCAGCCGCCTCCCGGGCTGCAAGGCCCGCCACCGCCGCCGCCGCCCCCATCCCAAGCGCCCCCCTTCCAGCCAGGCTACGGTCAAGGTCCGGGCGGGCCTAATGGTTTTCCTGGCCAGGCTCCTCAGTCCACGGCTTCTCCCGGTCCCGGTAAACGCGGAATTGGGCGTCCACCTGCTGGTGGCCCGGCTACCCCCCAGATCAACACGCCTCTCCCGTATGCCGGCCCGGGCGCATCGCCCCAGGTTCCCAATCACCCTACGCCCGATCATAGAGTTGCTCATCAGCCGCCGACCGCTATGATGACCAATGCACTGGGAGAGTTGGATCCCGATCGCGTCCCTGCGCATGTTAAGAAGGCTCGTGACGACTGGTTTGTTATTTTCAATCAACACGTCCCACGCGTCCTCGATGTCGACTTGGTCCACACGCTGTCTCACGAAAGTGTCGTGTGTTGTGTTCGGTTCAGTCATGATGGAAAATATGTAGCAACTGGCTGCAACCGTTCGGCCCAGATATACGATGTGTCCACTGGTGAGAAGGTCTGCGTCCTACAAGATGAGACAGCTGAGATCACTGGCGATCTATACATTCGAAGCGTCTGCTTCAGCCCCGATGGCAAGTATCTCGCCACTGGAGCCGAGGACAAACTCATTCGGGTAGGCTCTCCTGTCCCCACCCAATAGCTTATTGGCAATCATGCTAACATGCTTAGGTCTGGGATATCGCTTCGCGAACCATCCGAAACACTTTTGCAGGCCACGAGCAAGACATATACTCGCTCGATTTCGCCCGAGACGGCAGGACTATCGCTTCGGGAAGTGGTGATAGAACCGTCCGACTTTGGGATATTGATACAAGCTCCAACATTCTGACCCTCTCCATTGAAGATGGTGTCACCACAGTGGCTATTTCACCAGACACCAAGTATGTCGCAGCAGGCTCCCTGGACAAGAGTGTTCGTGTCTGGGATATCCACCAAGGATACCTGTTGGAGCGTTTGGAAGGCCCAGACGGCCATAAAGACAGTGTCTATTCAGTTGCCTTCTCACCCAGCGGCAAGGAGCTAGTGAGTGGCAGTCTAGACAAGACGATCAAGATGTGGGAACTCTCACCCTCTCCCTCTCGTCTTCCAGGCAACACTGGACCAAAGGGGGGTAGATGTATCAAGACTTTCGAGGGTCACCGAGTGAGTATTATTCAAAGCGAGTCTTGTATTTTGTACTAACTGTGGGCAGGACTTCGTTCTCAGTGTGGCGCTCACTCCGGATGCGAACTGGGTGATGTCCGGATCGAAAGACAGGGGCGTTCAGTTCTGGGATCCCCGCACCGGCTACACTCAGCTTATGCTACAGGGCCACAAGAACAGCGTTATATCCGTTGCTCCCAGCCCAACAGGTGGGTTCTTCGCTACGGGATCTGGCGACATGAGAGCCCGTATCTGGTCATACCGTTCCCTCTCACAGTAGAATGACGTGGGACCCATGATGACGAGTGAACTAAGTAGGCCTAATAACTTGTCCTGTACCATTGATAATTTGTACTAATGGTACCAGGGTTTATATCGACCCATGTCTTGAGTCGTCTTGACTAAATGTTGTCCGAATCGGTGCTGGAAATTTAGGGTCGTAGTTAACTCTTAGCGTGGAGAGAACAAAGGACGGGGGGGCATGTAAAATGGTACGACGGCTTAGGCTATTCTGTTAAGGAACATGGTTTGGCTGGCACTTGTTTAGAAGCCAAGAATATTACTAGTGTGCTACATTTTCATTGCTCTGATCAATTCCTCTGCCATGGTAGTGACCTTCATATTACCTTTGCCACGTCGTATGTAATGGCACCTGCATCGATAGCCCCCCTATAGTTTGATGACTATCCACAGCCACCCATGTCTGACTACTTGCGCATCGAAGTCTTTGCCATTGGGGCAGTGTGCCTGCAAGTTGGATGTTGTCCTTTTGAAGCTGATGTGCAAGTAGTGACGACTCGGCCACGAAGCCTCCTCCCGTCTCCGAAATGTTGCTGCCAACTTCGCGTTGCGTCCGGGGCTATGCGGGAGGATATTTGTTTGTATGTGATTTATACAATCTAAGACCAGTACAAGAGAAACAATGGCATTCATTGGGCAGCAATGGCCTCGAGGATCCTGGTCGCATGGTTG
Source organism: Astrocystis sublimbata (assembly GCA_022453515.1). Classification (NCBI taxonomy): domain Eukaryota; kingdom Fungi; phylum Ascomycota; class Sordariomycetes; order Xylariales; family Xylariaceae; genus Astrocystis; species Astrocystis sublimbata. The sequence goes on along the minus strand of JAJNNY010000065.1, from coordinate 72,583 downwards.
CTTGTATTTGTTATTTGGTTATTATGTATTGATTGACTGACTGGTATTACGCGATTTGTACTGTAATAACTGACCTGTCTGTCTGTCTGTCTGTAAAGTTTACGGGACATGACAATGATAGGTACGTGGTTAGCTTACTTGAGCCTGACAAAGAAGCTTTTGTCTTTATGACAGACACAGCAGCTCGAGGCGAGATTGAAAGAAAGTAATCCAATCAGTTGATTGGTAATTAATAATACGGTACTCAGCCCTACGCTAACGGCGTGCCTTATGGATGTGATAGATCGCTGCTTGGATACTATGGCGTCGGAAAGGAGATTGACTCGGGTTCCTGGTTCTATAGATAGTGAGAGAGAGGTGATCGATCGATCATCGGTCGAGGACAAAGGTATGATACTCCATGAAAGCAGCTGTCGAGGGGTTCGAGAGGAAAGGATATATATATATATACATGTCTTCAAAGAATCACAATTCCATGAAGATATCGCACGTAGTCTTTCTAAAATGTCATCAGACTTTGTTCGTTGTTAAATAAACCCATTGAGCTCCTTGTGACTGACCCATTCGTATAATACTGCATTGCCAGTGAAGTAGTCCGATACAGAGTTTTGACCTGCGAGACAACCATTCAAGCTTAGGATGATCCAGGCTCGCTTATATCAAGCGGTGCCCGCTCACATCGTGGACCGAGGCAAAAGTAGAGATAAAGGTAGAGGTAGAGAGAAGAGAGGTGATGGGCTGGCGTAGGTCAGTGCTTGCTTCCTTCAAATCTCGTCCTCGAACAACAGTTTTGTCAGAAGCTCCAAGTGGTTCGTTCTCGTCGGATCGCCTTGCACCTACGTATTGAAAGCATGCCATATCTGCTAATCTGACACACTCGTCAAGATGTAGTTTCTGGAATAAAGGATCACCGGTAGACTTGCCTATACGCGTGATACTTTGTTGCTCTGTCGTACATCCTTCCCTTCCTTCGCTTGTCAGTAACATGCTAGAAGATAGGAATGCATGGATTCGGTTAGTCTAGAGTCATACCAAGCAATCTTGATCGTGTTAAGACATGCAATACCATTATGGTATCCTCTCTCTACTTGCATGGAACCAACAATGATACGAAGCTGTGCCAACAGTGCGCCATATCAACAAGATTCAAGACTTCTACGTCTTTCATCCGGCCTGAACGCAGTATCAAATGCCATGAGAATCCAAAGCCTCGTCGCCATTTTGCGAGCCAGACCCTTCCTACGTGAGCTGGGCTGTATTCGAACACCGATAGGAAATGCCCACCGTAGCAGCAGTCGGCTAGCCGGACTACATACCAAGACCAGCACAAAGCGACGCAAGATTTACACAGCATTAAAGCTTCAGTATTCAAAAGCTACGTGGAAAATGTCTTCGTTGAGCGCAAGCAAGTGCAATGCAAACTTGTTGGCTATTTTATCCGAAGCAGACGATCCTTGCCACCTCTCAAATACAAGGTCATTATGTCTACCAACGCCCCGTGCTCAACGCGATCAACTCAAAACTTCCCATGCCTTTGCGCTGTTACCCCGAACGCCGTAATTGAGGCAAAAGGTAGGACACAAACAATGCTGTCCTAGTGAGTACCTGTGTGTGGTACATGATGCGAAACTCCCTTGCATTTCATCTGTCACAGCCCCTCCGTCTTTCGTTTTGGCCTGTTCAACTCAGCACCTGTTCAACCTTCGATATTGCCCGGCACGTAGTGCCTTTAACCTCGTCGTGATAGACCAAGCCTCAGTAGTGAGGCATTGATGAGGGGCCAAGGTTCTGCTTTTTAACTGGTCTGAGCGGCGTGTCGTCTTCGTCACTACTGAGCGTGAGATCTATCACCTCAGCAGCCGGACGCTTTTTGCTGATGCTTCTCGGAGCTCCCGATGGCTCTCGGGAGCTCGCACTTGGGGTGCCCATGAAAGTGCCCATGGGTGTACCGAAGTGTGGCGTGCTGCCATATCCGTTACCGTAGCTGGCGTTATCAGTAACGACCGAAACCTCGTCATCAACATCGATGCTCGTGGTATTGGCATTAGAGACTCGAGATCTCTTGGGCGCTGCTTCCGTCGATTGCTTTGCCCATTGACCATTGGGCTCTATTGTGACTTGCTCCGTGGATTCGTCTGTGCTCATGAGGATATCCAACGCATATTCGTCGACGGCTAAGTTCTCGAAGGGGGCAGACTGATTACATATCGGACATAGCCATTGCGGGCCTTGTTCTTGTAACTGCAAATACGAACTGCCATCAAAGCAGGATATATGATTGCACAAAATAGAACGAACAGGGGTTCTTATCCTCGTATAGGATAGCGGGCATTTCAAGGATAGTACTGTAGATGTCGCGACGACATCAGGATCGTTCGCCTTCTTCGTCACTGCTCATGATTAGGTTGACTTAACCAAAAACGATTGTATTGCATAAACTCACTTTCTTGGATCACATGAGCTTTGGTTATTTTCCTGCCCCGAATCTTGGCTATGAGCTCCTCTATAGGGGCAGTTTTGCATAGATAGACAGCCAAAAAGAATTTCTGTAGACATGACGTTAGCATTTAAAAAGTCGGGTAATTCTCGCCGCCTAGCACCAATGCCAAGTCATATTGCTCACTGTAGCTGCGGGAGATGGGTGGTGATTCTTCACCTTGTTGGTAATCGCATAGGTGAATTCAACATTATTATTGTAGTTAGCGGGCTTCAGACGTAGCGAGTCGGTAATGTCTACTGGGCGGGTTGTGCCGGGTTTCCCTTTGAGCCCACGTAGATTCGCCTTGATATCGCCGCCATTCACCTTAATCTCACTTTGATATGGGAATGCAACTTCCTGAAGGCCAGTGTTACTAGCACCGGCATCAGCCGCGCAAAAGAGCATTACGCGACATGATTTATCAAACGAGAGGTGACCCAAACTTGGATGCTCGCTTGACCGGATGCCAATTTGTATCGTGTTCCGATGCGTGTTCATAGCTGCCAGCTCTGTCAGTACTTCCTCCTCAAAAGAGTGTATCAGGTGGCAGGACACTGACGTTCACAGGTTTTGGCATCTCCAACCGTTGCGATAATGGAGTAAAAAGGACTGGGTTTGAATCGTAGCACTTTGGAATGTCCATTCCTGAATATGTTGCTACCGTTGATCGTTTCCGGTCTGGGGGGGTGATATGGGTACCCGGGTGTGGTAGAGTAGCTGGTGGAACTCTTGGTAGGCGCGTAATTGTGGCCATACTGGCCACTGTTTGAGGAAGATCCCGCCATGGTGGACTGGTGCGGAACAGGAACAGAAGCGTTGCCGGGGCGGGTCATATCCTGGATCTGAGATTGCATGCGCCGGAAGCGTGCAGGGTTTGCTACGTAGTTCTCTAGGAGGTCTGGAAAAGAGTAAGTTGAGGAACGAGGAGAGAAACAACTAACTACCAAGTAGTGTATGAATTACCAAAGCTTGGCAAGCTAGGAAAAATGAGAGGCGATGCTGATCTGCGTGAAGGTGTGGAGGACGAGGTATGCATTGGAGCACAATGCAGTGAAGTGCATTTATGGAACGGTGTTCGCCAGGTGTGACACTTGAGAAGGACAGCGATAGCAGCGGAGAGGGCTAATAAGAAAGTTGCGCGCTGATATTGAAATGAGAGCATGAAATGAGGGCAATGCCTTGGGAACCGAGTCTGCTTGAGGTAGAAAGCAGGTCATAGGTTCCAGGAGGCAGGCGACCACTCGCGGACTGGAAGAGAAACCGAGGCGCAAGGATCAATCTAGCATCTGCTCGGATGGACGGACGGACGGACCATGGCCTGACTGACTGAAGCTGCTGTGGCAGACACTTGAGTTCGTATGTGATGCAGGTGAGAGGATCAGAGAAATTGGATGGGGGATAGAATAGAGAAAGCGAGGGGCAGAGATAACGAGGGAGAAATTGGTGTTGTACTTGTACGCTTGGGTGTGTGGTGTGGCGTGGCGATAGGGTGGTTTGGTGGATGGTGGATGGTGGTAGTAGGTAAGGTATGGAAGACTTACAATCCTTAATCCTATTCTGTAGCTCGGCCTTGACTCCACTCGTCCTGAGATCATTGTAGGCACAGATCTGCTGGAGATTCTTGTTGAGCATGGTTGAGAGGGTGCGCTCCAGCTGACGGATCTCGCCATTGGAAGAGGTCATGATGGCAGTCGCGGGTCGCGGTTGCGGTTGCGGCGGCAGGTTCACACTCAGGTGCCTGACTGCCTGAGTGCCAGCCCGAGGAAGGCACCTGTACCGGCCCCGACAGGCGCGCAAGAAGAGCGAGGCAGGCGCAGCCCGCCCCAAGCTCACGAAGAGGGTGCGCAGTCAAGACTCCGGCTCCGGCTTGGGCTCGGCCTCGGCTTGTCGCCCGGGTTTCGTGTGCGCAACACTCCCACCAGAGAGTCTGTTTGGCAAATGCCCTCCCTCGATGGTTCCAGGATCCCCACGGCGGCAACCAGGTACAAGTAGGGCGTTCGAGACGTGTTTGCACACGATATTTCGATGTCCGTCTCTTGTTCCACCCTTCCGGTCTCCGCGTGATACGAGCGCGTGTGCAGCGAGCCTCGCTGGGCTGGATTCGAGTCGCGCAGGGCCAAAGTACCTCGACGTCGCCGGAGAGCAGGGTGTGTAACAGTATACGACAGGTGACGGGTTTTCCGAGTACAATATCTGATGGGATGGTCGGGCTGGGCTGGGCTGCTGGCGTTGGGCAGAAGCTGTGCGGCAGTCTTTTATCCTGTTTCGAGCCTTGGACGTAAGGGAGGCAAGCCACAGCACGTAAAAGGCATACGTCAGTCAGTCAGGCACTCAGTCAACTTAGTACCGACAGACGATGATGGCCAAGAGACGTTGCACGATGGACTATCCGAATCTGGGCAAGTATTCGATGCGACAAAGCGTTGCGCGCGAAGGATGCGATTATAATTATTTGTGCTCTACAAAGAAGCGCAACGACGGAAAAAGGGTGGTTGAGGTCAAAGTTGTCAGGGCTGTCCGTCTGTCTGTCTGTCCCTTCCCAAGCTTGCCAGTTCCAAGCCCTGCGGCGGTAGCCTCTGCCCGTGTACCTGCCCACCTACAATAAACGAAGTAGGTACATGTACACATGGGCGTACCTCGTCGCCGTTGCGCCGCTGCTGTGAAACTGCCTAGACCGCCTTCCTTTTCAGGGCAGCTCATTGACCTTACCCCCCTAGACAACCCGCTAAATGTTTGGATACTGCCGCCTGGCGCCCGCTACCATCTTCGATAAGCCCCGCTAAAACTTTCCATCTTTTCCAAGCCACCAGCATTCCTCTACGACAACACTGTAGGTACTCTTATACCTAGATACCGACCTACACAGTCAAAAAAATGGCAAAGAGCTCCCGTGCCAGCTCGCGCAAAGCGAACAACCAGCGCCTCAAGGCCAACGTCTTCGGACCCATCGAGATAGAGCGCAATGCGCGCCTCTCCGCAAAGCTCCTCGAACTAGCCGCCGCGCCCAAGCCCGAGAGACCTGAGAGCGACACCATGAATGTTGTCGAAGATGACAACGCAGCCACAGATGGTGCTGCCGAGAAGAACGGCGCTGATGCCGCCGCTGACGAGAGTAAGCCCGACTTCTCCTCGCATAGATCCTGCGTTACGTTACGTTTTGAGTCCGAGAGTCTAATCGTATCTGTGTACTTTGCTATAGCTGCCATGGATGTCGACGCTGCTAAGACCGCCGCCGCACCGAGCAAGCCGACCAGCAAGAAGGGCCGCATCGAAAAGCGGAGGAAGACGAGCAAGATCGTGTTTCCCAAATACGGGGACAAGGCCAAGGTGAAGAGGAAGCATTGAGCACTGAGAGGAGCATTCACAAAAGCAATCCCTTTTATTTGCACTGGTTATGCGGCGCACGTACGTGAGGGGCAGCAATGTTTGAAAATGGGGAAGCATCGCACAGGCGTTCAGGTTGCCTTTTTGTTGGTTCATATCACTGTACTTCCGCTACATCTATTTCTACATACAGACGTCACGAACGATACCCCATGCCGAGTTCCCAGCTGTCTCGCCCTGTTTCTCATTGACTGGCCGCCCCGTTTTCTATCAGCATAGAAGGCGCTGATGATGACGTTTGTGGGTCAGCCATTGTTGCCTCGAGAGGCTGTGATATGCCAGAGGTGGTGTTAGCCACATCGGCTGGTCGAGCCAGAATTGAATCTTCTACCACCTTCACACCGTTTGTATCGGACATGGGCGTATCTACAGTGGTGGTTAGGTTCGTGTTCAGTTCGAACGAAGCTGCCGTTGTCGGAATATACGGCTGAGCACCGCTGCTTGGTGCACCTGTGAGAGTGGAAGGCACCGCAATACTAGGCCCTACACTCGGCCCAGCAGTTGTGACTATAGGATTGCTATTCTCTGGGTTCGCTATGACCGGAGCGGCGAGAGGACTAGGCTGCGGAGCGGACTGTACCGGGATTTGCGCAACCGGCACCTTAGCCTCTGAATTCTTTGCATCTTCGCCGGAGCCAGCTGCTATCGTTCCGTTTTGCGTAGCTAAATCGATGGCTTCCTGCTCTTTAGGCGGAGCCGGCGCATTTGGATCGAGGAACCTAGCCGGAACACCTCTAGCTGCGGAGTCTCCGCTCCCTGCCCAGGCGCCTACCAGGCTGCTCCATTTGTACTCGCCACTGTAGAGCTTCCGGAGTTGTTTGAAAGCGCTTGTGTTATAGTACGGCAACCCAGTCTTGGGGTCTCTGTACTTCGCCGGGTGGTTCGTGATCACACAGCGTACCACTGGGCCAGGTTCTAGAGCATGGTCAACACCTGCATAGCGTACAATGGGGGCAAAAGCAGTGACATACTTGGTAGTTTGTGAAACTCCCGGTTGAATAGAATGCGGGTCTGTGTCGACCTGTCCTTAACGGCGTTCTCATTAAAGTTTTGTAGTATGATGCAGTTGCGTGTAGCCTTGCCATCGGCGGGAGGTGACGGCGAAGGAGGAGGAGGTTGCGAGGGCTCTCTAGAATTTTGCTTTTGCACATTGGTTTTCTTAGGCTTCAGCGTGCTCAACGAGGTTTGTGATGAAGGTCGATTATGTGGCAATGATGATATAGGTGTGTGCATGGGTGTATGAGTGGGTGTAGCGAGTGATATAGGAGGCGCAATCGGTCCTGGGGTAGAGATTGCTGTCTTCGATAGTGCTGATGTTGATACGACTGATGTAGGTGTAGGTGTTGGTGGAGGAGGGTGGATGTCAGTCTGAGGCATGGACAGCGGTGACTGCCTTTGAGCCGGTTTGGGAGGCGCAAGGAAATTAGAAGAGCTTGGAGAGGCGAGAGAAGAATGATAGCCGATCACAGGCATGGAGAGTCCATTTCGAGATACTCCGGCCGGAGGTGCCAAGAAACTATTCGAGGGTGGTTTCAATTCCGGAGGCATCATCAGAGACGATTGTGAAGGCGGGGCGAACATGCTGGTGGTGTATAGACCAGCAGCAGGTGGCTGGAAGTCGGGGGGCTTGAGGTCTGGAGGCCTGATATCTGTCGGGGGAGCAACACTTTGCTGGGAGGTGTTCTCTGGAGGCATTGAGTTTTGGTCGTGATGACTCAGTTGGGTGGAGGCAGCTAGCTCCGGTATCATAGGCTTAGTTGCAGAAATAGGGGACATATCATTTGCTGCTTTGGTTGTTTGGTCCGTGTTTGAAGATGCCAAAACAGGTCCGGTCTCCATGCCCGCCGGATCTGGGCCGTTTGGCGCATCACCTTTCGTGGTGTTCGCCTTCGTTGCCGTATGTTCAGGGCCACCAGGTGCCGTCGTGTCGGGCGAGGTGTGTATGTGGATTTTGCCCGCTTGCGGTTCATGGGACTCGCTGGTGGTCTCGCTCATGGCATGGGTTCCAGCAGTGGAGTGGCGTTTCTTCTTGGCTGGCTTTTCCTCGATGGTGACTATCTTGCCAACATGCTTTAGTTTGCCGTCTATCCATTCCCCAACACCGCTCCAGAAGGTGACCACAGGACCCTCCAAAGTTCGGTTGTTCAGGGCAGCCAGCTTGGCTTTCCGCTCTTCTTCCCGTTGCTTCTCGGCCTCTTCCCAGCGATTCAGACTCTTTGCATTCCGCTTCTCCACCAGCGCCGCCTCGGCTAGGCGCTGAGCCTGTGTCATGGGCGGCTTCTTAAGGGCCGCCATCTTCTTGGCCTTCCGCTCCATGGCCTCTACCTGCTGAAGCCGCTTCACCTCTCGCTCGGCCATCTGCTTATGGAGTTGTTCTTTGCCAGCCATCGTGGTCTCACGTCTTGAGGCCCTCGTAGGCATGTCAGCCACGGTGGGCAGCCAGCTCAGGCGCTCGGATTTCTTCCTGGGTCTCGGTTGGTGTACGGGTGCGGCGCTTGGCGACTGAGATGTGTCGATTCTGACCTTCTTGCGAAACTTGACGGGTATGGCTTCTTGTGCTTTGCGCTTACGGGCGGCCTGCTTGCTCTCGCGTGCTCGTTGCTCCAGTTCCTTCTCCCCTTCCAGGTCGTCGGCGTTTTCCTGGGCATCCTCGTCCTCGGAGGACGACATGTGTGCGTCGGATCCGTCATCCTCAACCTCGGTGAAGCCGGCATCGTCGGCATCTTCGGCAAAGAGGAGCTCAAGCTCATCGTCAGGCTCCTCGGCAGCGATCATCGACTTCATGCGATTGCCGGCGGTTGATCGCTTTTCTCGGCTGGTCGCCAGCCACTCGACCTTGGAGTCGGAGGCAGGCTTCTCGTCACCGGATAGGTCATCGTCGCTGTCGCTGTCGCTGAGGACGGACGGGGGTCGATCATTGTCCTGCCCGTCAATGCGCATGCGCTGTTCTTGGTCGGGTGTCGCCATGATGAACAGTCAAGACGGGCAAGTAGGCCTGCACAGGAGAAAAGAGCATAGGGGACTGCGACTCCCTTGCTGTGATTACTCGAGGCTAGAATGGGCTAAAGTGATCGCCATGAACTCAAATGGCTGCGCGGCATGGACCGCCACAGATTTGATGATGATCTCGTCGCGTCGGATCTTTTTTTTCTCGGGGATGAAGGGCTGCGGGTCAAGATGGGTGAACTGCAACGCGAGTAAATGCACGTCATTTTCAGCACTGTCAGCACTGGCAGCCACTAATCACTAACTATCAACTGGCCCACTTATTTCTGCTGTTGGAGATAACAACCATAGTGATCCTCCAATAAACATAGACGAGAATAGCCATAACATCTTTCATTAAGAAGGGCAAACACAGATTATATGGATTGATTATTGAAGTCTTTCCATATGTATTATGAGTGTTCTACACGGCCATTTTGCTCTAACGTAGATGCTCAGGATACCATACCTGGAATCCAGACACCGGGAATTGACACAAATGCGCCTCTCACCCAAGGCGAATAGTAATGCTTCTTTTTTCTTTTTTTCGTATTCGAAACATGAAGCCCAACTATTTGGTTGTCAATAAAGGTACTTTGGGAGAAAATGGTCACAAGGAGGATAATTCTCCATGAGTCGGCTGGCCTCTTGTTGGAACAGGCGAATGTTGTTGAAGATCATGTTTGTCATACAAACACGCTCCTTGGGGCTCCATGCCTAGGGGGAAAAAAAAAGGTGCAAACAATGTCGCGTTACTGTAGGACGAGTTCTGACGAACGCAACAATAGCTGTCGTTTCGCTGGAGAAAGCGGGGTTAAGAGGAAGAGGAAGAGGAAGATATTATTTAAGGACAAATGTTGGATATATCATGGTACTCTGGCTATCACCATGATGCTGCTTGCTCTCAGCCATTATTAGTACGCATCATGCATGTTAATTCATAAAAAATTAAGTCACGCACGAGTCTCCGAGGTTGTCTTGCATAGGTACTACAGAACTCTAAGTTACTTTTCTGTCATACAGCCCGTATCAGCCCAAGGCAGCAGGTACCTTCCCTGGCGTGCAAGGGGTTAGGTATGTTGAGTTGAGCTTTAGACAAGTACTGATGAGCATTCAGACAAATTGACAACGTTGGAGTCTGGGTATGTCTGAAATGGAAACATGCTCTACTGACTCCACGTCAAGTCCACAAACCCGAAAAAGAAACTTTCGACGGCCAATATAGGTCCATGGCACTTCAACTTCGGGGAACGTCTCTGAAACGATTCTGCACCCCACTGGCCAAAATATGGTCTCACGACGCGTGTACACTATACCCAATGCCCGACCAAACCCAGCTGCGAATTGTCACAAATCAAATAGCAATTTACGTAACATCACAAGCGGTGCCTCGACGAACCGGAGCTCTCGCCGAGCCTATTCTTCCCGGTCCCGTAGCTTCGATCCCATTGCTATTGTGGACTCTGTGGAGGCAATGTATCGTAGCAAACCTGGTAGCTATAACAGCGCTGGCGTCCTCGACATGATGACTCACATATAGGTAGATACGCAAGCTCGGCGCTCGAGTTTCATACCCATAAGTTCTTACGTAGTGGCACCTGATGATGGCGAGTAGTCTCTGCCTACCTTATCCAACGCCAGAGGACAGAAGCGCCGAAGAAAAACCTTCTGAACAGGGCGTCCAGGCAAACATTACTCATAAACATACGAGCGGATATCCGAGCGCTCGAGACCTGTTGGACGCGTACACTGCCGTCTACTTCCCGTGCGTATGGGCATGACGGACATGACGGGTATGTAGGATACGGTACCTACGTAAGCGCGCAAGACGTACGCATCCCGAATTTTTCCCAGACGTCCCGACCGTGCCGTACTCGCGTACCTTGCGTCAACTGACGTAGACATGACAGGAAGCCGGGCGGAGTGAACCTTGAAAGAGCGGTGCTGGTCCTGGAGCCGGTGCTGGCACGCAATTTAGATCGCGGGTACCTTGCAACGGAGAAGGCGAGTCAAGCTCTCGCGCATAAGGTGTGTCTTGGCGATCATGAGTAGAAAACCACATGCGCCAAGCGCAGCGTCTTACAGTAAAGAGACACATCAGCACTGCACTCCAACACCATCAACACCGCCTTAGTACTTGCATACATGCATACATGCACCAAGAAAGGCTCGAGCTCAGAGAAAGAAGACTCCACCCACATTCCGTCCGTACTTCCTGAAGTATGCACTTATGCCGTGCCTCGAAGCTTGGAAACCCCAGATATTCCGAACTTTTGCTAAGTATCGCCTGCCCCTGCTGCCTGCCCCGCCTCGCCCATCCGGGTCGATCGGTAAGGGTCCCATCGCTTTGGCGTGGATCTCCTTCCCACCCCCCCAGTCTCGCCAGTCTGTGGGTGTCCAGATTCTAGCCTACCATAACCTCCAGGGCAGGCAAACGCCAATAGCAGACAAGCATGACAAGAAACAAACAACCTGCTCGGTGGGTATGTAGGCACATAGATAGTTAGGTAGCAAAAAGTGCACTATGGCGTACCTTACTCACACTTCTTTCCCCCCTCCTCCGCCCCAGCGCTCAGACATGAGCGGTCACCGCGTACCGTACTTTGCCTTTGGCGCTCGGAGCATTGGCATGCTGCTATAACGTGAAAGACGGTGGTTAGGTATGGGAAAGGGGAGATGCCGGGAATAACACTCTTCCACCTCCACGTTGTCTGGAAGTTATTAGTCATGGAAACGTTTGGGTTGTACGCGTACATACCTAGGTACATAATAAGCTATCCAGCTACATACCGTGTGTTCTTCATACGCACACTTGCCTCACAGATGCCTTATACACTGTATAGGCCCTGTGTGTCGGTCGTGTCATGTCATGTCATATTATGTATGAGATCGTATATCTGTGACATGTTGCTGACTTGCCTTATGCTTGCCCAAGCTCGATAACGTGGGGGATCGATATGTAATATGTAGTAGGATTCACGGAGACGAAGGAGGGGAAGCTTGGCTACCGATAAGACTCTGTAGATTATATCGTATTGACGTCTGTCATATGGATAAACCAACAGCTATGTAGTTATTAGACATTGCTGACCACCCAGGTAGCCTCTAGATGCTCGTAAATGGTATATATGTGGGTGCAAAAAGTAAAACGCTAATTGATCGATGTGATGGCAATAATCCTCCCCCAATAAGAGTATAACGGGCCTTGATCCTCCGTCTGCGATGCAGCTTCCAAAGGGCGCCCAGTCCTCGTTGCGCCAACCATATCCGCTGTTGATACCTGACGCTCTCTCTATATGCATTTCATTTTTTATTCATTATTGGAAAAGAAAAAGAACAAGACATGATTAGGTATCTCTCTGCTAAACAATTCAAAACAGTTGTAGGCAAGCAAGATAAATCCTGCCAAGGATAAAACATAGTGTCTTTTTTTTATGTGATGAGGGGGGAAGACTAGAACAGCTTCTCTTGTCTTGAACTGAACGCAACAGCGCCGCAGATCATGTGGGTCATTATGCCGAATACTTTTCTCTTGAGCTCTGTGGCATCGAATGCCGGCAACGAACATGACCACTGGTCGCCCGGATTTGCCTCCACTCATGGCGTGCAGATAGACGGTCCGGCAGTCCCTTTCAGTAGGTCGAATGGATTGAACTAGTGAAGTGATACCCCGCAAGTGACTAATACAACAAAAGGCCTCAGATTGGGTCTTTGATAAGAGTTCGGTCTAAGCATGGCGCGAAAGGCACGCATCGGGGCCGGGCCTGCACAGCAGCGCTCGGTCAATGCCTGTGTGAATGTATGATCCACCGCCAGGCAGTATGATGCGGACACATGATCTATGCTCGCCGTGTGTGCTCTCGTTCAAGATCGCGTCATCAAGGGAGTCACGAGCTCGATGCTCTTCGGTCGAGAATAGGCCGGAGGGTTTCTCGATGGTAATGGCCGGTCTGCTGTCATTACGCCATGTCCTGCGTGGCCGTAAACCGACGTATGGTAGCCTCCGTCGTATGTCGAAGGATATATGCTGGCAGAGTGTGTATAGGACGAGCTTGGGCTGGTGGCAGCGCTCCGGGCAAAGGGCCAGATGCTCGCATTCATAGAGACCGGAGATGGCGGGCTCGGAGGCCGTCGGTTAAGCGACCTTAATGCCGAGACGGCGCTTGTATACTGGGAACTGGTGGGTGTGGTAGGAGGTGAAAAGTAATTGGAACTGGGGCGAGACGGCGACGCCCGAGGGATGATATCACGGGGCTCTGGGTTGCTGCTGGAGCTATGGTATGGTAGGCTTCCAGTGTAGTTGAGATATGATCCAGCTGCTGCATGTGATGATGTCGTTGCGGTTTGGTCATGCCTGCGACAACTGGGTATACAGGTCAGCAAGTTCCGGGCAGGCGAGTGGCTACTTTTCGAGGGGCAAGCACTTACGCTTCTGAACAGTACAGACACCTCTCATCTTGTGCTATAAACTGTTTTTCGCAAGACATGCTGTCGGGCTCGGTCAGCAAGCAAAGCGTGGAATGGATTGGCACATAGGAGCGCGAGTGCCGGCGAATGGTGTGCTGACTCACCAATACTGTGGGAAACTCTCCCGCTCGTCCCCAGACCACTGCTCTGCTTCCCACTCTCTTTCGCGGTCTCTGGGATTCTTGCCTAGCTTCTGCAGTGTCTGGGGAGTCGATTTCCGGGTTAAAGTCTGTGGTCGTCGTAATCGGGAAGCCTCTACAGCGCCACCAGCCTTGCGGACATCAGTCATTGACGAATTGGTCGACGCATGGCCAGACTTTCTGCGATGGTGATGCATTTTGATCGTGGGAAACTAGTCCTGGGCGAATCAGGAGAAGAGGATGCTATGATCTGGTAGGCGAATTCCCGTACAGGACCTCATCGACCGAGACACTGAAAAGTCTCGGAAGCACAAGTTGCTGTGACCAGGCGCACTTTGATATCGCAGGACGTTTCTTGACCTTCTCTCAATCCAATATCTTGAGGGAAGCCACAACTTGGGTCCAGATCGTGAGCACGATACCAACTATCAAAGTTGTCGGGCAGTTGGGTAGGGCACCTTGATGCAGGTTATCCGTAGTTGGTTTTACTCTCAAAGACAAATACAAGTCGATGGACGGAGAGACTTGATGTTGATGCCCATGCGGAGTACTTTTAAATATTATGCGCTGGGGCGCTGCACGTTATGATTGAGTAGCAGGCTCCAGTTGATTTCGTGATATGACGATATTGCGGTGATACGGAGCCCCACTAGCGAGTAGGTGAATCGGGGGTCGGAGTCAAAGCAGCACGTGGGTTCCCCTGACACACAAAGAGGTGGGAACAATGAAGTTGGATAATCACACAATACGTGGTGCTATTCTTGGTGTAAAAGGGTTTTGGGCACTGGTGTTTGTTGGTCGGAGTGTAGACTTGCTTCAAGGGGTATCCGGGGTGATGTGGGAGAGTAACAAGCGGCCGGCTACTCGGGCAAGATGGGGCGGATATAGCAGACAATGAGATCAATCCTAGCGGGAATGGCGATTCACTGTAAATAGGGCACTAACGGCGAACTCGTCGTCAGAGGTGTCGTGAAAGTCAAGAAGAGACTAGAACGAAGGGACGAGGGAAGAATTTAAGTTTAAGTCCTTGGGTTAATAAGTGAGGGAGCGAAAGGAATGGAAACGAAGCCAAGAGGGTAGGAAACGATAATATATCAAGGGCACATATCTGGACCCCTGACACCGAAGAGGACGGTACCTTGTCAGTGTCACCCCCCGTGTCGTTAGACTTGCCTGTTGGTTGGTGTTTTGGGGGGCTCGGGACCACAGATAGCAAGTATGGGTGCAGTAGTAGTGCAGATGCCGCTCAATCCATGCAGCTCTGGCGGGTACGATACCAGATCAGTTAGTCAACTTGACCTCATTACCCATGACCTACTAAACTAGGGTAGGTGACAGAGACCACTGCATCGACCTATTGATTGTGTCTACGTGCTACTTAAGTAGCAGACGTGATGGATGTTTTGGTACACTAGCATGTTGGTGCATAGTGGCTATCTATTCCCATTCCCACCCGTACCTAAGTACTTAGGTTGACTTATACGACCTAGGATCCAGGTATTCAGGGACCAACAAGGTAACTAGTAGACACGACAATAGGCAACGATAGCGCAAGACTTTATGGAGTCCACCGCGAGCCTATCTAGGAGCTACGTGATTTAGCGATGACTCTTCCATAGGTAATGTAGCAAGAGAAAATAAAGCATGGCCGTCGGACAGTATGCGGTCGATCTCCCACCTCGACATCATGTGCCCCAACAAGGCGTTTGTGATCGCCAGACAGCCGAAAACGGAGCTTATGGGATGTTGTTCGGCTTCGCCTGCGCCAATTGGCAGATTATGTGGTGCGCGAATCCCTCATGCCCGGTTCACATGGGAGACGCGAAAATGCGTATGCGTAATCAGACCTCGCAACATTTGGATGAGTAATATACGGCTTAAAGGAAACGTGAATGAAAATTTTCACCTTGTTCACCTTCGGCGAAACCTTCGTCACCTCAGGCTGTGGGCCGCCGTGGTAGATATTGTTGGCTGGCACGGCAAGCCTTGTGGCACGGGCGGGTTTAAAGATGCTCGTTGGCCGGCATCCCACGTCTTGCCTGGGGCTAGCACAGCCTGGGAGCTTTTGATGGCCGATGGCTTGCTTACCTTAACTGAGCTACCTAACCTACTTATGTGCTTGGATGCTTGGAAGTTGGGGGTAAATATGGGGGTGGTCTAGAATTCAGGGATTAAGAGGCGCGAAGAAAAGTTTTGACACATCAAACTCGCATTCCGGCCTTCTCATAAGGGCGCTTTGTATTCTGGGCAGTTGTCAATAAGATACACAGGTACGCGATTGAGACGTATAAGTGTCTTTAAGCTCGTACGTGCAACTGCGCACTGTCGCTCAGCCAATGTGTTGCACAGACTAAATTGTTAAGCGCAGCATGCTAACCAATGCTGATGTGCCCAGTATGAAGCCAATATCTTTCAATTTGACTCCAATCCACCTTCATATCTATCTCCTGTTATGGTTCGGAGTGTCATACCACACAAGGCTTTGTTCACGATGTACCTAGTTCTTGAATCAAGATTCTTCACTTCTTACAAATGCTGTCAGGGCTTTCCCTGCTTAACCTAGTCTTCCAACTTTTATAGTTATCTACACACACTCCATCCTCCACACGGCACCTGCTCGTCCACCACTTAGGTTGAACTCTGTGCTGTTCCCAGCAAAAATTGCTCTCAAGGCCACACGTCACGGCGTGTCTAAATGTGATGAGGCTCGCATTCTCCCCACTGCTAGCCACTAGATGAGGAGGCTCCTCTTGCTCCAAGCGCAACTGGGGGATAAGTCTGGTCGCGGCAAGACCACCGTGCGTCCGGTACCTGATTAGCAGCACACCAACTGCATGGAATAAACACAAATCCTACTACATATATCGACTGACCTATTGCTCTGGGCCTTATAAATGTTCTCATTGGTGTTGCGTGGCGAGCTTGCACATATGTTAGTAGATTGTAGAAAATGGCTAGCGGCGTCAGTGTTTGTTCCTATACATATGCTTTGGTATTCCCTCCAGTGGTTGGTCTCAGTTTCGGTAGATTCCAAGTTATTCGTAAGTTTTAGTGCATCTCGCTATTAATAGCGTCAACTTCGGCTTAATACGTAGAAACCCACTATCATCGTGAGAGGATACCTAGACCAAACCCCTCCAAAGGGAAGCAAAGAGGGAGAGAAAAAAAAATCTTCTGCGGGGGAAACGCGCGTTCCAGGACGCACCCAGGGTTCCTATCCCAGGCGAGTTTGCAACCATATAGGTACCTACGTGGTCAGGGTTGTGCTGTCCACTACAGCACCCTGGCCTGAATAATTGTGAATAATTCTGTACAGTACCACAAACACGAGGGGGCCCCGATTTGGCCATTCCTTCCAAACACGGATGGGAAACAAGGAGCGGATTGGCCGAAACATCCGGCTACCGTAGGTCTTGTCCTACATGGCGGAGTTGCAAGGCTAATTGCTCCCAGGCATATGTCAAAACTCACCATCGTCTACCCAGTCGTCGAGGCCCTTCAAGGTGACTGACTATCAGGGTCCCCAGAGCCTGACTTCTTGGTCAGGACCACTTCCAGTCATGGCGGTATCGAATGCTAAGATTACATGCATCCCATGTAGTGTACATCAGCAATGAGATTTCACGTGTCTACACACATACCTTCTACATAACTCTGGCCATCAGAGCACGTATCAGCATCTATATCAGCGTCACCCTTGAGGCTCAAGACAACATGCAACCATTCAAACCTTGCCTCAGCCCGCATTGGTGTATGTCTGTCTGCCATTCTCCCACTATCGTAGTAACATGGTAGCTTATCCTCCCTTCACCTGCACTAGCATCAATAGGCGCCAAAATCGGCGCCAACATGTGTCGAATTTGAGTTATGATTGGTGCGCCTCCCACGAAGTATCTATATTTCAGACTCAATGGACTACCTTAGTCCTATCCTAAGGATGCTGCTAGGTGTATCTATGCGTATGCGTACAATACCACCATGCTGAAGTTTTAGGACTCAGTGCCGAGCTAGGGACAGAGGAAATATGCATATATGCACGACCAGCTCTCTGGAACGCAGCCACATCGATATCGTTACAAGAAATGTTTTGCGCTCATTCCCATACTTGTTGCGAATAGGTCTAGCCCATGATGAGGAATCATGCACGCCATAATCGTGCCCGTGGCGTTTTGACACGAGCTGCGAGTTGCAATAGCCGTCTCCGGCTACCAGGTACCTATCTATCTGCCTTCCAGTCAACAAAAACTCTTCTAGAAAAGAGAAGATATCCGCCCTTGATGTACTCGGTTCTCTTCAAGTTCGTTACGAAGCGTTGTCAGCGTTTCCTAAGTAGATCTGGCCAGAACGTGCATCGTTACCTTTCCTGTCTCCGCCTGCATCGAGCTGCTTACAGCTATTCTTGCTTATGGTCAACGCGTGGGGGATTGTTCGACTAGGATTCCGACCATTCACAAAGCAGAACTCGACAACGGTGCACCTGTACAGTATGCACTATGTAACACTGTAATGCATTCAATTATTCGAGCTTCTAAGTACTGCAGTAGTAGTACTAGGTAGGTAGGTATGTTGCAAGTGCATAGCGCCGGACAGCGACTTGACATACACCTGTAGCGTTTCAAGTACTGAGGAATTGATATTGCACTGAAAAGATCAATAACGGCAACCTACCAGGAACACCTAGGCAGTCCATTGCTTGGTATTCCTCTTTTGGAAGCATCCCGTCATCCCACGTTCGCATAGAACCCTTGCCTATAGGCGCTGGTATAAGACAAACCTGGGCGCAATATTGGACGGATTTCACAGGCAGTGAGTGACAAGGCAGGAAAACAAGGTGTGATGAGCTAGGTTAGCAACCATGTAACACCAATGTGTCTCGATCGACCTGCCCGTTCGCGCCGAGACAAGATCGACAGCGTTCCAGTTCTCAAAAGACCCATTGTTGGTGAATTCACCTCAACTGCCGATTTAGCCTTAGGCGAAAGCCTCATGCTTATTGTTGTCGCATGTTGCCGGGTACTTTGGTGATTGCATTGGTGGACTTTCTCCCGACAGAACCTTTCGATATGAGGAGGGTTGATACACTTCAAACGAGTCATTGCACCACTCTTCGGTTGTGGTGGCCTATCATAGTTTCTCGATGGCTCATGTCAAAGAATTCTGATACGTTGAACGATGGAAGCTAGCGTCTGTCACAACACGATGTCGTTGTCGATATATATTGCTTTAGGTGGTAACAGCTGAGTGGACCAATGTGAACCAGACTTACAACCAGATGCATATTTGACTCTTGATCGAACGATGACCAGGACAACGACAATCAGCTGTTGCTTCTCTTCCCACTCAGGCACGCCAGGGAGACCTTCGGCGGCACGCTGATGAACTGGGTGAATGCCACGTCTCCAATTGCGACCCCTCTTGATCTATTCTTCTCAAGCCTGAAGGCGGCAGACCACGCCGATCACCTCCAAGATCACCTCAGGCGCGCAACCCCAAGGTTACTTCTCAGAGACGGGTGTGACCTTCAGGGTCGTCTACGGGAAGATACCTCTAGCTCGGACGCACGACATCGCGATCGGTTTCTTTTTTTTTCTCCCAAGCGGAGCGCGCTTGCTTTTCTTCTTCTCGTAAAGAAGCACGAACCATCGTGGCATCTTGTTGTCGAGATTCATTGCATCACTCGGCGTACCCCGACCAAACAATGCATACTCCTTATCAGACCAAGAGATTTTCACAAACTAGTAATATCTGCAGCCAACCTCGGGGGGGTCAAGCCATGGGGTAAATAGTGAGCCTCCTCATTGGCTCCCTCGCGCGGACGAAGGGGGAGGCTTGAACGCCGAGACGTGTTGGGTGGTATGCGAATACAATAATTCATAAGTACATAGAGTGCATTGCATACATACTCTTACATATCTACATAGTAGTCGTCATCATTAACGGATCCGAGGCTTGAAAGGAGGCAATCGCCCGGGTAGGATTGGAAGCCTAGTAAGTCAACGCAAAATGCCCAGAGAGGATCAGAGGATTCAAGAAAAACAAATACTTTCCCCGCCCTCCCCCATTGCCGCTATTGGCACCGCCTTATATGTATGCAATAGAGCGGCAAATGCAAGATGATGCTGCCCGCGAGCCATCCGTGAACCTCCGAATCCTGAGATCCTGCAGGTACCCTCGTTAGTCCCCCTCGGATCTAGGGAACTTTGGGTTGCTTATCAGGACCAGACAGATAAGTAGGCACATACTCACGGAACGACCAAAATCAATCGGTAGCTTTCTGATCCGGAGTAGGGCGAGCGAGATACAACGGTTCCCGAGCCCAAGCCAAACTCAATCTAGGATCAGACTTAATCTTAGGTCGTGGGGGGTTGGGGGGCACTACTTCGATGTCCCATGTGAAGTGTACCGGTTTACCGGATTTCACAACTTCTCGAACCATACGTTTCACAACAATCACACATACGCACATGTAAGCTGTTTTAAACGAGCCAATCCCCCTTCGCAGCGCCTGCGATGTGGCAATGAGGGCGGTCCAGTTCTGCTTACTTAGTTTTTGCACATTCACAATAAGTACTTGACCACCCAAGACCGCCCACCTACCTACTAGGGGCAGAACTGGGGATAATTGTGGCTCGGCGGTTTCTCGGCAGGCGAAGCCGAGCATGTGGCGGGCTTGTCTCGTTGATCCGGGGGAAGATTTGCACAGGGTGACTCAGCAGAAGAAGGAAAACGCCATCATTCGCAGACTGTATCCCATCTAAAATCTTGCAAGTTTTCGAGCTGGCTTGCGGCGTCTTACTTGCCTACTTTACTGACCCCCCCTGCTCTTATTCCAAAGTCACGAGACTCCTCAGACTCCGGTGTCGCACGGTCTCTGCCCAACCCAAGGCCTCTCCACCCGATCGATTTCTATCTGACAGGCTGAAGGAGCTCGAAGGAAGCAGTGTGTATGATGATTTCAATCAGGGCTCCGGGAAATTTTCGATCGCACCATGTTAATATTGATCTGAAGCAAGCTCGCTGAGTTCCAAGGCGATACTTCGCGATCGATTCTGTTTGTAGAAAGTTTAATGTCATTGTAAATGCACGCAAAATATTGTCATATTTGCTCTGCAGCCCTTCTATCTTGGGGTAGGTCACATTGCACTCTGCGCTTGACACTCGAGCTGCCGTACCGCGTCGGCCGGGCGCATCTTCTTGCTCTCTCATTTCCCATTTCGTATTTACCAACAATATCAATTTGTTGTGACTTCTCCGGCCTGAAATCTGGTTTCGCTCCTGCCTGACGACATACCAAAGCGACATATCTTTTTGCTGATCACCACGATGACCTCACGTGTGCATATAGTGTATGCTGGCTGTTCGGCCTTAATGTCCTTGGCGACGCCGGTTATTCTTGCCGTGTCGGTGTAGAAATATGCGTAGATGGGACGGATCAACCCCCCCACAACCAGCAGACGCTGCTCTTCCAGATAAGCGAAGCGGCATTACCTACAGGGAAATCAACGATAAGGGGTCGGTCAGTCGGTCGGGAACTCGACCCCTGAGTTCCCGGACCGAGAAAACAATAGCATACATATATCACATCTGCTCGTCCCCCTCCGACGGCCACACCGAGGTAGCAGTTGGGTACCGGCGGACCATGGATAAAAAGGCTCTTATCAACCCACGAACTGCGAATGGGTATTGGGCGAGTTTTCCTTGGGTTATCACTACTTACCTATGCTCGACTCCTGCCACAAGGACGAATGTCGCTCATCTCTTCGGTACGACCAAGCCGCGACCGACTCGTCCGTCCTTTCACCCAACCAACAATTGAAAATTGCAACATTACCTGCTACGACACACCACACACGAACACCTGCTTGTTCGGTAACACAGCATAGATTGATCGCCCTCACCGGAAGCCAAGCCTGTATAGATGTGTAAATAAGGGCTCGCTCACCGTTAGGCGAGCGATGCAATGTTGCCAGCTATAGGTCTCATAGGTGAGTAGTCATGCTCTGTGTTCCTACCAAATAGTGTATAGCAAGCATGGAGATAAGCATTCAAACGTACATATCCCAATCTATTCTATATAGGCGGCAAGAGGTTCCGGCATTGATATTTTCATTCAATTCATCATTGGTGTCACTGTGTCGCGATGCTGCAAGCACCTAACCCAACTTCCATCATGCCAAGTTCGCTCTTCTGGATAATGGGATCCCTGGAACTCGAAAAGGTGGGATCCAAAGTCCCTACGGCCATGGTACAGAACTTGGCAGGGGTCATTACTATCTATCCTAATATTGAGAAGATTCCCTGATTGCGATACAATGCATGTTGAGGCTGACACTTATATAGTTGGTCACTGGCCTCCCCCGGATCCCCTTCATGTCAATGCTAATCTCAAAGACACTGATATCACCATGCGAATGTAAATAGTGAGGAAACAATGGGCTGACTATACTATACCAAACTTACGAGACTAATCCCGGCAAACAGCACCGACAAATAGGGTTCGGGCCATGCTTTCTGATCTATCACCAACACATTGGACATGCGTAGATAACACAGGATTCACGTATCTTTATCAAAGATATGTGATACCTACTGAAGACACATTAGACTTGATAGGCCAAAGATACAACGCTTGGGTGATGTACCAATGACTTCGAGAGGTTCCAATTACCGACTGACTGGTAAGTAAGTTGGCCAACCGCCAAGGACCAATTCAATCACCCAAGTTTCACGAGGACTGTTGCGCGGCATGGCGGCGGTCCCATGAATATCAAGAAGTAACTGGTCATTTTAGAAATGAGCACGTACGTGCCTAGACCGCAGCAAGTACTTGATCTGGATACTAACAAATATATTAGTAAAATAACATCCTTTCTAGTCAGCCCATGGCAGGTCGCATGCGGCGTAATTGCATGTACGCTCTGTGTCCGGCTGTTCCGAGTCACGGGCCGAGATTGTACCATATGTCTAGAGGCATACCGACCGGCCCAATGACCGTACCCGAATGGAATTTTATCGTGCGTCAATATGCAATAAATGAATATCGCGCGCTAATTGAGGGCTTGCTCATCAGGTTTCCATATGCTGAATGTTTGTGCGAGCGTGGACTAGGTGTATCAAAGCCTTTTATAGTCGTTCCATAAGGTATGATAAGCTTCAGTAAATGTACATCTCTCGCTGTGATAGACTTCGCATCCGAGTAAGCACGATGTATGGAAACATCACATATTGGGGATATTGATCATCGAGTAGGTTTGAACTCCTTCAAAAATGTCCGCATGTTAGCCACCGCCTCCTCTTCACTTGTCGTTTCTATCAGTATCTGTCTCAAGGAGACAAGTTGAAATCCCAAACCATCCGGCGAGGACTCGGGCCCAGTGTCTCCTTCTCCCAGCAAAGGAAGTAGGCTCTCTGACCGTGTGATGCTAGCCATGTCGAGCTGGAAATCTCTCTGTGGTTGTCCAGTCAAATCACAGACTCCCGGTACTCCGGGCGTCCTACTCATAGCATCGTTTCTACGCAATGCGTCCAGCATCACCGCGCCAAACCAGGTCTGGTAACCGTACTCCGGGGTAATATCCACGAGAACTTGCGTCGCCAGAGACTTCGCATTCCTCTCTGTCAAATATTCCTGCAGCCGCAAATCCTCGGTCTTGGTGACCTGTGCCTCGTAATCAGTTGTCCACCGCTCATGCCATATTGTCCGGAAGGCTCCCAAACGCGCCAGACATTCTATGTACAGACGAAATATCTCTGGTTTAGCATCGATGGATCCATCGCGACTCATGAGAGATCGAAGGGAGACAGTTTGCTGGCTTTCTCCAGGCGTATACCCAGTGAGGAGAGAATATGTAGCCATTAGTTGATCCTTTGGGTTCAAGTGAGATCGATTGAAATTGGCTGGAACGCTTAAGATCTGTGCTAGAGTCTCGACAATAGAAGCAACGTGGCGTTTTCCCAAGTCCCGGTTATCGACGCTCCGCTTGATGTATTGGTGGGCGGTGGCGATGGCCGGACACTTGAGCGAGGCCCAGGTGCCCAATGCGAGAAGGCTGCTCGTCATAGGCAGTCCGAGACGGTCGAAATTCAGGGACAAAGCATTCAGAAGGGACAATAACTGATGGGGCTCGCCAAAGGTGAGGTGGGTGAAGAATTCGTGAAGCTCATTGCTGGAATTGGACAGAAGAAGGCAGCCTTCGGTTGTATGCATAAGCCGGGTGATGAGGCGGTCGATCTGAACGAAGGTGGTGCATGCGCCCAGGGCCTCGGAAAGGATGGCATGGTCGCCAGGTCCTAAAGACCGTGGTTTGTGCGACTGGTAGCGCTGCAAATACGCCACGGTATTAGATGGGTCTTTGCGTACAGACTGTGGTATGCCGTTTCCATCGAGGACAGAGCGAAGGTCGTCGGCATGTGTAGCGGAGGCATCGACGGGGGATGACGACTGGTGGGCGAAGAGGGCGAGGGGGGCGTTGGGCATGTCGATGAGAACAGCGGCGAGGACGTCGAAGTCGGTGACATGCAGCGGATCGACTTCACGGGCGAGCGTTTCTGCGGACGTGGCGGCGTCACGTCGGTAGCCTTCCTCGAATGCGGCGATACGCTGTTTCACGGGAAGCAGGTCACGGCTTATCGCGGCTTCAGGGTGCTCGGGCTTGCCATCGCGCTGTTCGTCGAAGAGACGCACGCCTTTGAGGTCGGCGGCATCGAGATCCAGAAGGAGGTTGGATACCCCGAAGGTAGGCCAGTTCTCGCGCTGGCGAGGACCCCATGGCGTGGGTTTTGCCCACTTCTTGATGCGACTGGGGTAAGGGAAGCCGGACGAGACTTTGACGTGGTCGCGTGCCTGGGGTTTTCGCAATCGGAGGCTCGCGAGAACGGATGGTCGACGGATCGTTCGTTGCATGGCAAAGTGCGATTGCGACTACCTTTCAGGAGGGGCATCATGGATATTCATATGTTGTCAGGGGTAGGTATCGTGGGTCGTGGGTTGATGGATGAGACGACCTCGGAGGGGCATACACCCAAGACATGTAGGAGGTACCTAAAAGAGAGGTTGGTAGAGGTAGGTACTTAGGTATTTCCTTGTTGTCCTCCAACCACCGCCACAACAAAGGGCAAGCACAGCTGCAGAGCTGACTGCAGCTGCCTCGGCACAGCTGAAGCTGCCCAGGTCGAGACTGCCCATCTGGCCTTGACTTGAGTGTTGCCATGTCACATGCGTGCGATACACTGCTACTGAAAAGATCAGGTGTTTGCCTACTACCTATCTGCCTAGGTAAATATTCCAACATGAAGCGGCAGAAACATATCTACTTCGAGTGCAACTTGAACCATCACTAACATCTATGTAGAGATCTGAAAGCAGGCAGAACCGCACTAAACCCCGGACAAGGATGCTTCCCGTCTGGGGTATCTGCGGGCTAATGTACGCTATGTTTTAGCGGACAGATCAGTTCATCGAGTCTAAGTTCATCGCAGCCCTATGTACATCCACATCAGGTACTAGTAGTGTCTCACGTGGAGCATCTTGCGTGACAGTGTGAGATAGCTCCTAATCACAGAGTTATACTGTAGCAGCCGTGTCTCGTTCTACTATGTAGGTGTAAGCTCTATCTCAGTGCAATTATCCAACACCTACTTATGTTTATTAGGTAGCGCTTATATTTCATTCCTGCCTACAGTAACAACACAACATAATTTGTTCTGCATACAATGGCGACGATGAAGCCAAAATCACCAAGACCCGCACGCCGTGAAACCGTTGGGGTCTCGCCCTTATCCATAAGGATTCCTGACTGGGCCATCACAAGAAGATACAGGCCATTGTGGGCGAGAAGGATCGGCGACTTCGCAGCACTTAAGCACCATTTGAAATCGACAACCGCCTTGGTGTCCTTCGATATCGAACTTCATCAAGATGGCCTCATTAGCGAGATCGGCTTGGCATATTTGCCTTCTACAGGCCATGAGAGACCCGTTGAAATCACAAAATTTGCTGCAACCCACGCCGTTGATATTCGTTGTCTAAAAACGCCCTCTCTGGGACGACGGGAGCCGGCTCGGGACAGGGAGAATTTCAAATGGCGTTTCGAAGAACCGACTGTACAAGAAATCGATGCTAATCTAGCCGAAGCCAAAATCATCGAATTTCTAGAACACATAAGATCTGTCTCTGGCGTTGAACACATTACCTTGATTGGCTTCGCCATGGGCGCAGAATTCAAGTTCCTCTCTCACCACACCCCTGCTGTTATCCCGTATATATCAGCCTGGGTCGATATTCAACCTATTGTATGGGAGGTAGACTGGTTAGCTGGAACTCGGACCGGCCATCATCAACATTTGCCGGCAATGACAGTTGCGATGGCAGGGTATGGGTTTGAAAAAGGCTACCAATCTACAAAATTAAACCATTGTGCAGCAAACGACGCGGTTCGGATTTTAGCCCTATTGGCGTGTCTTGCCAATACACCTGCTTCCGGCTTCCCAATGGAACTCGAACGGCTTCAGCACGAGCGGCCGCAACCGAAATTTCGCCCCCGAAAGGGACCGCTGTCCAAAGCAAATGCATTCATTTTTAGGAACCACCCCTTTAGGTAAGTGCAGATCTCTCTATTCACAGCAATATTAAGTTTCTAGGCTAGATTCTTCATGCAATATCCCAATCCACATCCGTACTCTTTTGAAGGGCGTTCACTAACTCGCTGCAATGAAACAGGGCGGTTGTTCGAATGCAGGATGGCAATTGCCCTGGACATGAGATCCGCACCCCACTGAGGTTGGAACAGTTTTTTGCGCAATATCCCATTAAAGCGATCGGTCAACATGGAAGGCATACCGATGGACATCCAATGAACTTTTGCCGACTTTACTTCTACGTCAGTTTCAGCAACGCAGATGAATTGGCTATTTTCGTAAAGGAAAATGACCAGCGGCCTCTACGATGTGGACGTCAACTAAAAGTGTTCCAGCATGCTGACAAGCCTGTCGATAGAAACGGCATCGTGTCGAAGCGGGTGAGAGACAAGGCAAACACGGAAAAAGTTCAAGAAGAAGGCTTAGGACTAGATTTTATTGGCATTATGGAGGATATCTAATCGAATATTTTTAATGCTTCATTATCAACAGGACAACAGTGCTAAACAACTTCCCGCCTTCAACTACTTTTCTTGGCACTTGTTGTGAGTGCAAGTGGGTCTGTGGTCATACAATTTATATGTGCGATTTACCGCACACACTAATAAGCCACTTAACCTGCTGCAATTCTACAGGTAAGGGACCTGGTCACAAGAATTGTTATATTAGTTTTAAGTTTTAAAATAAAATGTTAAGCCGTCCCTACGTTTGGGTGAAGAAAAGCAGGAAAAGCGCTAAGCCTAATTAGCTAAAGGCTAGGATACTGGTATAACCTAGAACTTACCTAGCACGCCTAGGTAGGTAGATCCGGTAACAAACAATTGGTCACAGAAACAAACTTACGTAGTGACTTATGGTTACGTCCTGAATTGCCTGGAAATCCTGCCTATGCCAGCCAAGCCAGCCAAGCCCTCCAAAAGGCAGTCAATTAAGCATTGAGCATCACCAGTCCGACAAGCCAACTCCAGCCCATCAATACTCAACCGTCATTTGCATCAAGATATCTCAACCGTATCACTCTCCCTGCCTACGCGGCCCATTCGTCTCTCGCAATCGCCTCGCATTCCGACCATCATGCCACCAGCGAAGAAGAGAAAGACTGCGCCCGCCAAGAAACCAGCACGACCGACTGAGGAGGAGCAGGAGGAGGAAACACAAGATGCTGCACTCGCAGATAACGGTGCGCAACCGACAAGTCAGGCCGTAGAAGAGCCGGCAGAACCCACACAAGACGATAATCCGGCACCGGCACCGTCGACGTCGACGAGCACAGGCATCGACGCGACCGCCACCAAGACCCAGGACAGGCTGGCGCGGTTCCGCGCTCTCCAGGCCCGCGCCAAGACGTCGTCCGACCAGAACCTCAAAGAAGCCACCAAGGAGTCCCAGCGGCTGGCCACGGACCCGTCGGCCCTGACCGCCCTGCACCGCCGCCGCGACATCGCCGCCCACAAGCTGCTCAAGGCCGAGACCGAGGAGGACGGCGGCGACTTCGAGCGCAAGCGCGCCTGGGACTGGACCGCCGACGAGAGCGAGCGCTGGGACAAGCGCGTCAAGAAGAAGGCCGCCCACCGCGACAACAACGCCTTCCAGGACTACACCACCGAGAGCGCCAAGACCTACAAGCGCCAGCTGCAGAACCTCGGCGCCCCCGACATGGAGCGCTACGAGAAGGACAAGATGAAGGCCATCGAGAAGGCCGCCGCCTCGGGCGGGCTGGAGATCATCGAGACCGACGAGGGCGAGCTCATCGCCGTCGACAAGGACGGCACTTTCTACTCCACCGCCGACTCGACCACCTTCCACGAGAACAAGCCCGACAAGGCGGCCGTGGACCGCCTGGTCGATGATCTGAAGAGGGCCGAGGACAGTCGTATGCGGAAGAGGAAGGAGCGCATGGCCAAGAACGGCGACGACGGCGATATCACGTACATCAACGAGAAAAACAAGCAGTTCAACCAGAAGTTGTCGCGCTTCTACAACAAGTACACAGCCGAGATACGGGACAGTTTCGAGCGTGGAACAAGGATATAGGATCGCGAAGGAGCTGGTGTTTTGGTCAAGAAGTGGCGTTGTATATTTCGTTCATAGCGTTTGACGATTACAGAATACATTATCAATGGCATGCCGACAAGTGCCGTAAGGAGGAGCTATGTTACAGTCTATAGATTTTGTAGAATAACACACAAACTCCATTATTTGATCAGAGCATCCCACCCCTCCACGCCTTATTGGCGAGCTCTTCGAGCTGTGGCACCTCGATCGGACCCTTGATCTGCTCATCGCCCAGCGCTTGCACGATAGCCTGTGCCACGACATCCACCTGCAGCGGCTTGGCTCCCGCGGCACCCATGAAGTTACCGAAGATCCCACCCGTGATCCCATTGAACACGGCCCCGACCCCCGTCATAGCAGCCATCGGCATCGTGATGGGCCGCGAGCTATCGTACATGAAGGGCGGGCGGGGGAACACGCCCCTCATGCGCGGGAACTCGCTCGCAACGGTGCTCTCGGCCTCCCTCTTGGTCGAGATGTACCGCGCCGGCAGCACGGGGGCGCCGCCCGCGGCCGAGACGTAGACGAAGGCGGCGACGCCCGCGCGGTCCGCCTCCTTGGCCAGCATGATGGCGCTGTCGCGGTTCATGTTCTCGTACGTCAGCTGCTCGCGCGTCTCCGGCGGGCGGATATCGGCGTCGGCGTCCTCCTTCACGCCGCGCTGCAGAGGGTTCCCCGGCTGCGGGGCCGAGGCAAAGGCCTTTCGCAAGCCCAAGATGGGCGACTCTTGCCCGCGCAAGACGCCCTTGTAGTCGGCCTCGAGCAGGATGCCCATGCTGTGCACGACGAAGTCGGCGCCTTTGAGGAGCGGCGCGTACGTCCCGGGACGCAGGATGTCGCCGCGCTCCCAGGTCACTTTGTGAGACCAGGATGGCGGCGTCGCGGACGATGTCACGGTCTCCCATTTCGGTACCCCTGAGCGGCTAGGAGGTGAGTTTGTCAGCTGGGTTTTTGATGGTGGGACGGATGTCGATGTAAGTCATTATGGTGCATACCTAATTGATGTGACATCCCATCCTCGCTGCACTGCATTTTTGCATATCCTTGAACCCAAGAAGCCGTTGCCTCCGCAGACTACCAGCCTCTTGGCGGCCGACATGGTGAGGTGAAAATCTGGTATTCCGGCCTTGCCTTGCCTTGCTTGCTAGCTCCTGGAGGCTTGGGGGAATTCTGAGGTTGGAGCACTTATAGCGCCCACGATGATGAATGATTGGATGGGTACGGTATCAGATCGTATCGTTACTATGGTTTTGATGTTCAGACGACATATATGAGTATTTGTATGTATCGAAAAGGAATGGCGATATGGTGATTACGGGAGTAACTCGGATGGTTTATTTCATATTGTCACAATTAGTTAGCAACCTCAATCAACTACATCATCATATCACCTGCACGATGAGACATGCGATAAATCACAATACTACGAGCATGTGCGAGGCTGACACATGTCACTAACCTTAGGTGCCTTAGCTTGAGCTACCCCTCTATCCGGTATTGATTGGTCGAAGCTCTATCTGCTCCGCATTAAAGTTCAATCTACCTAAGGTCGTATCGTACCTACCTTGACCTTCCCGCTTCTACCTCTTTGGCACATCGATCAATACCATATAAGTCCGTCCCTAAACGCTGCCCGCCTAACGTTTCCCCATCAATCTCACCTCCCACCCTATCAACGAACAGAAATAAGGGCCTTGGAATAATTCGGAACACATCCATAAAGAAAAGACATTGGACGTCTTGCTGTATCAGCACCCCACCCTTTCTACCTCGCAAGCTTGCCGACTCCGTAGAAGAAGCGACACACAACGAAGAGAACTTCCCTGTTCCCCCATCCCAAGATGGCGCCCCCAGCCGGGAAGCGCGTCAAAGGCGTGCAGGTGTTCCGGCCCTTCATCTACGGCACTACCGCGAAACCCTTCAACGACACCGACAACCTACGGCCGGCCGGCGTGTCGCCCGACCACACGCACTCGTGGCAGGTCTTCGTCAAGGGCGTCGAGGACACCGACATCTTCCATTGGCTGCGTAGGGTCCAGTTCAAGATGCACGAGTCGATCCCGAACCACCTGCGCACCATCGACGCCGAGTCCATCAAGAAGGACAACGACGAGCTGCTGGCCACCGCCGCCGGCCGCTCCGGCGCCAAGAAGCCGCAGAAGGCCTTCGTCGTCAGCGAGACGGGCTGGGGCGAGTTCGAGATCACCATCAAGCTCTACTTCGACAGCAAGAGCAGCGAGAAGCCCCAGACCCTCTACCACCACCTGCGCCTGCACCCGTACGGCACCAACGAGGCCGAGAAGGAAGCCATGCGCGCCACCGGCGAGGTCCCCGCCTGGATCTACGAAGAGCTGGTCTTCAACGAGCCCTTCGAGGAGTTCTACAAGATCCTGACGAGCGGCGCCCACGACAAGGGCAGCGCGCCCCCCGGCGGGAAGGCCAAGGGGGGCAAAGGAAAGGGCAAGAACGCCGCCGCATCGTCCTTGTCAGCAGGTGCTTCTAAGGAAGGCGATGTCAAGGAGCGCAGCGCCATGATCCCTCTCACCACGAAGCCCGGCCAGCCCTTCAGCCGCGAGACCGAGGAGGCCGAGATCAAGCGCATACGCGAGGCCGACGAGAAGGTCAGGAAAATGATCGCCGAGCTCACCGAGTCGGTCAAGGCCAGCGAGGCGGAGCTGGAATCGCTGAGGGCGCAGAATAGGTCGGCTGTGGCCGCAGGTACTGCTGCTAAGGATAGCAACTCTTCGGCCTAGACCGCTGCTCTTGATGCTGCTGCAGCAAAAATGCCCGAAACCCAATCTGCTGCTGGTCGACCTCGAATTATCTTTAAGCGAAAAGTGGATAGAGGAGGTGAACAGGAATAACCGCAGAAGCGGAGGGAAGAACACCACACAGAAGAAGAGGAGCAGGAGGTGAGCCTCATAGCGCTAGTAATAAGCGGAACATCCCACAAAAGGCATTAGGCTCCGTCATCTTGGTCTCAGACTCAGACGCCAACAACGACAGTGTCTCGAGCCGAGAAGCCAGTGTTTGGAGCGAAGTATCCGACGAAAGTTCCTGGTAATCACATACGACTACAAAAGTGAATCCTTACTAGCAGCCCCTCGAGCGATACACCACATCCATATGCGCTATTATTACGCCGCCAGCGAGACCACGTTGTTTATGACGATACCTTCACTTTCGACGATACAAGGGGATTGTGTGTCGAAGACCATACAACGACAGCGCTCGAGTCGCGGCACGAAGAAGTAGAAAGTCACAAACATGTTTAGAACTCAGTGCATCAGGGAAGCCAGGAAGCATGGGACGCTGGAATCACACCTATGAAAGCATCTGGAAAAGCATTGCTATTGCTAGAGATAGCGCCTCAAGTACGGAGATCACGACAGCCTCTAGGCTTCTTCATGCCATTTTAGCAAAGCAGAGTGAAGCAATACCAAACAGGCCAACAAACATACATGAACAACAATACTCATGGAGGGTGGCAATAGCATAAGTGGTACAACAAGCAATGGAATGAATGGTTTGGACATGGGTAGGTACCAGAGGTAGTCACTATTTCGGTCTCATCCATCCATCAAACTATTAATAGGGGGGGCACTGAGGTTTTGTTCCTCATGAGGCATCAAGGAAGTGAAGAAGTGCGCAGCTTAAAACAGAAACAAAGAACAAAAAAAAAACACTGAAACTCGTCTGCTCAACTTCCCCATTTCGCCTGACGTTTTATATACGTCGATGAGAACCTTGTAAACCTTGGCAATTAGTTGTAGCATCCTGTGAGATTTTAATAAAGGGAAACATAGTTTTCCGAGCAAAGAGTAAGACGAATTGTAATCAAGCTCATTTTGAATAGTTTTCCGAGCAAAGAGTAAGACGAATTGTAATCAAGCTCATTTTGAATTGTTTTTACCTCATACGGTTGGCATAGGTATGACGAAAGTATGTATGTATGCGTGTATATACGAAATGGGAGTTAAAATGTGTTAAGTTTGTGAGTTGGTTGAGTGGTTGGTATTCCCTCCTCCGTTGCCAATCCTATTCCTTTCCCATCCCCTGTCCCTATGCCCAGTCCTGTCCGGTTCCCTTCCTGTCCCAGCCTGATTGCTCTATATCTTCGGCGGGCAGCAGATAGTGACGCTGCTTTCGCCCCAGAGCTTCTGCTACACCGCCGACTCCTTCTATCTTGTTGACCAATTTCGCGAAAAAGTGAATCTCCAATTCAAACAAGGACGCCATAGTGTCCGGGTTCAGAGGTTTGTGAGATGTTGTGGTGTGGTGTAATGTTGTTTTGCTTCAAGTGAAGCTTGTGGACGAATGAGCGACTCAGTGAGTAAAAAACGATGCGCTGAAAACCAAACAGTGAACAGATAAAGATGCTCAATAGCTTTCCCATGTTAGGGATTTCAATTTTGGTCGTTTGGTTGTCGTAAAAATTCAAATTCGTTTTTGCCCACGCGAACCGCCCACCCCATAACCATGTTGCTTTTGTTTGCTCGTAAACCATGAACCCGTTCAGAATGTGTCATCCTCATCCCCTGCCGTAACGCCCATGCTATAAAGCTTTAATTCGCAAACCAAATACACATTGTAGTGATGGAGACGGAATCCAGTCAAAAAAATTGTAAAACGCCGTGTCAAATGATGCAATGTTATCCAAAAGGATTTGGAAGAACAAAAGAAAGACCCTGACGATGGGTCAAGTGTTTTTCACACTATTATTGTGTTGGATGGTAAGCTGGTGGGGGAGTGTCGTGGCGCTCCTCCCACAGCTTTTCGTTTCGTTTATTCTCGTGGTATACTCGGCGAGCAATTTCGTCGGCCATCTTCATGATCCACGCTTGCTCGAGAATCACCGAAGGATTTTCTGAGCCAGCGGTGTTCGGAATTTGGAAATCGGGTCCTCTGTAGGCTGAGACTATCTCCCTCGCCCGCTGCACGTGGGGTGGAACGGCCTTTTCGTCGTCTGTAACTAACGAAAGTGGGGTTCTTTCTGCCGTGGTAGGTTCCTCAAACATCTCCATGTTTAGTGGTGGTCTGATTGGCGTCGATTTATTGTTATTATATCGATTTCGATGTGAGGCCCGTGGTGGTTCTTCCTCTTCCTCTTCCTCTGCTTCAATTTCTTCCGGAATCGACATGGGTACGATGGGCTCTGAAATGGGCGCGTTTACAGAGAAGGTATCTGACACTGTATCTGTCGTGTCGCTGCTTGACTCGCTACCAGTCTTCGATCGGCGTAGGTTGACGACACGGGTTTTCTTCTTCCTGAGATTCCGCGAGTGCTTCCCAGCCCCTAGTGGTAGCCCATTGTTGACCGAATTAAAACTAGTCAACGAGGGTCTCGAGGGCAGCGAGCCTTGATCGACGACGCTGCTGGTATCGTTGAATGTATAGATCGTCGAGCTACCCTGCGCGCTGGGCATTCGGCACAAAGCGGGAGCACTGATCGGGGTAGTTGTGCCGGTCTCGTGTCGTTCCGTGGGACCGGCCCAGGCCCTAAATATGGCGTTTCGGATACCCGGGGTGAATAAAGATAATGTTCGATGAGAATCGGTCAAAGCTGCTAATCGCAGCATATTTTTCTGTGAAAATAATGATTGCGCGCCGGTTCCACCGTCTAATGATAATGAGGAGATATCATTGGCATCGAGCACATGACCGTGTGAGTCAACAGCCTCAACGGGCGGGTTGGCAAATGGGTCGATAAGAGTATCGTTTCCCGTATTCTGTTCCACTACCTCCTCCCTCGGTAATTGATCGGGACACCATAGTCGAAGCGACAGCTTATGTATGATGGCGGGGAGTTCATCCATCATCAAGTTTCTTAATTGACCCTCGATGGTCCTCTGAAGGTAGTCGCGAACAAATTGGATCGAATCGAATGTGGATGAGACTTTGAGGGATTCAAGTGGGTCATTGCGAAAGACCAGTGTGAGACCCTTCTGCTTGGAGAAGACTAGTATGATAAACGCCGATAACTTGATCTCGGACAGAGTGATAGACAGTGGTATCGTCAAGCCGGCGGAAGCCGCCAAGGGCTTTGGCGACGTGAACGATGGTTTGGCCGAAAGGTACGTGTTTAACGGGTTGGCCTGCATTAATTGGTATATTAGCGACTGCTATTGGACATAGAAACATCCAGAAACATGGGCTTAGTTGGGGTATTAAGAAACATCGGCCAACGCGGATCCCTGCGGTTCATTTGTGATATTCATGCGACAGCTCCACAAACCGAACAACAAAGATAATGCATTGTTGCGGTGACGAAAGCGCATGGCTATGGGAAATGGGGGCATGTTCAAGGGGATATGCGGTGACTGAACTGAAGCAAGACCGGGAAATGTGATGACGGCTTGTCGCGTGACACCTTGGGGGCGCGATAGCTCGACTGGGAATACCGGGTAGCTTCCAGACGCTATGTGGGCCGGCTTCGGGCGAATGATAGCATGTGCCGTTCAAGTAAATTGAACGATACGATTGCTTGGTAGAAAAACAAGACTGGCTGTGACTGGTCCTGCAAAGCCCTAGACGAGCAACTGTAGAATGCTTCGAGGCGACAAATGCACGTAGAAAATGGGTAAGAAAAGCAAGATATGTACCTGAACTCTTGTTCGCAACGTCAAAAAGGCATCGCCGGAGTAGCACATCTTGAAGATGCCGCGAAAGCGGTCTTCGGCGAGGTCGCCGATTTCGAGGATCTCGAGTTCGGGGGGCACGGAGCCCAGGTTCAGCTCGGTAACGAGGATGTCATCGACGATGATAGGCGGCTTCGGGTTCTTGTTCAGGGCGTCGGTCAGGAGCTCTTGTGCGCGCTTGTAGAACTCGGCGTCGGCCGCGAGGGGCGACCAGTTGAAGTTGAAGGCCATGGCGGGGAGTCGGCGTCGAGGCCTGCTAGATGCGCATCGTTGAAGAGGTGCTTATCGTACCGTGACGTGACGAGACGGGACGGGAGGTGACGCGAGGTCGCAGTGCCGATCGTCGGTCGATTAGGTCATACAGGATAGGGACACACACATGCAAATGCAGGTGCAGATGCAAAGACAGATGCAAAGACAGCAGCAATGAGGGAGGTGTTCCAAGATGCTGGAACTTGCCTATTGCGGGGGAAGAAGGAGTGCTTTGCTTGTTTAGGTGAAGCTCGCGGACAGCAAGTGAAAGAGGGGCAGGAAGGAGTACGAACGCGAAGAGGAGAAAGAGGAGACAGAGGAGACGGAGCAGACGAAAGCGTCGTGTTTGGTGTGGTGGTGGCTGGTGGTTGGTGGTTAGTGGACAGTGGGAGGGTGGGAGAATGAGGGTTCGTCGTCAATGGCAGGATAAGAGAAGAAGCAAGC
The DNA here is from genome assembly GCA_022453515.1 of Astrocystis sublimbata. Taxonomy (NCBI): domain Eukaryota; kingdom Fungi; phylum Ascomycota; class Sordariomycetes; order Xylariales; family Xylariaceae; genus Astrocystis; species Astrocystis sublimbata. The sequence continues at coordinate 37,103 of JAJNNY010000065.1, read as the reverse complement.
TCGGCTCGATGGGAGGAAGTCGCCGCGGACCCAGAAAAAAATTGGAGCTGTGATGGAATCGATGGAATTTTCGGGAGGTGTGGTGCAGGTGGTGTTCCCAGCGAGCCCAGGTGTGTCGCGCGGGAGTCTGTTAGGGTGTCTTGGGGGCATGTCTAGGGTGTGCGAGGGTTGTGCCGGGGCGTTTTCGCGTGTCTTGGTTGGTGCATGAGGCATCTAAGATGACGCTATGCCCTGCTTCCTGTGCGGACTATGCGTGCTATTACAGTACCTAGGTACGTACCTCCTACCTCCTCTGCCGCTACCTATCGCCGGGGCGCTGGGTGGAGGGATAGGCCGATCGGGGAAGCCCTTAGTTCTTATTTTTGGGCCCTTAGCAGAACCTAGCTCCGGTTTCTGCTGGTTCTGCTATTTGATTTTTCTTGGGGCTGGTTCTGCTCCAGCAGCAGTACTCTACTCCGGCACATCATGTGCCAAGTGTGCGTGCGATGTCTCATGCAATGTGCTGCGCTGTGGGTGGTGTGTGGCCACAACCCTACTGCAGTTCCTTATCACAGATTCTTGGACAGGAAGGGAGAAAATTAAAAAGAAGGATGCTTCGATATATACTTACTCTAGGGCTGGAATCCTGATAGGCCAGAGATGGACCACTATGTCTCCTAAGGGCAATTAGCGGGTCGATTGCGTACCCGAGCGAGCTGCCCGTCCGGCGTCCGTACACGTCCCTGCAGGATCCTCTGCAGAGGAGTCCATGTAAGTACTTAAGTACCCTGCTTCCTGTCCGCCCCAGAAGGTTGGCGTACCCAAGCTCGACAAGCCGGGGAAGACGCGGACGGGTGTTGATTCTGCGATGGATTCTGCGCTGGACGCAGCATGGACATGGACGCTACTGGCGTTTGCCCGTCCGTGCTCGCTTCAAGGTTCTTTCATCCCCACCGACTACCGCAGGACCCGACGAACAGATCCTGAAGCGATCGTTCATGGATGGTCTGCGAGATAGATGACTGCCGGTCTGAGACATACTTAAGGGACGCAGTTGGTCGGTCTTCGGGATTCCCATGACACTATATCGAACTTCACAATGCTCATTGTTCTTCTCGTTACCTATTACCCAGGATATGCTATCTTCGACGAACAAGTACCGCTAGCATGCAGCAGCAGAATAAAGTCTAGAATCTTTCCAGATATGAAATCCCGCTCAGCCGTGCCGGGGATGGATGTTCGAAGTCTGCACGCGCAGCAGTAAGTGATGGTGACTTTACTACTCCTCAGTAATAGAGTAATAGTCGCGTGAGCGTCGGCCAGCTCATCATCCCACCAACCGCCCACACACCATTTGACCCATCATGAGACGCGTGTATACACGAATGCAGAAAAACGACAAGAAGGATGCAAGTCGGGTCATTCTGGCAACCCAACGAATCCACGATGCCTCGCCCGCATTCCCACCGTCCGTCCTGCGCACCACCACAGACTCCCACGTAGCAGCCTGACAATGGCCATTTCCGGTCTTCTGCAGCGCCCCGGTTCTCCGTCGACACTAGCATCGTGAGTTGTGTGTGGCTGAGTTTAGTCATAAGCTTTACACGGCCCCCTCTCCCTCGCACGTATCCACCCACTCGAGCCACTCTGACCTAGGGCATTGAGGGCCTCGAGGGCATATGGCTCGTCTGGCTTGTCTGGGCATTTCTGTCAAGCGCATGCCTACTTGGCAGTAGCGCGCATCCACTGTCGCGTGAACATTGACTGGATCAATTATCTTGTTTACGATGGTCTTGATACAAGCACCAAAGGTGAGGTCCCAACTTCGGTCCCAGACCGACTTTGTCAGACGACCTATCACGGGCAGTCTCTGAGTAGCCTTACCCATGGAGATGGGGCCCGGGCGGGTACCTGGACGCAGTTGCATTGAAATACCTGGGCAGAACCTGGCTCAGTTCGTAGACCGCCAATTGTAACATTCCCATCATTGGCAGGATCGCAGCACTTCCCGCGTGGAAACGGGGCTCGGTTACAAGATGCAGATGGCCGCCCTTGGGGATTGGCTGGACCGAGTGTTGTAAGTCAGGTAAGTTTGGCTATCGCGAAACCCCCCTTCGTAGTCTCCTGCACGGCGGCGGGGTTGGTCGGTTACAAGTGCGGAGGCGGTGAGGAAGTTAAGACACCGTCGAGACCGTCTCCTAGGGTTAAGGACACCAGAAACCCTGAATATTTTCCCCTTCGTGTGTGAAGTCCGATTATGTTGCATTATTCAGAGTTGCATCGAAACTCGTAGAAGTCGACGGTGAATCTATACTATGGTAAAAACAACGTATAGCTCTAGAGATGGGAACACTTTAATCAATCCTGCCACCCACCAGGGGTTTCCCCGAGAGTGTGTCGAGTGCGTCTCCTCATGCCCATTAGCCCTGGTGGTGCAGTGATCCATCGTCACGCTTTCTAAATATGTGCGTCTCCATTAGCCTTGGCGGTGTCGTGACCAATATTCGCCTAGTTGTCATGTGGGTGGCGGCCCAATCCAAATACACACCCGTGTTGATCGGGCTGCCGAGGTCTCGCTGAGCGCGCAACTTCCTTTTACCCATTATGCCGGTGGTGTACACGTAGAGAGATCATCGGCCTGTGGCTGTTTGCTCGTTCGCCTGCCCGGTTTGCTATGCAGGCGGTGGTCCGTTGAGCAGACACTCGGTCAAGATGGGCGTGCCAACTTGCTCCTCGCAAGTGTACCAGCCGTTCCGGACCAGGTTCCAGTGAGAGTCCTGCCAGTACGTCTGTTTCTCCTCCCAGTTCTTCTTGTCGACATCGGCGAGCTTGATCTCCACGTCCTTGTCGGGATCCGCAGGCATGCGGACATAGCACGAGCAGTCTCGCAGCGTCATGGCCAGCCCGAAGTCGGGATCCGATGGCGTGTCCAGGAGTGCGCGGTCCGGGTCGCCCTTGGCCTGCAGCTCGCGCAGCTTCGTCAGGATGCCGCCCCGCTCGAAGGCCTCTGACAGCCGCGTCTGGTCCAGCGGCGGCCACTCGGGCGTCAGGCGCTTGATGGTGTCCATGACGACGGCGGGGTCCTCGTGCACCAGGCCGAGGGGGCATATCGGCGTCGAGACGGGCTGCCCCTTGCCCCGCTTCTGGTGGTTGCGGAACGCCTCCCGCGCGCATGTCCGGCACCGCTTTGCGTTCGGTGGCGCAATGGGCGACTGCGCTAGCCACTTGGGCTTGAACTCGAGCACCGAGTAGCCGGCTGATGCGCTCATGTCCTGGATCAGCATGGCGTGGCCGGCACGGATCTCGCTCTTGTCGGCCTTGTTCCGTGTCTTGTGTAGCATGTCCGCGACCTCGGCCGAGATCTGGATCAAGGCTTGCGGGACGAGGTGTTGGCGGCCGACACGGTCCTCGACCTGGTTCTCGTGGAAGGCCTGGAGCGTCTTGTAGTCGCACGGCGTCACGCCCAATGTTGCCTTTGGAACACGGAGCAGCGTGCCCCCGAACCGTCCCTGGGAAGGCGCAGGACTGTCATTCTCCGTCATGGAGAATACCGCATTGGCCCGGCCCTCCGCAACGTACGTGAAATTGACCTTCTGTGGACTATTGATTATACTTTCGCATTCCTTGACCGTCCTGGCGGCCAGGGCCTCCTCGTCATCGGAAGTTCCTTGCGATGCCGGCCGGGAGTGTTGCTTCCAGATGACTTCCATCTCGAAAAGTGGTCGCTGCTGGCCACGACTAAGATTGAGCTATTTAGGGTAAGAAGTCGAAGTGTCAAAGAGACTCAATCGAACGTTTGGGTGGTGCGGTGTTTCAATCAGACGGGAAAGCTGGGGCTAGGTCAATCTGCACATAGTATGCGACAGTTTCAGGCCAAGCGATGAGAAGCGAGCGAGATAGCAACCCGAGTGAGGCCGCCGGGAGGAGCGAGTAGGCAACGACAGTTAGATCATGTCAGTCAGGAAGTAGTACATGGCTGGGAGAAGGACGATGATGCTGGTGTTGGTTTGCGCGTCGACGCATGCACCTGACCCGTAGCAACTTGGACACGGCAGCCCCCAAGCCATATCGCGGGGATCGATAGGAACTATGCGCTTCAATTTATATATGTCATATTCGACGCCTCGAGACGCTCTCTTTCATGCACAGTCCCGTCTGTCCTGCACCGCCCACTGACTAACATGGATCTAAGCCTAGTAGTGCCAGAATTAAATGAACCTCCCATTATCAACCCACTCGCCACGCTCGCCAGGTCCTACCCACCGAGCCTACCAAGCTCCCACTCACTCGAAATCATGTGCACTCTTGATTCTGACTCTCTAAACAATTGACCTGGATATAGTAGATGCTCATACCTAGGCACATATGCTCCTCCTATCCTAGTTATATATAGGGTCCAGCACAAGGCAGACGAGACGTAGATTCCATCATGGATCTTGACTATCACGAGGTTGATATGTACTCTGTGAGCGTCTCATTTATTCTTCACACTGCGTGCTCAGTCGATGTTAGTCCGAGTAATGTGCGGCTGTAATCTTGATACGGTGCACGCGCCGCCTTTGCGCTAATGAATAAGTAGCGGCTTGGGACGTCGATTGGCTGAGGCAGCTCGGCGTCTAGGGGGAACCACGAACTACCGCACTCCTGATAACTATTGAGGACCAGGACTACGTAAGCTCAGGTAGCGAGTCCAAACCTCGGTAGCATTGATCGTGATCCATGTCGGATTTATTTATTTATTCAACGATAGCCGCGCTACTCGTGCGTCGTGCTGTAGGTAGTATCGTAGGTAGCATCAAAGTGGTGTATCATGTCGCATTGACATTGGCATTAGCAATGTTCATGCCTAGGAGATCTATAAGGTATTGATTGCACTGCCCCCCTATTGTGCAGTTGGTATATGTAACACAAGATTGTACTGTGACACTGAGATAAGGAACCGAAACCGTAACGCCAACCGCCTAGGTAGTATCCATCCGTTCCGTAAATGCTTCTATTGGGTAAGTAGTCATAACATCATCAAATACCAGCAGCAGTGAAACTCAACAAGCTGCCGGCCGACAGACCGGCGACTAAGCAGAGCCCCATGAACCCCCCCGAAGCCTCTCGCTCATGGTCGTCTACCCACTCGCCTGCAGCCATCATGCAGTCGGACGCCAGCCAGCCGTTGGTCACTCCGAATGGGAGCTGGACAACCAGCAGGTAGAAGAGATCGCTATTGATCGCTGCGCCCTGGCCGTGGATATTGCAGAGGAAATATAGCGGTAGGAACGCTGAGCGCGCAACGCTGAAGCTGAACAGAGCACCTGGTCGATGCCGTAAGGACCAGACGAGGGGCACTGCCCGCCCTATCAGGTCACCGAGGTTCCAGAAGAAGAACCCGAGCGGAATGAAGACCGCCGGCCGCAGCAGAGGACCCGCATTATCCGGCTCTGTTACAGACAGAATCTTCGGCGTCAAGACCGGGAAGAACATGGTAACAGCGAAACATAAGAAAACGCCACCAGAGACCCAGTACAGCTTCTGGAACAACCTGGTCATGCTCACAACTTTCCTTGAGGCGCGTTCGGCCTCTTCGATGCTGTTCATAGACTGGCCCATGGTCTCCATCATGCGCCGCTCCATCATCTGAGTGTATCGCTGGACGAGCGGAATGAAAACAACGACAGCTATGGCTGATACTACCACGGCCGTCAAGAAGTAGATGAATGCCGAGGTTACCTTCTCAGGCGCATTCGTGTCCGCTTCCGAGATCAGATCCGGCGGTGGCGCGACCAGGACCGAAATGACCTGGACGAGGGACGGCAAGACGCCAGCGACGCCCTGGCCAGCCATGATCGCTTGCATGTATTCGGGTCTACCGAAGCTCGAAGCAAATGCGAACGCGCCATTCTGCATGAGCCCGGACGCCCACGCCGTCAAGGCTACCATGACCAGTATGAAGGTGAGGTACACAGGGGCCGTAGCATCGAGGAACATCTTGGACGATACCGTCAAGAGTGCAAAGACTGCGATGTTGATGTAAAGCGCGGCGTTGATACGGAAGGGGTACGAGGCCGACTGCTGCTTGTTGGCTAGGTAGGTCATCCCACCAAGATTGGTAAGTGTTGATACAGAGAGAATGGCGGACTGGAAGTTCCGGAGAGCCCAGTCGCTCGTCTGGAAGCGATGCTGGAAGTAGGGCGCAGCAGCGAGGAACATGTTCCTACTCCGGCAGTCAGAACAGACACTCGCGGCACGTGCATGATGTGGATGGAGGGTGAATATACCAGGCCCATAGCATTGCGACGCCGAGCATGACGAAGATGCCGTACTCGACCCACGAGAAAGGCGTCTCATTTTCGTCGTCTTCTCCTTGGCCCAGGCCAACGTTATCTTCGTAGAGCGGCTGATATTCCTGCTCTTCAGCTTCCCTCTTCTGGAAGTACGACCGTAGGCGATCCATCGTGACCGATCGAGCAAGGCGCGTCCGGTAACTTCGACAATATTCGGTTATATGGGACGAGGATCGAATGCTACTAAGACATGGAGGTGGATATGCCCTGGTTTAATAGGCAGGCCGGGATGGCCATTTAGTTTGACGACTGCAATGTCTGGAGCGAGCGAGTGGTGCACTTCGAGGTCATCCCGAGGTGTATGCGCGACGGAATCGTCAACTGGGAGGTTGCTGTGGTGGGTGAATACACAGGCGGCGTACGCGTGCGATGGTCATTCGTCCTCGTCATAAGGCAGATATCGGGAGAGAAGGAGATAAGCGATCAGCGGTCCTGGGCCGGTGAGGTACTCAGCCAGAGGGACTCAGCCAGCCCGTTTCAGATAACGGTCATGCGTGCAGCGTGGCGGTGGTCTGCCCCAGAGGTGGGCCGCTAACGAGTTGCTATTCCGCTTGGATCCTTGCAAACGTTGGGGTCGTCTGCCTAGTGCACTCGCCGGGCTTCCGCGGTGCCTTTGTCGAATGGGGGCCGAATAGTACTGTAAGTGGCATCTGGGCTTGTATCCCCGCGCCATATATAAAAATCTACTGATATAGGCATCATGGGTATCTATCCCCCCCACCTTCCAAATTCCTTCATTCAGGCATGCGGTTGAGAGATAAAGTGTCCCTCAATCTGCACTACTACCTAGCATGCCTAGATAGTTGGTAGAAAGAATGGACCATTTAATGTTCAATATTACGTGCCAGGCCCTGGCCCTGGTAGCAGGTCCTTCCCTGTTGCTATTGATTGTTGCAAGACAGCATACGACTGCCACACTCTGTTCAAGGAAGCGCTGTTTATAGACATTTGGTTCTACAGGTTGAAACGTTTGCGGTTCTTCTCCATCTTGGCTTGCCATTGCCAGTGCAATGGATCATTCGGATCACTGCCAGCTCTGCCTACCCCCTTGTCGATACGCCGTAACTGTTCAAATCAGTACCCATACTTGAGAGAACCAAGGAGAGAACCATACCTTGAGAGTAAAGCGAGGTCCTAATTCTTGCAAGCCTGTGAAGGAAATGGGTCAGTTTTTACGATTCTGGGTTTTTCGGGGGGGGGGGGGGGGGGGGGATGGAGAATGTGCAATGTGCAAGAGACTGTCAAATGACCGCGCCTCAATACGTCGATGTAACCGCCTGGGAAAAGAACGCATCAACTTACCAGCCCGAATATTCTCAACTCCTTTCATCTCTTGACCATCAGCGCCTACCACGCTCTTCTCGGTCGCCTTTTTCTCGCGGATAATATAGCGGTGCCTGCGGAAAAATATGTAGTCGCGACTGTTGTGGAACATCACAGTCTGCCTGCCGCCGAGTTCAGGGGTCTGAGGGAATAATGATTGTAGTGTTTTCGCGGTTACCAAGCCCTTTAATACTTGCAATCAGTCTTTCGCCGTGGTCGAACACACCTTCGCGGTTTGAAAAAGAAAACTGCAACATGAAATCTGCCACCAAAAAGAAGAAGAAATCAGGACTCACAAGAGGCGTGGCAAAATTGTTTAATAACAATTCAGGGTAGTGATTTGTCGCATTTCCATGATGAGGCTTTCATTTCAAAGCGGTTAGCAATTCTCTTTTGTACAGAATCTCAACCATCTGTGTTATGGAGCCACGGGAGCAGTGTCACTCACAAGTTTTTTGCCTTCGATCCAGGAACTTATGCCTTCAAGAATTGGCGAGCAATTAGTAAAGGTTATCACGTTACTCGAACTCTGTCACACGAAGGCCCGGTGCAGATTGGTGTCAACATACTAAAATGGAAAGTGACCTTGGAGGGAAGATCAACGATATCAAGACCGATAGGCTTTTTGTTATCTTCACGTATTATAAGCAGTGAAGAAAAACCTTGGTTCTCGGCGAACTTTGCAATTTCCCGCACACTGTATTTGTGCCCCTAAGGTAGTAAACTCTTAGCCATGACCCGTGTAAGCCGCACAAGCGACCAGATAATTTGTTCAGTGTCGCGTCTATCTGACTTACGTAGTGGTGTGCGGATCGTGGGACGTATTTCGAGTTTGGTATGATCCCCTGGAATATCTCCGCGACTGCGTGAAGTGTGGAATTCAGACTAGTCGTTATTAAGACTGTGTTGCGATTTAGTATGGTGTTCAACTCGGAGCGAGAAACTTCCTCGTTTCGCCCTGCGTGGGACAGGTGTGTACGCACTTTTCGGTTCCGCGGGACGGGAGTTTTCTGAGAAGAGCGAAGGAAATTTGGCGAGAAGTGACTCGGGTGTGATGTCTATGTTGGTTGAGGTGATGGACGGCGCGAGGCTGTTCTGTCTAGGACGTGGTTGGGCAGCCGAGTCGTCGGGGTTGGCTTCGGCGTCTTCTTCGTCCTCGTCTTCATCTTCGTTGAAATCCAGCATGCTGTCGGCATCGTCTTCATCCTGTTGGGTGTCTCCGGGCTGCTCTGCCTCGGCCGCCTCTCGTTCGGCGTCTTCGGCCTGTCGCATGCGCTTTCGCCGGAGTGCCTGTAGATCGACGCTGCTCGTCAACTCGTCGTCGTCGACATCGTCCCATACTCGTTTTTGGTCCAAGGTACGTGGCTTGTTCTTCTCAAGTCTAGCGGCTCTGAGAGATGGGTCTTTCTTCTCTTCCCTCTTGATGGCGAATCTTTTCTCTCTCCTTTCTTTAGCACGGGCCGTCTTCTGCGCCAGAGAGCGATTTCTGTGCGACGCCATATTGGAGCAGGCGGTGCGATGGAATATCGTGTTCGTCACAATTCAGTCGGAAGGATTGAGTGCCCGACTACCCTCGAGCAAGCTCAGCTGCGTCCAGAGGTTAAACAATCTTGAAAATTTTGGTGGGTCCATGCCCAGGTAGATAGGCTCTCTTAGAGTGGGCCGCCTCTAGCGTGAAAGGAGCAGAAAGCCCCACTCGGGAAGCACCTGCTGTGGTGGGGTATCGGACGCGGCAGCTCAATGAGGGGCTACGGCTGATAAACTGATAAGCGGAAGCACCTGGCGGTACCCCTTGCTCCCTAGGCGAAGCAGACATGTCGGGCATTTTTATATCTACATGCATGCCAGAAGAACAATGCCTAAATCGATCGGTACCTACCTACATGTAGGTAACGTTGGTCGGTCATGAAATGGGTACACTGAGGAATTTATTGTTAACACTTCTACTTGGGATGAATGTTCCCAGCACGATGAGCTTCACAAGTGGTGAGTTTCAGATGTTCAAAATCTGCCCTCTTCCGAGTGAGCCTCGCATTCTGCCTTAGAAGCTATCCACAGACGTAGCCTCCTCCATACCGGAATTCCGGTCCAAACTACAGTAGTAGCCTGTACACTCAATACGTTGAGTTTCGTAGTCAGTATGTTGACTCACATTTCCAGTTCTTCACATCTCCCGATCTCCCTCGGTACGGATGCTACCTAAGTGGGTATAGGTAGGCAGGCATGGCAGGTATGTAGCCAATGATGCGAAGCGACAACAGGGGCTGCGACAAATCCGCAAACCAGAAACAGAGGCGCTTTGTTTTTACCGCCGATCCACCCATCCCGCCAACAGGACACCAGCCAAGCCAGCGGAGAGGCTTACCAGGCGCGGATCCCCGCTCTATGGTTTGTCGCCAGTCTCACAGGTGCATCTGCGATCGCCTGGAATCAGGGGAGCTTGTACTTCCCGCTGCTGCGCCGAGGCAACGTGAAGCCAGGCTATTTTTGAAACACATTCGCTAAGATGCGACGCGCCTAAGTATGTACCTGTGTAAGTAACGGAACAGGACCGTACATCAGATGGCCGTTTGGGTACGATAGACGACATTCGAACAGTGAGGGCATGTAGTAGTACCAAGTAGTCTGTCCAACTGAAGATACACATAAAATTGCCCAGCTTTGTAATGCTATTTCACTCTGATAGTGAAAAGTCAAGCAGCATGGAGACGACGCTTCAGGAGTAGGAGCAATCCATTTTAAGTTTCACAGTAAACATGATGCGATGCGATGCGACGGACGATGAGGTCATTTTGCACTGGAACTGAAATCAGTGCCTGATGCACTTGGGTCCCGGAGAATCTTACCTCAAGCAGTATACCTAGGTATCTATGTGGAGGCTTCTCTTGAAGATTCCGTCAGATATTACAGTGGAGGAGCAGTGCGTTTTGGCTCATGTTGGGTCTTGTCCAAAGGGAACATCTGCCGATGTCAGCTGTCTAGCCTCGCTAGCTTTTTCTACCTAGGTTAGGCTGGCGAGGGAGGCGAGGGAGGTTCTTGTGTCAGAGAAGCATGAGCGATGCGTCGATGGGCTTCCCTGTATGAATCCCTGGAAATTGTTTCTGTTCGGTTAGGCAACGTCATGCTGAGCAAGATGGACCGAAGATGGAGTCTTGCCAGCAAAGATTGTGGGATTGTGGGTTATCTTTCCTCGAGTAAAGAAAGAGAGGTCGAGAGGTGTGCGTGCCCGCCACGGTCCACCAGCGCCATCTCCACACAGCATTCATGGTTGTTATGTTGCCAATCTTGCGTGGATGATAACCCGAGCACTGAACAAAGGCCATGAGACCGTCCTTTGCACGTAGGTAGCGAGTAGTTCAGGTCACCGTCATCTTTTCGACGCGGGACGGCCCCTATCTCGGCACACGCAATGCGGCAATTTAACCTTAGACGCGGAATGGCGCAGCCTCCTTCACCCAAGGCCTCGGGAAAGGAGTCTCCGGCCGCTGCCGACAGGTACCGCAATGGCTGGGGTTGGGCGAAGGGAAACCAAGGACACAACAACTGGTGCGATACGAGCAGGACGAAGTTGATCAGTGATCACTTGAGATGCGAAGATTGTTTGTGCGGGTTTTCGGGTCCTGATCTGGTGGCTTTGGAGGATACTTAGCATCTTAGGTAAGTACCTATAAGTATATGCGTAACCTATCAGACAACTCTCATCCAACTGCCCAGCTACCTCCTACCTACTGTATTTACACCTGCTTACATAAGCCTACCTACTGATTGATCACTTTATCTTCTCGCTTGTTTCCTGCACAGACTTTTTTTTGCTCTGCTTGGAAGCTTGCATTTCATCAATAATCCCAGCTCAGATTTGAGCGATATTTCATTTAGAATATGGATGGGAAACTATACCAGAGGAACGGAACCAGCCGTGTTGCAGTGCAGCGAGCCCCCAGGGGGTGCTTTTGCCGTCTCCTACCATAAATCCTTGAGATATTCCTCCTTTCAAGACCAGACAAGGCCATCCGTCCAAACTTGGAAGTTACCATACATCATTATTCGGCCTTCAAACACCAGAGGCTCGAGAGGCTCCTTGTGCAATATGCTCAGTTGGTATAGGTCCTTGTTAAATTAAGCTTAACGACGACCTAAGTAACATTGAGCTTCTTTCGCTTATAGCCCGTGTGTGTGTATAGTTACGATCCGAAGCGAAATAGACTATTACAAGCTTGATTAAACTTTCATGCCCACGTACATTCGACGTGATTGCCATCCGCGTTTCAAGGTTTGTGTTGACGTCGTGGTTGTTGTTGGATTACTGCCTGCCCCTTACTCCCCCATCCTCCAAGATGCCTACTACAGCAAGCAACAATGGTACCTAATAAACATCTCGACACTCTCGTTCAGTACCAGGTGCGGCCGGACGATGCCCACCGAGCCGCCTCTTATAGGTGCTTACCTACTAGAGCTAGATAGGTACATTTGTAGGCTTTATCTCCTGGATCCGCTAGCGGATCCCCTGACTACGTAGATACCTAAGTAAGTAAGGTTAGGTGCTGGGGACATTGGTCATAAGCTGGGGTCGGAGAACAGGAGCGGTTTGGTGGTTAAGGTACTCTGCCACTTACACCTGCCTGCAGCAGAGCAGACTGGAGCCCCCCCGTAGGCGTGTGTTGCCGCTGTTGCGGCCCCCTGTGCTGGCCCAGGCTGACTGGCCAATCCCGCGACGCCGCCCCCGCCAACAATGGCCCTCCTGGGCTCGCTGGGCCTTGCCTGACGAGCCTGGCGCTCCTGGGAATAATACCTACGGTAGCATCCCTTTCCACTCGACAACCCTCTCTCCTCTACTCCCCGTTTCCTACGGCCCACGTATACCACGTACACCACGTACCATACCACGTATTCTGCACGCCTGCACGCAGACGACACCGGGCGTCTTCTGTTCCAATCGTGAATCGTGCATCCAGGAATCCAAACCACACCACGCCCGTTGCGGGATCCATGCCCACCAGGTAAACGCCCACTGGTCGGCCAGCAAGCGTCTGCGCGCCGTGCAGTCAAGGCGTCGCCCACTTCGCCGCCAAGTGCCTGCACCCAACCTGCAACCTGTGATCCAACCCAGGCGTCAATCCCGACGCCAGAGCCGAGCCATCGCCTTCTTTCATGCTCGTCCTCTGCCCGGCCCTGTCTCGGACTCAAGCCTGAACTGCTGTCTGTGCCTCAAGAGTCAGCACGCGCCGACCCGACCGACGCAGCAGCAGCAGATCCTCCCGAGGCCGAGTCTACCTCGTCTCCCGTCTACATCAAGCATCAAGCATCGAGCATCAAGCATCCTCGCCCGCCCGGACCCGCCTGAAGCAGAACTCGAGTCTTCTCTCGCTGACAACCTCTCTTTGGTGAAACACTTTCCTCCTAACGGACTTGGTCACAGACGCAATCCAACTTTGTTCAGATCAACCTCGCCTTAGCCGTCCAGCTTGCGGACGCTGAGAAACCACAGAGCGGCGCCCCTCTGCGCAGCAAATAGCGACTGACGGTGCTGACATTCAAGAAGTGCCAGGGTGCGCAAGATCTGGATGCCCAACCTGTCCAGCGTTCTACAGCGCCTCTTTCTACGATAAGCCCGCGAGTCAATCGACGACATCATCCTAATACATATCCCTCACCATGTCGGCACCGAACGGGTATGTGTCAGATCTATATCACCACCCTGTCTCTCCTGTGACCTACTTGTCTCAGCATGGGTGTCGATGAGTTCCCACGAGTGCGGGGCCATGGACCCCGTTAGCGCAACCATGTCTCCGTTCGGCTTCGGTTGGCGATGCGAGCACCGAAGCTGGCCTCCGAAGCTGGCGCAGTCGCGGTCGCCGTCACATTGCCCTGGAAACGCTCCCGTGCGGTTGGCCGACGCTAGCTAATCTTATCTGCACAGCATGTATGCGAACAACACCTCGTTCATGAATCCCGGCCCAGCACCGCGGCCACCCACTGACCGGCCACGGCTCGCCCTGACACCCAACACCAACATGCCGGGCAGCATGGCGAACATGGTCGGATCACCCATAACACGCACCGCCACTACCACATATACCGGCTCAACGATCTCGCTTCCCCTAGCCCGTGAGCGGTCGAATCAGACCGACGGCATGGGTGGAGTCGCTGTGATCAAAGAAGGTTGGGCGCAGGTGAAAGAGAGCCGTAATTTCATTCAGCCGTGGAAACAAAAATACCTAATACTGCGAAAAGAGCATCTTGATTTTCACAAGACTGAAGGCGGCAAAGTCTCATACACCCTGTACCTCAAGGATGTGGTGAATGTTGGTAGGGTGGAGGCTGCTGGCACCATCTTTGAGATCAAAAGACACGTCAACGGCTCGTCCAATAGTCCCGGCGACGACGACAACTCGATCAGGACGCTGAACATACGAGTCAAGTCAGACGATGACCTCTATGATTGGATTGATCTCCTCTATGGTCGATGTCCTACCATGGGCGGGGTTAGCAATCCTACCAACTTCTCGCATGCGGTCCACGTTGGCTTCGATCCGCAGACTGGTCAATTTGTAGGACTTCCGCCAGAGTGGTCCAAGCTGCTGAACTCCTCTGCCATCACGAAAGAGGATTATGAGCGTAACCCTCAAGCTGTCTTCGAGGTCCTCGATTTCTACTCAGACTTAACCAAGCGTGCGGAGAATCCCCAGCAGTACTCTAGCTTAACACCAACTCCTCCTCCTGGTGTTCAGGGAAACAACCAGCTTGGGTACAATGCCGGCGGCGCCTCTGTTGCGCCTCCCAGGCCTCCTCCGCCTCAACAAAAGGCCAACTATGGTAATATGCCACAACAGCAAAATGCGCCCCCGAGGCCGCCGCCGCCATCGGAGAACCCGATGCAGCAGCGACAACAGATGCAGAACATGGCACCCAACTACGTACCACCAGATGCGTCTCGAGAAGAGCAACGTCAAAGACTAGAGAGGCAGAGAGATATTGATGAACAGAATAGGCGGGAGATGGAAGCTTACAACGCCTCGCTTCCGCAGAAGAAAACACCCATGGCTAAACAGGAGATTGGCGGATATGGTGGTCCCCCGGCGACAGACAAATTCAACCCCTCACGAGCAGCGCCCCCTGCGCCAAAACCCGCAAACCAACCCAACGGCGTTCGTAAAGAACAACGGCCCGCTCCTCCGCCACCTACCATGTCTTCAAGGCCACCCATGGCACAGCAAGGCTCAGTACCACAGTCCCGAGACCCTCAGCAAGGCGCACAACGTGCGCCCCCACGAGCTGATCAGTCATCCCCTACTTCAAGATATCCTAACGGTGGCAACGCCAACGGATCATCTCAACCTCGTGCGAATGGACAGAACGAATCCCCGTCTCGCTTACCTGGTCCTTCTGTAAAGCCATTAAACGTGCCAGCGAAGCCTAGTCCGCCTCCGCAGAACGATGGCATCAAAGCTGCTGAAGCAGCTCTTACAGCCAAGCCACCACCGACGGAGCGAAAGCAAGATGTCCGGATGTCAACAATGTCCGAAAAGGAGGTTATGGCCAAGCTAATTGAAGCCGTATCAAAAGACGACCCCAACATGTCTTACTCTAAGCAGAAGAAGATTGGTCAAGGTGCTTCTGGTTCAGTCTATGTGGCAAAGGTCAAAGAGGGTGCCGTCTCGCCAGTTGCTCGGGATGTTCTCCGTAACTTTGGCTCTCGGGCTCAAGTTGCCATCAAACAGATGGATTTGGCGCACCAACCCCGCAAGGAACTGATTGTAAATGAGATTATGGTCATGAAAGACAGCAAGCATCGCAACATTGTCAATTTCCTCGACGCATTTCTTCGTAACAACAATTCCGAGCTGTGGGTTGTCATGGAATACATGGAAGGTGGTGCCCTGACAGATGTCATCGACAATAACCCCGTCATCACCGAGGAACAAATCTCGACTATCTGCCTTGAGGTAAGCCAATTTTCTGCCGCGCATGCCTTGAAAATGAAGCATCTCTAACATGATCATAGACCTGCCGAGGATTGCAACATCTCCACTCTCAGAATATTATCCACCGTGATATCAAGAGTGACAATGTTCTCTTGGACGCTCGCGGCAATGTGAAGATCAGTGAGTTCCACCATCAACATTCAAGGTCCCTTTCGGATCTTTCTTCGCCCCGCTAACCAAACGAAGCCGATTTCGGATTCTGCGCCAAGCTCACTGAGACCAAATCGAAGCGCGCCACTATGGTTGGCACGCCTTACTGGATGGCACCTGAAGTTGTCAAGCAGAAGGAATACGGTCCCAAGGTCGATATATGGTCTTTGGGTATCATGGCGATTGAGATGATCGAGTCCGAGCCTCCTTACCTGAATGAGGAGCCTCTCAAGGCCCTTTACCTCATCGCGACTAACGGCACCCCCCGCCTCAAGAAGCCTGAAAAACTCAGTAAAGAGCTGAAAGCTTTCTTGTCCGTCTGTTTGTGTGTCGACGTCAAGAGCCGTGCCTCTGCCGACGAGCTCCTTCAGCACGATTTCCTGAAGCACGGTTGCCCGTTGCCCAGCCTATCCGAACTGCTCGCCTTCCGAAAGCATGCCAAATAAAACATCTTTGATCAATAGCGATACCCCAAATTTTAGACCAGCTTAATAATGAGAAGCAAATGCAAGAGCGCACGTCCTGCGGTCCGGGTATGTGCATTTTTCTGGAATGGGACAGGCAGGGAGGAGGCTTTACTATAAGTGTTGCGAGAAAACATTTGGGTGGTCTTGCAACTTTAAGTTTGCATCATGAAAAATCTGCAATGGGACACATGAATATATTTGGCACATAGAAGAGAGAGAATTCGCATAGCAAGCAAAGCAAGCAAGCACGCAACTACATTAAGGGTGGCAAAACCGCGATTAGTGTTTCGATTTATATACCAATACGTCAAATGATTTTTCTTCTGCAAATTGTATGTAGGGTGCATTGATCAAACATAGCAGCTATATCCTACTTAGTAATCGTAGTAGCTCTAGATAGAATCTAGAAGATATCCTGAGCAACATATGTGTCAGATCATCTTCCCTAAACACTGTGTCTGATATCCGGATGAGCTATTCGGCGACTGGCCAATCTTAAGGTGGTTACAAAGAATGGCGATTATTGTATTTAGATACAGAAGGCTTACTTACTTGCTCTTGATCCTTGTCTAGACGTTCACATTCCCTTTACGCATCTCGAGGTTAAGTTTTAGTTAACGGCCTAAGCTTAATGTCGTCAGGTTCACCTGTGGTCAAATTTGTGTCTCGAAAAGAATCGCAATCTATTTATTCGCTACATACATACATGAATACAACATAAGTTCGTAACCTTCGTACAATGGAAAACAGATGCTAACTAGTCTATCTATTAGATGCGTAATCGTAGAGGTATCAACAATCTCTCTCTGCGAACTTGTTTGCTTTTGTTACGATGTGTGTACACCGGATATATGACAAAGGGAAAGAAAGTCAACCAATTATGATGAAAAGAAAGAAAAAAGACACCACAAATCATATCTTAGGTAGGTAGGTGCAGGGTGTTAGTGACTTTAGTGCCACCTTACCAAGATTGCCTCCCTCCCCTGACTCTCCCCAGACCAAATGTACCATTGTGTTCACTTTTCACGGCCGCTGCCTCTACCCTCTACTCTTCGCATGATACACACGAGATGTCTTTCCAAGCTAAGCATGGGCTTAGAAGAAACTCTGGCTATGAGAAACCCACTCGTCACCCTCTACGACGAAAGGGAGTAGTCAGATCCCACACGGCGACTACCGAAGAAGTAGGGGCTCATAGGCGTCGGGTGAGGCACGCTCGAGAAAACAGGCGTACGAATATCCTCGGGAAGAGGTGCGGTTCGGGGACCTCGTGCAATCGCGCGGGACTGGTCTCGTATGCGTGCGAAGTCCGCCGGCGGCGGCGGCGGCGGTGGCGGAAAGGGAGCAGACTTTGGCGGCCCGGGAAGAGGTGCAGTTCGGGGACTTCGTAGAATCGCGCGGAACTGGTCTTGTGTGCGTGCGACCTGCGCCGGCGGCGGCGGCGGCGGCGGCGGCTGGTTCGCAGAGTTGGACGTCTGCTGCCACCAAGACCCTGACTGCTGTTGCATAGATTGAGACCGGTTACCAAACAGAGATGATGTTTGCATTCCAGCCTGGGTTCCAGACGACGTCGCCAAAAACCCGGGGGCGGAAACGGCAGCTCCGGGGGCCGTTTGAGAGTAGTCGGCGAAGAGGGATACCTTCGGAACATTGGGCTGAGCGGGATTGGTATTAAAGAGGCTAGTAGCCGGGGGAGCCTCTGCTACGGTTGGGTGCTGAACGCTCTTCTTGGCCTCTGGTGCAGGTATCGGGGCTTGATTCACAGTCTGAGTCTGGTGAGTCTGAGTCTGGCGAGTCTGAGTCGGATGAGTCTGAGTCGGATGAGTCTGAGTCGGATGAGTCTGAGTCTGATGAGTCTGAGTCTGATGGGTCTGAGTTTGATGGGTCTGAGTTTGATGGGTCTGAACCTGGTGAGTCTGAACTTGGTGAGTCTGAGCTTGGTGATTCTGAGTCTGGGCCTGGTGAGTCGTCTGAATTCCAGAATAATGGGACTCCATGTCGTCTACATTCATAGCCCATGATTTCAAAGCCTGCCCTGATGTAACCTTTGTCGGCTGCGACGCTTTGCTAGGTGCTGGCTCTCCTGGAACTGCAATTCTGACTTTTTTGGTAGGCTGGCTTGCTGGCTGGTCCTTGTCAACAGGGGTAGCTCTCTTGGTGCCCTGGCCTGAGGGCGGAGTGCGGTGGTTGTTGTCCATCGGAGGTAATGTTGACGGTCCCGCCTCGCTAGGCTGAGGAGGAATTCGTGTTGGGCTTTTGGACGGCGGCTTCTGTTGCTCTGGCTGCTTCTGTTGCTCAGGCTGCTTTTCCTGCTCAGACTGCTTTTCCTGCTCTGGCTGCTTTTCCTGCTCAGACTGCTTTTCCTGCTCTGGCTGCTTTTCCTGCTCAGACTGCTTTTCCTGCTCGACTTTCTTCTTTTTAGCCGGGCTGGTTGCTTTCTCATCAGTTTCAGCAGATCTGCGTCTTTTGGTGCCAGGAAGTGGTTTAGTACTGTCACCGCCAGTAGGGAGAGTATTCCACAGTGGGTTCCAATTCCACAACCCCCAACCCCTTGGTTCAGGGGATAGAGAGCTTTCCTTAGTTTGGCCGTTGCTTGGCTTATTACCAGCAGCCTCGTCGTTGGGCTTGTTGCTAGTAGCCTCGTCGTTGGGCTTGTTGCCAGCAGCTTGACCTTCAACTTTGTCCTTGGGATCCTTGCCTTCGGGTCCTTTGTCTTTTGGCACAATATCTTGCTTGCCGCCTTTAAAGGGCATGTAATTGAAGAATTTGGAGAATAATGATTTGGTCTCTTGTTTGTGTCCTCCTTTCTCAGCTTTGCTCTCAGCTTGAGAGGCTGATGCCGCAGCGGCATCCTTCTGTAGCTCTAGGGCTGCAAGCTCAGCCCGCTGCTTTTTAGTCAGTGTGTTGACGATGTTTTTAGTCCTGTCTGTTGATGGGCCAAGATTGGGGTAATGCACCTGACCATTAGACGTTGTGTTGGTGGAGCTTTGGCCCTGATTTGCACCAGAACTCTGAACTTGACCGGTTGGACGTTGGCCGGCACTAGACGCTGCCGCAGCTGAGCTTTGGTGCCGGTTGTTCTGTGCTTCACGGGTGCGAGAGACAGTAAAATTAGTAAAAGATAGTAGGTCTGTACCAAAAAAGTCCAGTATGACCGGGGCTTGAAGGTTGGGGCGATCAATCTCGCTCCCAATCCCGCTCCCAATCCCGCTGTCAGATTGCTGAGAGGTAGTCTCGGACTGCTGAGTAGATTCAACAGAACCCAAACGTGGAACCATGATAGCACTTTCTCGACCTCTTTGCAATCTATGAATAATTTCAGTTCTCAAAATGTGACTAATCATTGTGAAATCCTCTCGTAGGAAGGGCATAACTTCTATAGGAAGGGAAGTACGAAACCATTGCGATTTAGTAGACATGTTCGTTAGAGGGGAGGGCGCTGGGGCGTTATACTCTGCGAATATGTAGCTGTAGGTTAGGTATTTGGGGCCGCCGTGGTCGTGCTTATAGATGAGGCCGAGGATATTGATAGCGTTTCGGTTAATTCCAAACTTGTTTCTAGCCGCTCGATAGGCTGCGTTTTCTGGCTCCTCGGTGCGTGGATCATAGTCTCCATCGATAAAGCCCCAACTCCTGGGGTATTCTACGAGGGTAGATCGATGTTCGAGAAGCAGTTCGAGCTCTCCGTCCGCATTGGTTCTGCAAAACACAAAGGCAACTATAGGTCGGTTGTTCTGGTGAACATGTCCCGATAAACACTGAATATTCTGTTGTGGACGGTACGGCTGGCTGTACTGTTGCCACCACAAAGGAGTTGAGGCGAACATTTTGCAGAATGTTGTGAGAGACAGCAGAAGGGTGTTTTCGAATCTTGGGATACTGGTGTGAGGTGCGAGTACTGGGTCGCTATTGCTATTGGGGTGTGTGTTGGTGTCGAGTATTTCAGCCGAACCACAAGCGATGCTACTATTGGTGTTATATACACGGACAAGCAAGCAAGTACGAAGTGAGCAACGATCAAAGGTATTGTTGTCCTTTGTATGTAGTCTTGCTTCCACAGCCAATGTGTGTCTGGGCATTGCTAGAAGACTGTTCTCTAGTACAATGGCCTTGTTACCCGCTGTTGTCATTCAGCTTGAGGCGGCCACGAAAGGACCTTGCTTTGAGCTTCCTTTGAGAGTGTTTTCAACGTCAACGATGGGTATGAAAAGAGACTTTTACGTGAGTGGGAGTATCACTACATCAAACTTATGCGACTTACTTTGATTTTTGCCATAATTTCATTCTGTTGAACTATAAATGCAATGATCTTGAGATATGGTCAGGGAGTATATTCCATGTGTTTGGTACCTGAATCATTTTGTGTGATGCGATCTGATAGTTGATACCTTTAGATGTAGCTACCTAGTAGTAGTATTAAATCTATTATAATAAACAAAAGCTTCAAGGTTATTATTCTTACATTTAGGATACTCAAGTATTAATTATCAAGGGTATATAAACACACTAGTTCTTTACTATGCCCCTGTTTGATCCCGATAATACTAATTTCTGATCTTTCGATCGTCTCCATCACCTTCGCTGGCAGTCAACAGCTTGATTCCGGCGTCTGAAACTAGGTAAGATGGATCGTCAGCTGGAGTTGATAACGGGGTCTGGGCCGATTGGGAAGACGATGAGCATGCATCTTCCGAAAAGGAGTCCTCCGTCGTAAGTGAAACTTTGCCGCCGTCCTGTCAGCCATGATGTGTTGAAACCGTTGTGTGTCCTATCTCGGATTACGTATTAAAGGACACTAATTCGCGTAATGGTTCGCCAATGAGTACTACAACGCCACAAACTAGTCTTGCCCAATAACGTCGAGTGCAGAAGTCTAGATTGTTACTCAAAATTGGACCAAACAGTTTTGTGTGATGTCGGAGATATGCAGTTGAATT
Organism: Astrocystis sublimbata; assembly: GCA_022453515.1. NCBI lineage: Eukaryota > Fungi > Ascomycota > Sordariomycetes > Xylariales > Xylariaceae > Astrocystis > Astrocystis sublimbata. Next base: position 15,930 of record JAJNNY010000065.1, on the reverse strand, counting down.
TGTCAATAATATGCAGGGCTAGTTTCGGCTCATTCGCAATTCACGTTTCCAAAAGAGTTAATTGCCCCGATTAGTGCTACGCCGCCCCCGTATTCAACAAGGCTGAAGGAGATTCTACATCCTCGGATGATTTATGTCCGATTTCAACACGCCGAGTCCGTGAGTCTCGAAAGCTTACTGGGTGAAAGTGGACCTCCGGTACCTGTTGGTTGCGCATCTAGGCTTACGTGATCACAGATCACAGACAGCTCATGAATCTACTCCAAATATATAAACTAGTTTATTTGCAATCGAACTGGATCAGTGCGAGCCCCGAGTGCACGTATTAAGCGGAGAAGAAAATGTATAACGATAATAAGACTGTTGTTGTGGTACGATGCCGTCGACCCCCCCTTAACCCTGGTTTCCAACCCCTTGCTCTTTCTCTTTTCACTAGATACTCTACAACGAAGAAAAAGATCACCACTGATTCTTGTATAAAAATCTAGGTTGGTGGGTCGGTTGCTGGGCTCCTTCAAGGTCTCCAGCTCAAGCGCAACGGCCACAATGTTATCGTACTAGAACAAGACCCCTCCAAGGATCGGCACACCCATGAATCTGGAGTATCAATCGGGCCAAGTGTGGTTCACTTACTTGACAAATACGATGCCATCGGTCGACCCGTAGCCGTATGTATTCCCTGGAGTCACTAACTCCCCTATCTGGCAAGTCTCGAAGGCATCAATTACCCTAACAGGTATTAATGCTCTCGAGACATCAGAAAACTCAGATTCATGAGATATTTCTTTACTGTAAAAGGCAATTAATACTGACTACAGCGTGCTAAAGATACCCTCGGCCTTTCTGAGCGTTGCTTGGCGTAAGCGACTTCGAGTCATGAACACCGAATGGCGACACAACATGAGTAACTGGGGATGTCTGTATCTTATACTGCGGGCTAACTTCGACGGCTTAAAGTCTGAGATGGTTCCGAACCCTCCTGGCCCTAAGAATGGAGACGGGATTGTGGACTATCAAGCTGGAAAGCGGGTTGTCAATCTGACGTATGACAACAAATCTCAGCAGGTCCATGTGCACTTCATCGACGTTACAACCGGAGAGAAGGGCAGCATCTCATCGGGGCTTGTCATTGCAGCTGACGGTGTCCACTCGACCGTAAGGCAGCTCTTAGGGGTATCTGTGCGTCAGGAATATGCCGGCTACATCGGTTGGAGAGGCACTGTTCCTGAGCGACTACTGGAGCCTAGTACAGTCGAATATTTTCTAGATCGATTGAACTTTTCAGTCTTAAAGGGCATGTATTTTATCAGGTACGTTTATGCTTTTAACATGTCGGCTTTTGATGTTTTTGTTCTATACTTTACCGCTTTCTCCACGATTTTAACAAAATTCACCAAAACAGTTATTTCATTCCCACCGAGAGCGGCCATATTGAGCCTGGTAAGTGACTACTCAACTGGGTCTGGTACTATGAGGTTCCAGAGAAGTCAGCTGAGATGGCAGCTATTTTTACGGATGTCAATGGGAAGTTGCACCCCAATACGGTTCCCCGAGGGCTCGTCAATCCCAACGTCTGGGTCGCCCAAACTGCGCGCTATTTACCACAGATGACAGCACCGCTCGCCGATGTCATCTCTAAGACCCCCAAGCCCTTCATTACCAAAGTTGGTGAAGCGCAGTGTCGGGCTGGCAGCTTTTACGACGGTCACCTCATGCTCATTGGGGACGCCTTCACAGGGTTTCGGTCGCACCTTGGTATGGCGTCCGAACAGGCCGCGCGCCATTGCTTGGCGGTAGAGAAGGTCATGAATGGACATCTCAGTCACGAGCAGTACCATCAAGAAAACGTCTTTTACGCTGACAGATTTATTTTACTAAATCGATGTATCGGGCTCTTTGGGATGGGGTGGTTGTCCTCCTTGGCGTGGACCATTTTGTCTTATGTATGGCTCATGGCTTCTTACCAACTGGGTCTAGTTCACTATTGAAGCGAATATATGAACCTTCCCAGATAGCGCTTAGGTACCAACGTAGGCTATACCCCTAACCCCTATATATAGAGGGAGTAGTACCCGCCACTTTGCTGGCTTCTCTCTTCGCTCCTTATATATTCAAATTCAATCGTATACATTTCAAAATCCAACCGAACAACTCTTCATCACACCTACTATAGTAGCCGGCGAAATGATTTGAATATTTGTAAACATGCTGAAAACGGAAGAAAAGAGGAAGAAAAGTCGGGCGTGGGGGGTTTATTCAAGGTCAGTATATGTATATCGTACTATTTTTTCCACCACTTCGGTTATGACATGTTGTTCTCCCAGAACCTTATTCACAAGTAGTCATCATTCAGCCGAACTTGATTGATCTCCGAGGGGAGGCAACGGTAAACTAAAGCACTCGACTGTGGCCGAAGTTCTGGCCTCATCTGCAACCTTGGGTTGGGCAAGGATATAAGTGCTCTGAAGCCCCGCGTACATGCCACCAACTTCCAGGCAAACCCTCGTGTTTTGTGTCGCAGGGGAACCGACCCCAGCCTCCTCAAAGTAGAAAGGTGATTCATCGCTCGCATGCCCATAGACATAAATGAAAGCATAGAGGATATTGTTTCCCGTGCCTCCTCCGCCTTCCATCAGCACAGGCGCTGCAATTCCCCCGTCGATAGTGGCGTTGAAAGCGGGTCCCTGGATGGTCCCTTCGATGATTGGCTCGACCAGTCGACTGCCCCCCTGGAGTCGAGGAATCGGTCCCAACGGCTTCTGAAGTTTAACAGTTGCACTAAAAAGATAGGTTGGTAGAGGGTTGAATGATGGCTGAATAGGAAGTGATAGGGCAGGAGACCCAGATGCAGATGCGTTCATAGCCATGATTTTCAGTTGATGGATAATCACGGGTGGTTTTTTCGATGTATTAGTGGTGATGATGGATAGTGTATGCGATAGACAGGTACTAGCTAGAGGCTCCAAAGAGTTGAGCTGAGAGTGCCGGTTTTCTCGACGGTTACTAGATCATCATTGTCTTTCATCAGGGACGAGATGTTGCCTAATAGAATGCAGATAGTTTTGGCAGCTGCGCATTTGCTAATAAGCGCCGACTTCATGTTTCACTCCGGGCTGCAGCTTATTACAATAGCTCCGCTAAACAGATGGAAGAATGCCGAGTCAAATCAACAACCAACTCGCTTTTCGGTTTCCGCAATGAGACGAGGCTGTTCATCGCACCGAATACATCCAGATTTGTTAATTGTTGCGACTATTTCGGGGTATTACCTACGCTTTCGGAGGGTTTGGATTAAACGCTATTTTATCGCCGCGGAGGTCCGAGGATGACAACGGAGCAAGGCGGACAGGCGACCGGCGGGCTGTGCCGCACCTACACATCGCACTGTTCTCCGATTATTCGCTGATGGCTTTTCGGGTTTTTCTTAAAAGCAGTTCGTCAAAATTGCCGACCTGGACAGAGAATGCCTACCACCAATACCAGCCTATGCTTGGTTGCCTGCCTACCTAGTAATCATGCCGCCTAGACCTCGCTTGTCCAGCCATGCGCCATTTCTGCAGTGCTGCAGAGGCCGAACGGCTGAAGTTTTGACAATATCGAGAGGAAGTGAAATAAAACCACCAACTTGCGCTGTGCCCACATACCCAAGACCACAACCACAACCTCACTTGTGGAGTTCTGATATAACGACACGCATCCATTCACAAGCACTAGCCATGTCTTCTATGCCTGCTTCACACGGCCACAACGCCGCTTGTTGCAACATCCCACCAGTGGTCTCCGAAGGGTATACCCCTAAGGGCTCCTATACCCAGCTGGGGGGCAAAAAGACCTGTAAGCATTCCCATGACCAAGTGTTGGACACTTGGTGACTTGGCTAACTTGCGACACTATCACTCATGTCAAGACGTCACTGGCGCACCTGATGCACCTAAAGGTCTTATTTCCGTATTTGACATCTTCGGCTATTTCGATCAGACCATTCAAGGAGCCGATATCTTGGCCACAGGCATCAATGGGCAGCAATTCAAGGTTTTTATGCCAGACTGGTTCTGTGGACACCCTTGCCCAGTAGAATGGTAAAATACTAAGCTATTCCTTTCGGTGTCTCGTTTTTCTGTTCCGAGCAGATAGCTAAGATTGATACGATAGGTATCCGCCTGATAGTGAGGAGAAACAGCAGAAGCTGGGTGAATGGTTTGGCAAAAACTCCCCATTCGATGTCGCCGCTGCCTTGCCCGAGTATGTCAAAGCTGTTCAGGAGTCGAACACGTCCATTCGCTCCTGGGGACTTATCGGGGTACGTTTCAGCCTATTTCCATTTATCATGCTGCTTAATATCAACTAACCCACGACTAGTATTGTTGGGGCGGAAAAGTGGCGGAGCTGGTTACATCACAAGCATCATCGAACCCGTTCGCCGTCGCAGTTGCCTGCCATCCTGCTATGGTTGACCCATCCGGGGCTGACAAGATCACCGTACCGTATGCTCTCGTGGCATCGAAGGAGGAGACGCCGGAAACGATCAAGGACTTCGAGAGCAGATTGAAGGTACCTCACCACGTCGAGACTTTCAGCGACCAAGTCCACGGCTTCATGGCAGCTCGTGCAAATCTTTCTGATCCACGCGTCAAGGAGGAGTATGCTCGCGGCTACCAAGTCGTTCTCGACTTCCTGGGTAAACATTGGGACTGATATCAAAGAGTCTGACGACAAGTGTAGATTATATATTCGAGGCTTTTGGCAGGCTTTGCATCCTTTTATGTTGTGTTCTCCCTGTTTAATTGTCTACGTAGTCTGATATTTTGCACTATATACTACCGTATTTCGTCTTTGCCTCAGAAACCAAAGGTGCTTTTCACGAAAATCTTGCAAGATGGCCGTGCCCCATGCTCACCCGAAGGGCCTTTGTCCAGGCAATGATACCACCTCGTATCTTGCATAAAAAGACTATTTAAGAGTGTTTGAAATAAGTCACGAACGTTCCCACATATAGTCATATGTAGCATACGTATCTTTTCATGCGAGTGCAACGGTAAATATGCGGTCCAGAATAATTACTTTGCCACACCACCTCTAGCATACCTAGGCCATAATATTACACTCGTGCAAGAATAACTTAATTACTACAATCAATACTCATGTTTCAGAAATGAATGCCTATCACTTGTAAACGTATATCAAGCGTCTTCAAAGATGTTTACTCCCTGTTAATGCGCACATCATAATCATGATTAATTACCCTGTGCTGTTATGTTGTCTAAGCTATCCCAGGGATCTAAAGTTCATCCTCGGGTGGAAAAGAAAACCCTCTCGTGTCGACAGCAATTATCCTCCCCCCTTCGACGAATGTCCCATTGATAGGGTTTAGAAGTGCACCTCCAGTCACGATGTACAGGGTCTCCTTGTCACCCGGCAGCTTCCCAAATGCAAGGCCCACCGGTCCAGCAAGCACAGCTTCGTCTGATGCACCGAGTACGGTGACGGGGTTTCCTTGAGGAGGAATGGCAATAAGTTGGTTGTTCGCGTTTGAGGCTGTCCATATGATGTTGCTGTCGTCCGGGCCGAATGTTGAACCGTCCAGGAAGACAGCACGGACATGTTGAACTAGCTCAATCTTGGTCCCTGGGACCGCATGGCCGTCGTCTGTCATTGCGAAATGATAGAAGTTCCCGAGAAATCCGTTGTTGTAGTAGATATACCCATTATGGACATGAGCACCGTTGATGCCAAAATCCATAGATGCCCATGCTGGGGGAGCCATCGTTTTGTCGCGTAGAACTTCTTCGTATGTACCACTTGAAACGTCAACTTGCCATATAATTCCAGCTTTGGTATCAGACACAAGATAATTATCAGAGTGGTCTGGAATTGGTTCGATATGGACGCAAAAGCTGGCATTGGTCATGTGAACGCGCTCTGCGACAATAGGATGGTCTATTCCATTTGTCAGGTCTAGCTCGTACACCGAGTGAGTACCAGGCACACCGGCTCCTATAGTTGTTTGATTGCCCCCTACAAACACGAAAACATCGGGATTTTGTGTTCCTGTTATGGACGCTATCAGACTAATATAGTCCAGGTCCACCACTCTTGTCAATGTTGGTGTTTCAGTGGTTGCTCCTGATACATGCCACTGATAATTGTTAGTTAGACGTTGAAAGTCACTCGTCCAAAGGCGATAAAAGGATATTCGACATTACGTACTATAGATGCAGTAGGTGCAATCGTCGTTACAAGGAGATCGCCGTTCGATGCCACATAGATGCTTTGCATGTAGAATGGGAAGTCAAACTGACAGAGCCGACGATACGGCAGCGAAGCTGGCTCCCCTGCTCGGTGTGGTTTGAGGGACAAAGATAGTTGCCGAAATGGTTCGAGAAGCGATGAGAATACAGAAAATTGAACACTAGATGCGACAGATGCGAGTATCAAGAGGACACTCAGGTAGCCTCTCATGATAGATGAATGCATGTTGTTGAAGGCAGCTGAAATACGTCAATATGATAATTACTTGTGTTGTCTTGCATAGACCACACTTTCCTTTTCTCAGGCCCATCATCATAAAGAACATTTGTCTCGCCCTCGGAGCCCTTTATTCCAAACGTAGAACATTGTAGCAGTCTTAATGTTGACGTCTATCACTCGGCGTCGGATATTTCCAATCCCATTTCAGTAGTGGTTCGGAGAGTTCATAATTTCCCCATTTGTTAACACACTCGACGAAGGACCCAATCAGGTACGGAGCTAGTAAACCCAACCTTGGCAGATCAGCGGCCGGACCTTTGAGAACATTTTTATTCCGAAGCTCATGATTATTGAATAATCTGCGACTTGGCTGGTCCGCGTAATTTCTCTGATTTTATTAATGTGCGGAAATTGGTAGCATCGAACTCTCATAACCCAACATTAGCAGCCTACAGCACCCAGTCGCCGCTATGAAGCATATCAAGTGCTTTTTATTACTTCTGGCTCTGAATAGCCTGTGGCTTGTCAGTTCCGCCTCAACCTACGAACAAGAATCCAGGCATGTCCCGCGCAAAGGAAACTGGAACATTCATCAAACAAGTATTTCCAATCATGGAAACACACACCACAGTTATTTATCTGTATGGTTTCAGCCAATGAGGGAATTCTTTTGTTCCATTTTTGGGCTTAACACCAATACACCATTTGCGTTGAAGGACTCCATCCAACGACCAGGCCAGCATCCGATTGAGCCGATTGAGCCTTCTGATTCTTTTGGTCTATGCGAGAATTCACCAACTTCGCGCAATTTCTGGGGCAAATATAACACAAGCACAAATTACTACCTCGAGACACCCGATACGGGTGAGACAGTCGAGGTCTGGCTTTCTGCTGAAGAGAGCATCTGTAACCAGGATGGTTACGCAAGACCATGCCTCACATTCAATGGCACCATGCCTGGGCCGGCCATCATTGCGAACTGGGGAGACTATGTCAAAGTTCATGTCACAAATAACTTACGATCAAACGGTACAATAACATCTTACGTCCAACACTGATCACCACCAGCATGGTCTGTCACTCTAGATGGCCTAGACTAATTGGAAGATTTTAGGAACATCGGTGCACTGGCACGGGCTTCGCATGCTAAACAGCGTTCAGTACGATGGGGTTCCTGGTGTAACGCAGTGTGCTATCCCACCTGGCGAGACGCTCACGTACAAGTTCAGAGCCACACAATACGGCACGAGCTGGGTAAGACTCCCAACACGTCTCATGCGTGTGGATCGCTCTCTTGAATCACCTTTGAGACAATCGCTAGTATCGTAGCTAATAGCCGCTTATAGTATCACAGCCATTTCTCGTTACAATATGCCGAGGGTCTATACGGTCCATTAGTAATTCATGGCCCTGCTACAGCTGACTACGATGAGGATCTGGGCCCATTGGTCCTTCAAGACTGGTCACATGTACCAATCTTCACTGCCTGGAGCGACTCACAAGAATGGGGCATGACATATTCTTTGACAAACACCTTGATCAACGGCACGAATACGTTCGACTGCACCGCCCATGACCCCGACCCGAAGTACCTCGGTGGCGGGAGGAAGTTCGAGACCACATTCCAGCAGGGCAAAAGATACCTTATCCGCCTTGTCAACGTCGCTATCGATAGCCAATTCCAATTCAGTATCGACGGCCACTCTCTAACAGTTATCGCTGCCGACTTTGTGCCGATCCAACCATACAAAACTGAAAGCGTGGTCCTCAATTCTGCTCAGCGCTATGATATCGTAGTTGAGGCAAATGCAGAACCTGGAGATTACTGGATTCGTGGCGGGTAAGTTTTCACCGCCGATGACAGAGAGCAGTCATTTCGAAAGTACTCGGACCCTTAAGATGACAGCACCAGTTGTCTACGATTGATATACATATATGAATTATGGTACTGACTGTTGCTGTCACAGCTGGGTACATAGCGGCATATGCCAGGGTGTGGCAAACGATCACCCCGAAGACATGACGGGCATCGTGCGCTACAATAGTTGGAGCAAACTTGAGCCATCCAGTGCTTCTACAGTTTCCCCTCCGATCACCTGTATCGACGAGTCACGGCACGATCTCGTACCCTGTTTGAAGTACGACGTTACTAATGTGGCTGGTATGACAGTTGAGGAGCTTAATTATCGCTTCACACACACGGGGATGTTGAAATGGACCATTAATACCACTGACCTGTTGATAGATTGGGCAAATCCAGGTATGTCTCTCAACAAGCGCGTACGTATGTCTGTTAACTAACTGCCTATGAAGTAAGTTGACCAAGTTGTCCGTTACTATTGGTTAGTATAGAGGGGTATAGTAACAACACACCGAAGACTCTCCAGCAGATCTTAAACAACGATACATCGTTCCCGAATAACTATAACGTCGTACAAGTCGAAGTAAGTGTTTGAGCAATTATGAAAATGGGCTGTGATTGGACACTGATAGCTCTGTACCGCAAGAAACAGTCAGATATTTCAGATGAATGGACGGTTCTTGTAATAGAGAATGTCGCAGCATCTTTCTTTGGGGGGTAAGAGCTATTAGTTTCTTCAGACTTCACTCATACTCCCTTGTCCATATTCTACACCATCCTTTGAGTATACTTGCCTCAAATCAAACCTGCTCACGAGTGTTTTGACTTGCAGGATTGCCCATCCAATTCACCTCCATGGACACGACTTCTGGATTCTAGCGCAAGAAGAATTTAGCAAGTGGGACGGCACAGCAAGATCATTCCAGCTTGAGGACGCACCCCGGCGCGATACTGCAATCTTACCAAAGCACGGATATCTAGCAATTGCATTCAGGCTTGACAACCCCGGCGCATGGCTATGCCATTGTCATATAGCGTGGCATGCCAGTATGGGTCTGGCTTTTGAATTTATGGAGAATCGGGGATCGATCTCGATGGGCAAGTCGGACAAGGACGCGTTGGACAAGACCTGCGCAACTTGGTCAGAATGGAATCGAGATGCTCCGTGGCCACAGGAGGATTCGGGCATTTAAAGACGCATATTGTTAACTTAATGAATTCAATATACTAAATTAAAACAAATTAAAACTTAATGAAATAAATACAAAATAGCTTGAAGCTAATCTGTGTTCTCCGGGCTGCGCCATGGTTGAAGCGGTGGCAGTCGTATTGGGGCTGTGGCAATGATGATGGAAGTGGTTGTTTGGAAGGTTCACTTGTGAGGGAGGAAATGACTGCTCCATGGGTGGGCAGGCATTTTCATCTGGCGTGCGTGGCCTATTTGATAAGGTTCGGTCGGCGAGCTCAAAATACCTAGTAGTTGAAATAGTCGTATTACGAGGCAGTATTACGAGACAATATAACGATTGATTCTGCCGCTCCGGTAGGATGGGACTTAGTCACGCCGATGGCCGGCCATGTGAGGTAGTCTAGTACCTACCTAGGTACCTGGTAGGTAGTGTTTTATAGGTTAGGCCAGCCGTCTTTTACACCTTTCACTCATGTGGTAAGAATAACAACTGTGCATATTACAATCGATTCTAATGTGTACTTATAACTAACTACCTAATGTGCAAGGAAAGGGCAAGTGTCTTGTCTCGCGCCAGACAACTTAATAAGGATTAAATCACTATATTAATATATATATATATATTAAAATAACTTAATATTTATTTATAAAATAAAGATTAAATAGAAATTTTAAAATTTCTATTTAATACTTTAATTTTTATAAATAAATATTAAGTTATTTTAATATATATATATATATTAATATAGTGATTTAATCCTTATTAAGTTGTCTGGCGCGAGACAAGACACTTGCCCTTTCCTTGCACATTAGGTAGTTAGTTATAAGTACACATTAGAATCGATTGTAATATGCACAGTTGTTATTCTTACCACATGAGTGAAAGGTGTAAAAGACGGCTGGCCTAACCTATAAAACACTACCTACCAGGTACCTAGGTAGGTACTAGACTACCTCACATGGCCGGCCATCGGCGTGACTAAGTCCCATCCTACCGGAGCGGCAGAATCAATCGTTATATTGTCTCGTAATACTGCCTCGTAATACGACTATTTCAACTACTAGGTATTTTGAGCTCGCCGACCGAACCTTATCAAATAGGCCACGCACGCCAGATGAAAATGCCTGCCCACCCATGGAGCAGTCATTTCCTCCCTCACAAGTGAACCTTCCAAACAACCACTTCCATCATCATTGCCACAGCCCCAATACGACTGCCACCGCTTCAACCATGGCGCAGCCCGGAGAACACAGATTAGCTTCAAGCTATTTTGTATTTATTTCATTAAGTTTTAATTTGTTTTAATTTAGTATATTGAATTCATTAAGTTAACAATATGCGTCTTTAAATGCCCGAATCCTCCTGTGGCCACGGAGCATCTCGATTCCATTCTGACCAAGTTGCGCAGGTCTTGTCCAACGCGTCCTTGTCCGACTTGCCCATCGAGATCGATCCCCGATTCTCCATAAATTCAAAAGCCAGACCCATACTGGCATGCCACGCTATATGACAATGGCATAGCCATGCGCCGGGGTTGTCAAGCCTGAATGCAATTGCTAGATATCCGTGCTTTGGTAAGATTGCAGTATCGCGCCGGGGTGCGTCCTCAAGCTGGAATGATCTTGCTGTGCCGTCCCACTTGCTAAATTCTTCTTGCGCTAGAATCCAGAAGTCGTGTCCATGGAGGTGAATTGGATGGGCAATCCTGCAAGTCAAAACACTCGTGAGCAGGTTTGATTTGAGGCAAGTATACTCAAAGGATGGTGTAGAATATGGACAAGGGAGTATGAGTGAAGTCTGAAGAAACTAATAGCTCTTACCCCCCAAAGAAAGATGCTGCGACATTCTCTATTACAAGAACCGTCCATTCATCTGAAATATCTGACTGTTTCTTGCGGTACAGAGCTATCAGTGTCCAATCACAGCCCATTTTCATAATTGCTCAAACACTTACTTCGACTTGTACGACGTTATAGTTATTCGGGAACGATGTATCGTTGTTTAAGATCTGCTGGAGAGTCTTCGGTGTGTTGTTACTATACCCCTCTATACTAACCAATAGTAACGGACAACTTGGTCAACTTACTTCATAGGCAGTTAGTTAACAGACATACGTACGCGCTTGTTGAGAGACATACCTGGATTTGCCCAATCTATCAACAGGTCAGTGGTATTAATGGTCCATTTCAACATCCCCGTGTGTGTGAAGCGATAATTAAGCTCCTCAACTGTCATACCAGCCACATTAGTAACGTCGTACTTCAAACAGGGTACGAGATCGTGCCGTGACTCGTCGATACAGGTGATCGGAGGGGAAACTGTAGAAGCACTGGATGGCTCAAGTTTGCTCCAACTATTGTAGCGCACGATGCCCGTCATGTCTTCGGGGTGATCGTTTGCCACACCCTGGCATATGCCGCTATGTACCCAGCTGTGACAGCAACAGTCAGTACCATAATTCATATATGTATATCAATCGTAGACAACTGGTGCTGTCATCTTAAGGGTCCGAGTACTTTCGAAATGACTGCTCTCTGTCATCGGCGGTGAAAACTTACCCGCCACGAATCCAGTAATCTCCAGGTTCTGCATTTGCCTCAACTACGATATCATAGCGCTGAGCAGAATTGAGGACCACGCTTTCAGTTTTGTATGGTTGGATCGGCACAAAGTCGGCAGCGATAACTGTTAGAGAGTGGCCGTCGATACTGAATTGGAATTGGCTATCGATAGCGACGTTGACAAGGCGGATAAGGTATCTTTTGCCCTGCTGGAATGTGGTCTCGAACTTCCTCCCGCCACCGAGGTACTTCGGGTCGGGGTCATGGGCGGTGCAGTCGAACGTATTCGTGCCGTTGATCAAGGTGTTTGTCAAAGAATATGTCATGCCCCATTCTTGTGAGTCGCTCCAGGCAGTGAAGATTGGTACATGTGACCAGTCTTGAAGGACCAATGGGCCCAGATCCTCATCGTAGTCAGCTGTAGCAGGGCCATGAATTACTAATGGACCGTATAGACCCTCGGCATATTGTAACGAGAAATGGCTGTGATACTATAAGCGGCTATTAGCTACGATACTAGCGATTGTCTCAAAGGTGATTCAAGAGAGCGATCCACACGCATGAGACGTGTTGGGAGTCTTACCCAGCTCGTGCCGTATTGTGTGGCTCTGAACTTGTACGTGAGCGTCTCGCCAGGTGGGATAGCACACTGCGTTACACCAGGAACCCCATCGTACTGAACGCTGTTTAGCATGCGAAGCCCGTGCCAGTGCACCGATGTTCCTAAAATCTTCCAATTAGTCTAGGCCATCTAGAGTGACAGACCATGCTGGTGGTGATCAGTGTTGGACGTAAGATGTTATTGTACCGTTTGATCGTAAGTTATTTGTGACATGAACTTTGACATAGTCTCCCCAGTTCGCAATGATGGCCGGCCCAGGCATGGTGCCATTGAATGTGAGGCATGGTCTTGCGTAACCATCCTGGTTACAGATGCTCTCTTCAGCAGAAAGCCAGACCTCGACTGTCTCACCCGTATCGGGTGTCTCGAGGTAGTAATTTGTGCTTGTGTTATATTTGCCCCAGAAATTGCGCGAAGTTGGTGAATTCTCGCATAGACCAAAAGAATCAGAAGGCTCAATCGGCTCAATCGGATGCTGGCCTGGTCGTTGGATGGAGTCCTTCAACGCAAATGGTGTATTGGTGTTAAGCCCAAAAATGGAACAAAAGAATTCCCTCATTGGCTGAAACCATACAGATAAATAACTGTGGTGTGTGTTTCCATGATTGGAAATACTTGTTTGATGAATGTTCCAGTTTCCTTTGCGCGGGACATGCCTGGATTCTTGTTCGTAGGTTGAGGCGGAACTGACAAGCCACAGGCTATTCAGAGCCAGAAGTAATAAAAAGCACTTGATATGCTTCATAGCGGCGACTGGGTGCTGTAGGCTGCTAATGTTGGGTTATGAGAGTTCGATGCTACCAATTTCCGCACATTAATAAAATCAGAGAAATTACGCGGACCAGCCAAGTCGCAGATTATTCAATAATCATGAGCTTCGGAATAAAAATGTTCTCAAAGGTCCGGCCGCTGATCTGCCAAGGTTGGGTTTACTAGCTCCGTACCTGATTGGGTCCTTCGTCGAGTGTGTTAACAAATGGGGAAATTATGAACTCTCCGAACCACTACTGAAATGGGATTGGAAATATCCGACGCCGAGTGATAGACGTCAACATTAAGACTGCTACAATGTTCTACGTTTGGAATAAAGGGCTCCGAGGGCGAGACAAATGTTCTTTATGATGATGGGCCTGAGAAAAGGAAAGTGTGGTCTATGCAAGACAACACAAGTAATTATCATATTGACGTATTTCAGCTGCCTTCAACAACATGCATTCATCTATCATGAGAGGCTACCTGAGTGTCCTCTTGATACTCGCATCTGTCGCATCTAGTGTTCAATTTTCTGTATTCTCATCGCTTCTCGAACCATTTCGGCAACTATCTTTGTCCCTCAAACCACACCGAGCAGGGGAGCCAGCTTCGCTGCCGTATCGTCGGCTCTGTCAGTTTGACTTCCCATTCTACATGCAAAGCATCTATGTGGCATCGAACGGCGATCTCCTTGTAACGACGATTGCACCTACTGCATCTATAGTACGTAATGTCGAATATCCTTTTATCGCCTTTGGACGAGTGACTTTCAACGTCTAACTAACAATTATCAGTGGCATGTATCAGGAGCAACCACTGAAACACCAACATTGACAAGAGTGGTGGACCTGGACTATATTAGTCTGATAGCGTCCATAACAGGAACACAAAATCCCGATGTTTTCGTGTTTGTAGGGGGCAATCAAACAACTATAGGAGCCGGTGTGCCTGGTACTCACTCGGTGTACGAGCTAGACCTGACAAATGGAATAGACCATCCTATTGTCGCAGAGCGCGTTCACATGACCAATGCCAGCTTTTGCGTCCATATCGAACCAATTCCAGACCACTCTGATAATTATCTTGTGTCTGATACCAAAGCTGGAATTATATGGCAAGTTGACGTTTCAAGTGGTACATACGAAGAAGTTCTACGCGACAAAACGATGGCTCCCCCAGCATGGGCATCTATGGATTTTGGCATCAACGGTGCTCATGTCCATAATGGGTATATCTACTACAACAACGGATTTCTCGGGAACTTCTATCATTTCGCAATGACAGACGACGGCCATGCGGTCCCAGGGACCAAGATTGAGCTAGTTCAACATGTCCGTGCTGTCTTCCTGGACGGTTCAACATTCGGCCCGGACGACAGCAACATCATATGGACAGCCTCAAACGCGAACAACCAACTTATTGCCATTCCTCCTCAAGGAAACCCCGTCACCGTACTCGGTGCATCAGACGAAGCTGTGCTTGCTGGACCGGTGGGCCTTGCATTTGGGAAGCTGCCGGGTGACAAGGAGACCCTGTACATCGTGACTGGAGGTGCACTTCTAAACCCTATCAATGGGACATTCGTCGAAGGGGGGAGGATAATTGCTGTCGACACGAGAGGGTTTTCTTTTCCACCCGAGGATGAACTTTAGATCCCTGGGATAGCTTAGACAACATAACAGCACAGGGTAATTAATCATGATTATGATGTGCGCATTAACAGGGAGTAAACATCTTTGAAGACGCTTGATATACGTTTACAAGTGATAGGCATTCATTTCTGAAACATGAGTATTGATTGTAGTAATTAAGTTATTCTTGCACGAGTGTAATATTATGGCCTAGGTATGCTAGAGGTGGTGTGGCAAAGTAATTATTCTGGACCGCATATTTACCGTTGCACTCGCATGAAAAGATACGTATGCTACATATGACTATATGTGGGAACGTTCGTGACTTATTTCAAACACTCTTAAATAGTCTTTTTATGCAAGATACGAGGTGGTATCATTGCCTGGACAAAGGCCCTTCGGGTGAGCATGGGGCACGGCCATCTTGCAAGATTTTCGTGAAAAGCACCTTTGGTTTCTGAGGCAAAGACGAAATACGGTAGTATATAGTGCAAAATATCAGACTACGTAGACAATTAAACAGGGAGAACACAACATAAAAGGATGCAAAGCCTGCCAAAAGCCTCGAATATATAATCTACACTTGTCGTCAGACTCTTTGATATCAGTCCCAATGTTTACCCAGGAAGTCGAGAACGACTTGGTAGCCGCGAGCATACTCCTCCTTGACGCGTGGATCAGAAAGATTTGCACGAGCTGCCATGAAGCCGTGGACTTGGTCGCTGAAAGTCTCGACGTGGTGAGGTACCTTCAATCTGCTCTCGAAGTCCTTGATCGTTTCCGGCGTCTCCTCCTTCGATGCCACGAGAGCATACGGTACGGTGATCTTGTCAGCCCCGGATGG